>JAJEJO010003308.1:97034-119672 GCA_020662805.1 Glaucomys volans | reverse complement strand
GGGGTTTGGGTGGGTTCTTTTGAAGCCAGAATTGAGAACGGGTAGTTAATGTAGAATAAGAAATCTGGTCAAATTGTGGAATGAACACCATCTGAGTCTGGGAAGTTGGCGAATGCTCTTAGGAAATTGGAATGCCAGTGCCTCCACTGCCTTTTTAATCACTAAAGTTATCTGCTTAACTTCCCTTACCAAAAAAGCTGCAGGCAGGGAATTTCTAATTAATGCCCCCTGGGCCCCTACCTGCCTGAGTCCTCCCTGTGGCCCTTCCCGCTGCCATCTGCTTTTCATCTTTTCTGCCACCCTAGGCAAGTAGGCAGGAAGGAGAGAGATAAGGGGAAAGATAACACAGCAAAAGAGACCCTAATCTATAAAAGATGTAGTGTGCTAATTTGGTGGGATTTTAGAACATCAGCCATGGTCCCTTTCTCCCTCCCAGGAGAAGTCTGTGTTACTATTTTTAAATAAAATCTGCTTAATATATGCTTGCCTTGGCGTGCTTCTCTGCTTGTTATACTTCAACACCTGAGGAAGCAGAACTTGTCATGGGTAAATGGCCATATCAGATTGTCTTATGAAATTGAAGAATGAAATTCATGGACCCAGAGGTAAAAGCAAAGTAATATGATTCAATGGTGTAATAGAGAGCAGAACTTCCAAAAGGGGAAGGGTCCCAAGAGGGCTGCCAACGGTGACCTTGCCTAGGGTTTTATATAAATTTCCAGGGTTAAGGAAGCTAGCCCTGGATCCAATCCTGGGTAAGGCTCTCAGAGTCCATGAGCTTTTTATATGCCCTTTGGTCCATCAGGTTACCATGCCTTTTGGGAGGGTGTCTGAGAATTAAACGATAGATGTCCATCAGTTTTTCTGCTTACACAGGAATCAGTCTGACCTTTATGAGGTCTTGCTTTTTGTTTTTATGGTTTCTCAGCTCTACTACACAGAAAACCTGATCTTGGAGGGTTTTCTTATACCCAGGTTGTAGAGAGACAATGAAATAAACATGTAATTAGAAATTGTGATCCTTGTCTTGAGAAAAAACAAGTGTTGTGAGGGAGAATCACAAGACAATTGTAATTAATGCTGTGTGCTCAGGTGATAGTTAGAAAGCAGCCTCTCTGTGTAACAAAACTGCTCCATTGACCAGTATGGAATATTTACTGAAATCCTACTCCTGCTAAAGGAACTGTGGAGGACAAAACAAGTCAGAGTCCAAATCCTCAAAGAGGCTACTTTCTGGTGAGGAGAGACAGACTATAAGCAAAAGTAAATTCTTACACAGGTTAGCAGGTGTTAGTTAAAAAAAAAATTATACAGAAAGAAGGGGGAGTAAGGATTGATTATCATTGCTAAAGAGGCAGGGTATTGGCCAAGGGAGACTCAATAAGACTCAGATATAAACTTTGCGATAATCTGGGTAGAGACCATACTAGGCTGAGGAAGCATAAAGTACAAAAGCCTGACTCAGGGATGTTTTTAATATTCTAGGAACCACAAGATGAGTGGTCAGAAGTCAAGTATGTGAAGAGGACAGTAGGAATGGTGGAGATAGGATAGGAAGCTGGCCTAGGGACTTGGACCTCACAGTTCACTGGTGGTTTGCCCTGAGTGAGAGGTGAGGCTCTAAGGAGATAGACAGCAGGGGGGTGAGATGGTCTGACCATGCCTTACTGGTCCTTTCTGGCTGCTGTGTGGGAACCCCTTTATGGGACCAGGATGGAAGCAGGGAAGTTACTCAGGCTGTTGATCCCACCATTTACTGATGACGACTTCTGCTTCTTCAGGTGTTGAAGTACAACAACTAGTAAAGCAGGCCCAGGCAAGCATATTAAGCAGGTTTTATTTAAAGGTAATAAAACAGACTTCTCCCGGGAGAGAGAAAGGGGGCCATGGCTGATGTTCTAGAATCTTAAGAAGTGGGCACGCCCTACATCTTTTATAGATGAGGGTCTCTTTGGTTCTCCTATTCTCTCCTCCCTGATCTCTCACCTTCCTGAGTGGGCCCAGAAGACGATGTGACATAGAGGCCCAGGGGGCATTATTTAGTAATTCCCTGCCTGCAGCTTCTTGAGAGGGCATTTAGGCAGGTAACCCTGTTGACCAAAAGGGCTCTGGAGATACTGACATTCCAATCTCCCAGGGGCGATCTCCAACTTCCCAGACTCAGATGGTCTTCATTCCTCAATGTGACCAGATTTCTTATTCTACATTAACTGCCTGTCGTCAATTCTGGCTTCTTTGTTACAGGGGTCCACTTCATGCTTTCAATAGAGCCCTTGTTGCACTGCTACTTAGACTTATTTTAAAATGGACATTTTTTCTTTTCTTTTCCTCTTCTACCTCTCCCCCTACCTAACCTTGAGGGAAAGAGAATTACCATTTTCCCATCCTAGACCAAGTTAACTGTCTTTGAGCACACATCCACAATACGAACCAGTTTAGACTTCCGGGGTGGTGCCCAAAGACCTAAGAAATGGCTATCTCCCAAATTAAGTGAACCACACCCTGCTCTCCCAGGAAATACCTGGAATGAATCATTTCTTTAAAAACCCTCTTTTCCCCCTGATGAGCATCTTAACCTCTGGGTCAGGGGTTCCATGTGTTTTTCTTTTGCTAGCAAAGCACCAAACTTCTTCTTTTTTTTTTTTTTTACTTTTTCTCAAAACTGTGTTCATGTTATTGATTGGCATTGGGGGCAAAAGACGAGGTGTTGGTAATGAGGCCCAGATTTGCAGAGACTGGCCAAGGACTTTTGGAATGGACATAGAGGATGCACATTCTTCTTCCTCGGACCCTTCCTACATCCAGTTCTGGGCTCCAGTCAGGAAAGGAGAGCTGGAATTCCCTCCAGGTCCCCCATTATGAGACCGAAGAATTGGGGATCAAATGAAAGAATAAATACAACAGCATTTTAGAGAATTTGAGAGGTATAGACAAAAAGAACCCCAAATATCTTCCTCCACACAAATGTATTCATTACAATATGATGGACAAATTCTCACGACAATTCTAATCCTCATTTCTGTAACCAGTCACCTGACCATAGCTGGTATATATAACAACTTTTTGCACTGCTCATTCTGTATTTGTTTTGTCTGCATTAAGCATGTTAGCCAGGTCTGGCTCTTTATCTGGTGAAATGATTCTAACTTTAATTCCTGAACTGTCTTGGTTATTTCTACCCCTGTCTCCATTGGTTTGTTGTAGTTTCTCATTGTCCTTAATCACAGAGCATGACAGTACTAATAACACATAGGCCTTGGGAGGTTTCTTCTTGAACTTCTGACAAGCCTCTGACCAGATTAAAAAGAAATGTGTAAAGTGCTCTGTTGAGTCTGCGGAGTCAGGTTGAGGAATACCCAGGAGGGGCAGGCATATTGAAGATGGCTGCAAGGGCTCCAGGGGGATGAAGATGCTTACCTCCTGTTATTAGTCTTTGTTACATATGAGATTGCACAAAGCAGATATAAACTGAAGCAAGATGAACTTAGAGTAGCAGGTAAAAATAACTACTTAAGTAGCAGAAGATCGATGTCCTGAGGGAGATTATCAAAGCAGTTTGCAAAGGTTTTTTTTTTTTTTTTTTTTCCCCTGACAGGGGATCAACTCTCTCCTGGGGGACAAAGTAATTCAACTGGATGTTGGAAGGAGAGATAGAGACTACGGGCTGTCTCAGGGAGGCCAAGTGTTCTGGAAGCAATGGAAGCAAGCAAGCCAGAGTTGCAGAGAAGCTGATTTGAATACATTTTTCTAAGATCTCTGTGCTGACCACTAAAAGGTAATTGAGTTGCTCTCAAACTAGGACTGAGGCAGGAAGTCTGTCTGGAATTGGTAGACTTCAGTTCATAGCATTAAAATTCCATTGGAGAGCCACTGTCAGATTCACAATATTAGCAGTAATCAAAATTCCAATGATCGAGTAATTCATTTTAAGCAATTTAAGGAAAGCTGAATGTGCAGGTGATTTAAATACATAGGTGCAGGCCTGTAATCCCAGTGACTTGGGAGGCTGAGACAGGAGGATCACAAGTATGACACTGGCCTCAGTCATTTCCTGAGGCCCTAAGAAACTTAGTGAGACCCTATCTCAAATAAATAGATAGATGATAGATAGATAGATAGATAGATAGATAGATGATAGATAGATAGATAGATAGATAGATAGATAAAGCTGGGGATGTAGCTCAGTAGTAAATCTCCCTTGGGCTAAATTCCCATTACCAAAACCAAAACCAAAACCAAAACCAAAAAACGGGGGGGGGGCAGTAAGTAAAAAAGTTATACTGCACATGGTATTTCATCATTTTATATGGTAGTTGAAGGATTATGGAAATTAATATTCCTATATGACAGCTCCCTAAGAAAAAATGGAAGGACAGTGTGGCTCTGGAGGAGGGAGGGGAAATTACCAAACATTAAACCTCTCCAAGTACATCCTTTCCCAATAACAATGGGCCCTGAGGGGAAAAAGAAAACTTTCATCCCTCCCCAGGTTCATCCCCAGCATCTCCACCAAAAGCAAAAATTTACCCTTTTCAACCCCAGGGTGTCTTGAAGGAAGGAGGCAAATACTGAAATGCTGGGCCCTGAACTTTGACCTTCCTCCATTGCAAATTAGCCATAAATGGAGGCACAGAAAATATTGAAACTCTGGGAACAATGAATCACAGAGAAAGAAAAGCAATGAGCAAGATTTGAGTACTCATTCCTTGGAATCTGGACTCCTATCTCCCCTGGTAATAATGAATTTCAACCTTTTTATACTACCTCTCCAAGTTAAAGTTCTTACCGGTACAACTAGCCCCCTGACTGTCCAAATTGCATGTCTGCAGTCTCCAATGAACCCATAAAACCCAGATTCCTTCTGAAACATGGGGGCCACTCCACACCCAGAAAATGGGCCCTTCCATGCCTGATCAATGGGACTCGCTGCAGAGTAAAGGAAAGCTTGCTGAGCCAAGGTTTGCTTCCTGTCTCCTTTCTCTGTCTCCTGGGTCATGAGCCCACAGTAGTAACTGCATAAGATGCATGTAGACCACAATACAACTTATAAGATAGTGTCACCATATTTTTTTTGCTTGAGATGGAATGTGCCAGCATGTTTAATCTTTTAGTTACTCTGGGCTCTCTTTTAATCCCCAAGCAAATATGCTGGGTCCTGGACTTTGAAAAGGAAAAAGTCTGCAATAAAATTTTTAAAAATTAGAAAGTAAGATAAACTAACCCTGCACGTCATTGTTATTTCCTGCCAGCAGGCATACCCATATTGATAGATTTCTGCTTCTTTTGTTACAGGATTGAGATCTTCTGGGAAACTGATATAGCATGAAGGCTTTTCCCTTCAAACCCAGGTTCTTGTGATCAAGTCAAAGATTTCAGATGTGTTGCTCCTACAAATGGAACATGAGTTTATAGAAAAGATAGGAAAGGAAAAGAGAACACTCTCAAGGGAGAGAGTGGTTCCTCTCAGGGAGGAAAGTGACAGCATGCTTCTCTTACACTCCAGTATTAGTGGAGATCCCAGAGAATTATTCAGAGTCCCACCCAGGTCCACCTCTTGACTTTTCACTGATAACAGGATGACATCAGACTTTTAAGTCCCCATTGCCATGGCAACTCTAGGTCACTATGGCCCATGCTGACCAGTTCTAATTAGATTCTTACGGATTTTTTGGTTAATAGGAATTATCCTTGTAAGCAAAAATAACCAACATGGTTTCAACACCGTAATGAAAATACACATAACTGGGATGGAAGCAGACCTTAAATGGATCTTTATAAAGCAATCTTTTCTTTATTCTGCAGTGAATCCCTTCCAGCATCTCCACCAATCATGGGAGGTCTCATTTTCTGGGTACGGAAATGGTTGGAGGATTACAGAAGGAGTCTGAGTTCTATAGTTTACAATGAGGGTGAATTAATCATTGGAGACTGCAGATGTGCTATTCAGACAGTCAGGGATACAGTTGTGCGGGTTAAAATTTTAACTCAGGAAGGCACTTGTAAAAAGTTTGAAACTTACTGTCACTGGAAAAAGTTCAGAATTCGGTGTTCACTACTTATCTTCCTTCCTCTGGGTCCCATTGTTTCCTAGAGATTCGCTATTTGCTTTTCTCCTTCCAGGATTCATCTGCAATGGGAACGGGTAAAAGTCCAGGGTCCACAGTTTCAGTATCCACCTGCTCCCTTCAGGACCCATTGTGGTTAGGAAGGGATGGATGTTTGGTTTTGGTGGAGATGCTGGAAGGGATGAAAGTTTGCTTTTTCCCTCAGAGCCTATTGTTGCTGGGAAAGAATTTTCTACTGGGAGAGGTTTAATGTTTGGTTAA
Source organism: Glaucomys volans (assembly GCA_020662805.1). Classification (NCBI taxonomy): domain Eukaryota; kingdom Metazoa; phylum Chordata; class Mammalia; order Rodentia; family Sciuridae; genus Glaucomys; species Glaucomys volans. The sequence goes on along the minus strand of JAJEJO010003308.1, from coordinate 113,346 downwards.
TTCCCCTCCCTCTTCCTGAGCTGCACTGTCTTTTCATTTCTTTTCCAGGGGCATTCATATAGGAATATCATTTTCCATAACCCTTCAATCCTTATCTCCCTGAGTTTCAGGATCTGGTGTGTGAGAAGTGTCACAAAAGGCACTCCCAACTCCCCACTTTGGGGTAATTTGAGTTCTTCTTGTTAAGGCAGTCCAAGGCTGTGCCTGGATGGGGGCTCAGGGCATCAGGCAGTCCGCCCGGACCAGAGTATAACCACTCGGACACTGGCAGACAAACCCCAATGGCACCTCGCACCTGCCTGTCAGTCAGCAAGATCCCCAGCCAATCCCAGAGGGACATGGGTCCCAGCAGTGTCTCCGGCCAACCTCAGGAGGACACTGAATTCTCAAGCCTTCCCCTGCCTATCCCAGGCCATAAAAGCAGCTGGAGTTGCACACAACTCCTGGCCCTCCACCCCGACCCTCCTCCTGGGGGACCAGTAAACCTCACCCAAGAGCCGTCCCAATAAAGTTCTTTGTTAATTACATCTGGCCTGTCTGTCCTTCTGATACTGCCATATACTGGTGATGAGTCTTGCTTCCTCAGGTATTGAAGTATAATGCCAGAGAAGCATGCCAAGGCAAGCATATTAAGCAGGCTTTATTTAAAAGTAGTAATACATATTTCTCCTGGGTGGGATAAGGGGGGCTGATGTTCTAGAATCTCTGAGAAGTGAGCACACCCTACATCTTTTATAGGTTAGGGTCTTCTTTGTTCTGTTCTTTCCTCTGACCATTTTCTTATCTCTCCTTCCTGCCCATATGGCAATGATGACACAGCAAAAAGGTGAGATGTGAATAGCAGGGGGAAGGGCCACATGGAGATTCAGGTGGGGGTCCAGGAGGCATTAATTAGCAATGCCCTGCCTGCAGTTTTGGGGGAGGAGCAGTTAAGCAGGTAACCTTGATCAAAAGGGCTCTGGAAACACTGACATTCCAATCTCCCAGAGGCATCTCCAACTTCCCAGACTCTGATGGCCTCCGTTCCTCAATTTGACCAGATTCCCTATTTCTACACTAAATGTCTGTCCAATTCTGGCTTCATTTCTGTTACCTCCATCTGATCTTACGCTTCTTATCTTAAGCTCATGTTTCCACCATTTGCATCTGTCTATAGCCTATTACTTTCTTCAAAGTCCACTGTGATGTGGCCTCTTGTTGTAAGCTCGCAGGTGGCGGGTGGCCAAAGATGTAAGCTCGCTGGAGTGGGTTAGAGACCACCAGAGTCAGACAAAAGTAGTTAAATTAGGATTTATTAGTCTGTGCTCCCAGGTGAAATCTCCATTCCCCCAGGGTGAAAGTCAGGGTGGGAGAGCCAGAAGAAATTGCATTGGCTTTGGTTGCTCAAGGTATTTATAGGGGGGAAGGGACTAGAGGGTCCTGCCCAGGAAAAGGTGGACCAAGGTGGACATCAGGGACAGTAGGTCTGCCTCTGATTGGTCACTTCTGGTACAGTGTATTGCTAGGTGTCCTTGCTCCCTCCCACTGCAGCCGCCCAAATCCAACCTGACACTTTCCTTGACTCACATTCTCTGAGACGACCAGTTATCCCAATTATTCTCTAGTGTTTTATAAATTCGTGCAGCAAAATAACACAAGGTTGGTTGGTGGTTGTTGATTTTGTTTGTTTGAAATATGAATACAATTCTCTCCTCCCATGTAGATTGAGGCCTATGAATTCAATTTTATAAAGCTCACAACTGGTCCTGAATTCTGCCATAGTCAAGGACGAGGGACCTCACCCAACACCCCCACCCATCACAGAGCCACAGCACAACTACTGCTCTTTTCTTGGTGAAAATCAAGACCAGCTCCAGGATCTGGTCCTAGTGTGTCAGTAGAATATGCTGAGGCTCTGCTATCCTCAGCTGGGGCTGTGGAGTTTCCATAGTAGCTCACCAACTAGAATGAGTGGACTTAGGAAAAAAAAATGGTTAGGACATCAAAAAAAAAAAGGGATGTGGTTACCAGATGTGGGTATGCAGCATGCCAGGTGGGGTGGGAAGAAGGACAGCAGCATGGCATAAAAATGAATGAATGTTTCTACAGACGGATACTGTTTTATGTTTTTGATGGCTTCTGGGGAAAAGGGTCAGATTCTTTCAGAACAACCTCGGGTTGAACTTGATTCTTGAAATGGAACTTTAAAGTCCACACAATGTTATCAATTTAAAAGACAGAAGAGGAAAAAATCCTCTATTTCTGGAGAGAAAACTCTGTTCTGAGAGTTTTAGGCTTTGGGAAGAGTTACTGGGTCAGCACCAATGCCAGCCCCAGAATAGGCTAGGCTACAGTGCTCACTGCTCCAGAAGTAGGGTGAGACAATTGGCAGGAAAATAGATTTTATTAAAAGTAAACTTTGAAGGAAGATAGAAGAAACACTGTTTCAAAAAGATCCTCTCTTCCAAATCACTGAGGCTGAGCAAAACATAGAGAAGGCAGGCAAATGAGACAAAAGACAGGAAATGGACATATACAAATTGAATTAGCCTGTGTTTGAGGAAGAGCCAATCTGCATTCTCAGCTCCCTTGGTGTCTTGCAGGCCCTGGGGGTTATGAGAAGGCCCTCAGTTTTCACTCTCATTGTAAGAAAGATGTTCTTAATTTTAGATGGGAGTGGGGAGTGGGTTGGGGGCAGTGGTCAATTTCAGTCTGTTTAAATTGTTTCTCTTGTCCTCCAGGGACTGGTGTAAAGTGGGTGTTCACAGCCTCTTTTCCTCTCATTAGAAACCTCCTGAGAAAAAAGGTAGTTTTCTATTTCGCAAATGAAAGTACAAAATGTGGAGAGTTGTGGGAAGGGTTGCAAGGGCTAATAAAGGGGAAGGGTTGGGAGGCAACCCAAGGTATCTCCTATAGCACGGCCCCTTAGGGTTAGGTCTTTTCTGGGAATTGAAGAAAAGTCACTCATAAAGCTCCTTACACCAGGATGCTGGGTTTCATGTCATTCAGTTCTGGGGTTCTGAATGTGCTCCCAAGGGGTTTCTGTTCCCAAGAGCATTGAAGGTGAATTTGTACTTTACGAAGCAAACCACACTCTTACTAGTATCTGGTTAAGATTCTGAGAAAACAAAAACAAAAACAAAACTTGTTTTACCAGGGAATTATTTATCTTTTTATCTTGTAAGTTTAATCACTGTCTTTATAATTAGAACAAAAAATAAAATTATTCTGCCACTTTAAATTATAGTGTATGGTATTTGTATGTAGAAATTTTTCTTTCATTCTTTGTTGTCATATTTTAATTATTGAGAATTTCGGCTACATAATCTTAGGCTCCACTTCCCAAACAGAGAGAACGTGGAACTCTACCTAGCAATAGACTCTCACTTGCAGATTTGGTCTCAAAGAAGAATATACATATTTTACTGCATGTGACTTCACTAAATTTTGAGATGAAAGTTAGTCTTTGTGTGGGAGTGCACTGTTGGCTGCAGTGTCCCACACGAAGCATGCCACTTTGAAATTCAAAAGGTGTAAGATGGTCTCCTTCTTAAGGGATAGACAGATGTGAATGGGGGGAGCATGAGGTTAAGAGAATAATTCTGTAAAATGGGCCCACTGCGCTGACCCCCACATGCTTTCTTTTCCAAGAAACAATTTCCCTGAAGTCCTGCCTGGCCTAAGTGGACAGGATATGTCACATTTCTTAGCAAACTGTTAACTGGGGGAGAATTGCAGACCCAAGATAATGACAGTGGGAGGATACCAGGAGATTTTTGTGATCAGATTCTGAATCTGTGGAAGATAAGGATAGTTAATTGCTCCTAACCTTACAATCTGTAAGAATATATGGGTAAATATCCAATTAGAACTAGTCAGAATGGCAAGAGTTGCCATGACAGTGGGGACTTGAAAATATGATGCATCCTGTTGTTTGTCAAAATTTAAGAGGTGAACCTGTGTGGAACTCTTTGGAAACTTCTCTGGGATCTCCAATGAAACTGGAGTGGAAGAGAGACATGTTGTTCTTCTCTCTGAGGGAAGACACTCTCTCCCTTGAGAGTGTCCCCTTCCCTTTTCCTATTCCTTCAATAAACTCATTCCTGTTCCTCTGAGCTACATGACTGAAATCTTTCTGACTTGATCTCAAGTATTGGAGTTGGGGGGTTGGTCTTTGCATTGCACCAGTTTTTCAGAAGGCCCCATCTTTGTAACATCTTTGGAGTTGCTTCAAGACCAGCTAGTGCTAAAGAGGAGGCTTTATCCTAAGGATTAGCTATGTCTGTGGAAGAAGCATTTAGGAGCAGATAAAATTGATAAAGGTTCCCAGGATATGTATCCAGTTTCAAAAAATAAATACTATAGCTCTGTATAGTTTCTGCTCCCGTTAGCCATACCCACCCAGGTCCGTGGCCAGGGTAGACTTTGTCAACAGGTAAGTGGGAAGAGGGTGGTTCTAGCCAGGAGGTTAGACTCCCAATCAGATCAGCCTTCAATCTGCCCTTGCAGGGGTTTGAAGGTATACACAAAGGGGAGGGACAGATCAGTGGCCCTGGACAAGGAGATCGAGGTTAGACTTCGGTGCAAAACCAGAGCTCAGAGAGGTTATAGTGTTAGATCCATTGTTATGGTCCTAGTCCCCAATGCCAGTCCAATAATAAGGACATTTTTCCACTTGAGAAAAAGGAAAAAGAAAGTTTATTACTTTGCTAGCAAAGGAGAAGCACAGGAAACTATAGTCCCAGAGGCTGTGATTCTACCCATACCAGAGAACAGTGGGCTTTTAAAGAAGTTCTTCAAAGGATGCATTCCAGGTGTGCCCTGAGAGGATTGTGATTCACTTGTTAAATTGGAAAATAGCAATTCCTTATGTATTCTGGTGCTAGCCACAAATGTGAATTGCTTGGTTACTGTGATGGGTTTGTGCTCAAATACAGGTAACAAGGTTAGGGTGGGTAAAAGGTAATCCTGTTCCCTGCCCCCAGGTTAGGAAAGGGGAGAGGGAAAAGAGGAAAAGAAAAACATGTCTTTTAAAGTACGTCCTTTCATCTTTTGAATAAACTGAGGGTTACATTCAAAAGATGAAGTGGGTGAAGTCCTAGGAATGCTTCATATCCCTTCCTGACCTCTCTCTTTTTTTCTTTTCTTTTTTTTTTTTCTTTTTTTGCTGCAGTGCTAGGGATTTGAACCCAGGGCCTTGGGCTTGCAAGGCAGGCACTCTACAACTGAGCTATATCCCCCACCCTGTATACCCTCTCTTACACCCCTCCAGAAGACTGGGGAAGAGGTCAGAATGCCCACTGTAACTGTGGAAGATAGAGATCTGATTCTCCTAATGTGAATATATTCCTGGCAATAACAGAACTAGTGAGACTCAAGGTTTCTTTATTTAAATTGTAATCCTCCCTGATTATCCTAGTCAAATAAACTACTAAAAATGGTTTATTTTTAAAAGCACTATTCAAATTTGCATGTATACTGTGTCCCTAGAGGAAGCAGCTGCATATGATTGCTGTGGCCAATAGACTGGGAGTCAGAGACCTTGAAGTTGAGCCCTAGCTCATCTAGTCTAGACTGAGTCATTTTAGTGATTAAAGTCTATATGAAATTCTGACATAAGTGGAAGGAGAGTGTCCAAGGGATGGGAAACAGAGGAAACTAAAAATGGGAAAATGAAACTGTATTAGAAAACCCCACCCTGTTAGCCCCGAACAGATACTACTCTGTGCATTTTATCATCATTCATTCAACGAGTATGTATTCAGTAGCAACTCTGTACCAGACACTATTCTAAACACTAGGATTCAGCATTGAGTGTCAGACTTAGCCCCTAACAATAAATATAAATGCAGTTAAATAATTAATTTCAGATAATAACACGTATTTTTAAAAATAGCTAAAGTATGAATCTGTCCAGAAATGGAAAGAGCATATCTTGTGGCATACTCCTAGCATAAACAAAGGTGAAAATAAAAAATTCAAAGCATGGTCTCTACTAAACTCAAATCTTAAGTCTAAGTGTTCACAAGCCAGAGACCATGTATATTTTCTTTCCTAAAATTGTCCTTCCTGAACTTCCAGAAGACCAATAACAAGAGAAAATGAGAAAGAGAGAATTGAGGACATTTAGGATTAGAGCTCTTTCCTCCCAAAAAAGAGAACTTCCCTGAATCTCTTGCATTAAGAGATTAAGATTAATCTTAATTCATTAAGATTCTTAATGAATCACTTGCATTAAGATGTGGTCAGAAAAACATAAATGACCTATTCATCTACTTCCTCATACAGTTGTAGGTGAAAACACAGTGTCTTTGTAAAGATAGTTCATGGAGAAATGTCATGAGTGCCCTAAGAACAGCTGTGTCTCTCCATTAAAAAGCACACACACTCTTAACCAGCTTCAGTAACACTAAGAACAACTTTATGGGTTCCTACAGAGTAATTCTGAGTGGAGGTTATGCATTTTTGCCTATTAACTTCACTCCTTGCCTCACTCTATCTTTCTGCCTCCATTTTTTTTGTTTTTTCTTCCTTCATTCCTCCCACCCTTCCTTTCTTTGTTTTTGTTTCTTACCCACTTATTTTATATTTTTCTCTGACTTGCTTGGTTCTATGTATCTTTATGATTGCCTTCGGTTCTTTCTGGAACTGATGAATGTATAAATATATAAATGCTTAAATAATAGATCACTATATCTGTCTGACAAGTGTGTCACAGATACCATCTGCATCCAGGGTTTGGTCTCAACAGCTGAGGGAAAGAGGAAGCACCATTCACATGCAGACTACTATGCTCAGCACTTTCCTTTTTTATCTTATTTTTTTCTCATAGCAACCTCACAATTATTCTCCCTAAATCATAGATTAAATAATTGGTGCTCAGAGAAATTAGGTTGGCATGGAATGATCTGTTTGAGAAAGTGTAATATCAAACAGTGAAAATATGGCTATGCCAGCTATCAACTTGGGGAATGGATGTAAGGATTTTAACCTCTGTAAGTCTCAGTTTCCTTACACAAAAAACAAGGATAAAATCCTTGGAAAAGTTATGATAAGAGTTAAATTTCATGAGTATATTTAGATTTTATTGCTGCCTAGAACATAAATTAGAATCAAATACCAAGTCCTGGCTTCCCTACCTGCACAAGATTTCTCTCTGCTAAGCAATATGGTCAGGACCAGAATCCTTCAGTATGACACAAAGCCTGTGCTTTTCCACTTTATACCATCTGGTCCTTCCAAAATGGTGCTAGCAGTTTAGCAGACACCGAAATGCCCACCTTATGTTCTGGGTACACTGAGGGTCTCAAGTAGCAGAAAATGTTCTTCTGAGTCCAAATATGACCACGAAATGGATGGATCTGGAGACTACCATGCTAAGTGAAATAAGCCATTTTATTTTCTCTGATATGTGGAAGCTAACTCCCAATAAGTGGTGAGGGGGTGGTGGAGTAGAATTTCAGTGGAGTTCAGTGGTGTAGACAAAGGGGAATTTAGGGAAAGAAGGAGGATGAGAGAAAAGAAAAGTGCAATGAAGCTGAAAAAACATTCTTTTGTACTTTAATAAATACAACACAGTGAATCACACTACTGTGTACATCCATGAGAAATTAATTAAAAAAAAAAACTATGGGTAAATGGCAGGATGAAAAATAAAAGGAAGGGGGTAGAATCCATGTCAAAATGAATTCTACTGTCATGCATAACTAAAAAGAACCAATAAAAAATGTGATCAGGTAGAATGTACTACTTTATATTTTCAATATCAGTCCATGGATTATGTACTAAAGGTGGTCTAAGTTGTGAAAAGCAAGAATCTCTTTGCATTTTCTAGGTCAATGTCTCAACCCAATGGAAATAACCTTACTGAAGTCACAAGGGCCAGAGTGAATCCACTCTCTGTCCCTACCTGGGTTGGCAAGTTTGTGCCCCCTGAGGGCAGTTGAAATCTCTGCTCTGGGCAGTCTCAAAACAATATAGCAAGAAAAGGTCTTTGTATTATCTCCCTCAAGAAAGAAGCCTTTTGGGGGGAATGAGGTGAAAGCCAGGAAATTTAGAGGCTTCTTTCTAAAGCTTAGGAAGACTATTTCAGGGTAAATTCCTCTCATGATTATATTTTACTTCTGAATCCTTAAATAATGTTGTCACTTTTTCCATGCTAGTGACATATCTGCTTCATTTCTATGTACTGCCAGCTCCATTCTCTTGTGTTGAGAAATGATTAGGTGTGTGAGGCAGAAGTTAAAGGGACAGGTTTAAAGCCATTTTCACAGGTCATGCTAAAATCACTTGATTCTTTCTCCCCATCCATCTGCCCCTTTCCAGGCAGAGGCCTTCTCAGGAGGCAGGCATGTCCTTTGCATCTCTCAGACAGCCCTAGGACTGAGATCAACATACTGCCTCTGTGTGATGAAGTAGAAGTTCCTATGCCTCATGTGCCCCTGGGACTGACACTGGGGCAGACACAGAGTGTCTTGGTATCAGGTGGTTCACATACAGTAACCGTCTCCATGGATCCACAAGTTGCACAGAGGCCCTATGTTGAGGAGCTATGTGTTTTTAGAGAATTTTAAGGGAGTGTGGGACTTCATTTATGAAAATAGCCTGGTTCAAATGTCAAGGATTAGGGGGATTAGAACTTGGTTCAGAATCCATCATGCTGCTTAACATTTAGTCATCTTGGATTCCCTGATTCTTGTTATCCTTATTAATAAAGTAGGGTTTATGCTTGTGCTCTCTTTGCTTTTAGGGTTGTTAAAAAGATAAAACAAGATGTTGTAGATGAAAGTCCTTCACTAAATCTGAAGTACAGTACAGATGTCAACTTTGAAGCATAGTGACTAAGGCTACTTTGGAGTGTTTATTTTTGGATTTGGATTTTAATTTATCACCTGAGTGACCTTGTGTGTTTTAACAATATTATAACTCAGGTTTTCAACTATAAACTTCAAGGAAGCAGTATTGCTTCAAAAGTTTTTAATAAGATTTACATGAGTTAATATATTCAAAGTACTTATACACTTCTGCATCAAATATTGATAATAATGCCTAGTGACAACATAGCCACCTTAGCTTACATATACTCTATAGTGTCAATAAATGACAAATCGCCTAATAATGCATTTTTCAGAATGCATCCCATCATTAAGCAACACATGGCTATTTACATTGGGGATTCAGTAAATTGATATTTTATATTTGTTGGGGTGCCCACTGGCAGGGGCGGGCTGCGCGCTCCAGGCAGCTGGTGATCCCGCGCCCCGGAGCGGAGGCACGCGTCGGGCCCCTCAGATGGAGTTGCCTCCTGGCCTGACCAGGCTCCTCCGTTCTGCCTGCCGCGCAGGACGTGAGGAGGTGGCGGCATTGGGCGAGGCCTGCGAACTTCGGAGGCAGTGGAGGGACCTGCAGTCCAGCTCCCCTAGTCTGCCTCTGGGCTTCCTTGGTGAAGGGGATGCTGTCACCAAAGCCATCCAGGATGCTGTCACAGCTGCTGCACAGCCAGAGCGGGGCCTTGGAAAGCGCCCCCAGCACCCACTTTCTCAGGGACCTCCTCAGCCTGGACTCCTCTCCAGCCAAGGAGGCTGGAGGACAACTGTGTGCATCCGCTGGAAGAAGCCATGCTGAGCTGCAATGTGGACGTCTCCCGCCCCCCCCCAGTCCCCCAAGTTCTGAGCCCTCCCAGAGGGTGGGTGGGTTTGCCCACAGGCAGGATGTCCATGTCGGGCCAGGTCCCGAGGCCACGTGAAGAGGCCGGCCGCCACTGCGCCCTGGTGCACACTCGGATCCACCTGCAGCCCACACCCCCTCCTCACGTCTCGCCCCCCACGCTAGCCTGTCCGGGTGCCTGGGGCCCCAGGCTTTCTGCGCAAGATGGCGGCTGGCGCTATGCCAGCGTGGTTAAAGCGGAAGTCTTCGCCATTGGCCAATGCTTCTGCATGCTTGGTGCGTGATCACTGAGTGTCTAGGCTCCCTGCAGCTTGCAGTCCACCCGCTAACCTCCTGGACAGCTTTCTGATTGGTTGTTGCTGCATATATATACTGCACTACTTCCCAGTTGTGGGGAGAAGAAGAAAGAATCTGTAACGAGATGGCCATCGTGTGAATAAAGCTTCTGACCAGCCTACGTGTTGCGTCTCACTGCGGGCAGGGATTCGCGATAATATTTACTTCCACTGCTGTGGTCATTGTTCTTACAGTTGCTCTTATTTTTATCCCTATCTAATATTAATATCACTTATACATGAATGGAGCAATTCATAGAGGTAATTTTTAACTACAAGATCCAAGAAGCCATCAAAAGTGCAGGATTTTATGTTGATTCTCACTGTTGCATTAACAGAATCAAAAGATGTTGGAACTGGGCGAGATTCACTTTCTAGCAAGCTCTTTGTTAAGTTGCAGCACTGTACTCTATTCCTCCCCACCAGCAATGTGTGAGAGTTCCCATTTTTTCAACATCCTTGATTTTTTACTGTTTTTTTTTTTTTAATTATTCTAGTGCATGTGAAATGGTATTCTGCAGTATTCTTGGTTTGTGTCTCGCTAATGACTAGGGGCATGAGACATCTTTATTGGCCATTTGATATACTTCAGGGAGAAATGTCTATTTAAATGTTGTGCTCATTTTTAATAGGTCATTCACATTTTTATTGCTGAGTTGTAAAAATTCTTTATTTTATACTATATTTTTATTTATTAGTACATTACAGTTATTCATAAGAGTGAGGTTCATTTTGAAGTGTGTATAAATGCATGCAACAGTGTGTGATTTGCAAATGTTTTTTCTCTTCTGTGGGTTCATGATTTACTTTCTTGATTGTGCACCAGTCTAATTTGTTGAAAGTACTATTCTTTCCTCATTGAATGGGCATGGCACCTTTGCTAAAACCAGCTGAACATAAATGTATACACATCTTTCTGGGTTGTCAATCTTGTTTTCTTAGTTTCTGTATCTATCTTTATGTCAGTACCTCACTGCTTTGGTTACTGTGGCTTGGTAGTTACACCTTGAAATGTGCAATCCAACTTTATGGTTTTTTTTCTTCTTCAAGATTGTCTGGTTAAAGTTATGGAATCAACCTACATGTTCATCAACAGATGAATGGATAAAGAAAAAATTATGTATATACATATACATATATATCCACATACAATGGAATTTCAGTCAACCATAAAGAATTATCTTATGTCATTTTATAAGAAAATGGATGGAATGGTAGAACATTATGCTAAGGGAAGTAAGTCAGATTCAGAAAGAAAAATGTTCTGTGTATTTTTCTCATATATTGTAGCTAAAGAGGAAGAAGAAGAAGAAAAAAGGGGGGGGGAGATCTCCTGAAAAGAGAAGGGAAACCATTATGATAGAGGAAAGAGACCAAGGGAAGGAAGAAGGAAAAGGAACAGTGAAATAGTGGGAAATGAAATTGGTGAAATCATGTTGTATGTACGTACAAATATGCCACCATAGAACACATCCTACAGTATAATTAATATATACCAAGGAAAACATTTTTAAAAAGAAGCTATATGAATATATGATTTTTCCTTTTGACATATTTGATAAAGTAGAACTAAAATTTCTAATATTAAAAACAATTGTTCTGGATATTTGGAATACTTTGAATACCTATATAAAATTTGGAATCAGCTCGTTTTAATACATTTTTTGTATTAAAAAAGCAGTAAAATTTTGATTGGAATGACACATCTGAATATCAATATGGAGAGTATCACCATCTTAACAACATTAAGTTCTTCAATCTATGAAGATGGGATTCATTAGTTTTTTTTTTTTTTTCAATTTCTTCCAACAGTGTTTTGCAGCTTGCATTGTACAGTCTTATACTTCTATGATTACATTTGTGTCTTTATAAGTATTTTAATACTAGTACCAATTTAATTTTATGTTATTTTCCAAAAGCTTATTTTCAAAAAATATAATAGGAGGAGGAAACAAGATGGTAGACTGGTGGAAGGCTCTATTTCTTTTCACTCCATGGCCTGGAATTCCAGCATCAGGAATACTGCTTCTCTGTGAGGTGGGTGAAAGAGATTTCACTAAAATTCAATATTGAATGGTGTCTTGGAGACTTAGAAATTTGGGTGCATTAAAAAAAAGAAAAAAGACCACATGGGAGTCAAGCTGGTAGCAGCAGCAACAGCAATAGCAGTGGTGGAAGCACAGAGGAAGCAAATGCAGAGAAACACAAGGGACAGATTGATGTGGAAAATCCTGAGATCAAAGGGGCAACCTACTCCAGGCTGTTCCAGAGACTGCACTATGCAGTAACACACTGGTACCTGAAGGACGCCCTGTGTTCCAACTGTCCATGGAGAGTCTAGGCAGGTGCCTTCTTGAGGCCACCATGCTGCTGCAGCAGCTATGGGATCTAGGAGCCAGGAACCAGGAGATCTGAGCTAAAACAGATGCATGGTCTTGACAGGCACTTGCCACACATGCTTGGCTGTGCTTAGCAGGGTGTTAGCAAATACAGAAATGGAGAGTAATTTACCTACAGGAATACAAATCAGAGAGGTGAAGAAGAGCCCAACTCCCTTCCCTCCTTGAATCTTCTGGCTCTCAAGACCAGCTGAAGGGGATCAAAAATTTGAATAGGTGAGTGTGCATACACTTGGGGAGTAAGCCCAGGAATCCTGAAAAGGCAGTAAGCAAGGGCAGCAGAGGTGGTGAAGGATTGGCTCCTTCACCCCACAAGCAGAACCCTGGGGAGACTACTGGGGCACAGACTCCCAGTGAGATAAGCAACTCATAGGCCTTAGAGGCACAATGATCTAATCTGTACAGAGCAGTCACCACCAAGCAAAACACCTGGGGCCTGACTAGACTTAAGCCCCACCTTTGGAAGCACTATATATGGGAATTCCTCTTGTAGAACTCTGCTGCAACCCACCCTGGGAGTGCATTAAACTGTTCCACGTAGACAAAACTCCAGCTGACAGTACTTCCCAACCCATCCTACCTCCTACTGCCAAGAAGGGAAGCTGATAAGTCGTGAACTCCAACGGGCAACTAGGTAAACAATACAAATAGAGGAAGGGTATAATAACCCTTAGCCCCTACTTTCGTGCTCAGTACATACCCCAAAATCAAATGGAAAGAAAAACAGCTGGACATAGAGAATGAAGATACATTCTCACTGACAATTTTGAACAAATTATTAGAAACAATTCTTTAATTTTTCATTAATAATCTTTTTTTTTTCTTCTCTCTCCTTTCTTTCACGATAAAATTTTCAAGGTCAATTACACATATCTGTTTCTTTTTTCACATTTGTTGCATTTTTTGAATGTAGTTACTTTTCTTTGCCTTGTCTTTTGAGGGTTAGGGTTTTTTATTAGTATATTTTGGTTTTGTTGTATTGATTTTCATTTGTTTCCCTTGTTTCTCTTTTTCTCTTTTCCTTTATTAACAGTGAGATTATATTGTTCTTTCACTAATTTTCACTTTCATTTTTCTCCTCCTTCCTCTTAACCATCACATCCTACATCTCTTCTGCATTCTCTCTGTATGCCTTTTGAAATTGTAAACTCTTTTTTACCCACCTATCATCTCTTCTCTCAACTAACTCTATTCTTACCATCTTTTAGCACTAATGGGTTTATATAATGCTTGCCTCTCTTATTAATGTTGTTGCAATTATTACTGGTATGGATGACATAGCTGACACCTGTTGATGAAGTAATGCCAGATAAAACATATGATTAACTTTGTGCTTCTATTCATGGCAATTGTTGACCCTACCCCTTGTGTTTATTGTGCCAATTAAAATGGTAGATGTCATAGAAGGAGCCATATTTAGTTCAGTGCTGTATATATTGTTCACATTCGTTGTTGCTCTTATTTGTCCCCCATAATCTGTGAGGTACTAGGAAGCTACAGGTACACTACAAACACATAGGGGAGAACTCTATGGCCTCAGAACTGTACTGACAGATAGGCAGGTGCACAAACAATATGAAAAAGCAAGGAAACAAACCATCTCAAACAACCTAAAATGCCTTAACAACAGACTCCAATGAGGAAATGTCAGAGAAATAATTTAGAAATGTCATACTTATACTGTTACATGAGGTAAAAGACATTGTACTGGGTAAAATAAAAGATACAATACAAAAAGTAAACAATCACTTCAATAAGGAAATAGAGATTCTGGAAAAGAATCAATCAGAAATCCTTACAATGAAGGGCTCAATAAACCAAGTCAAAAATTCAATGGAGAGCACAACCAACAGACTAGACCACTTAGATGAAAGACTTTTCAAGCAGTGAGAACAGAGTATATAATGCTGAATATAAAATTGGCCATGTAGAAAAGATGCTAAGATACCATGTACAGAATATTCAAGAATATGGGATAACACCAAAGGCCAAAGTTAAGATTCGTCAGGATAGACAAATGCCCTGAAAAACAAACTGAATGAATACACAATCTTTTCAATGAAATAATATCAGAAAATTTTCCAAACCTTAAGAACAAGATGGAAATTCAAACAGGAGACATGCAGGACTCTAGATATACAAAATGACAATATATCCATTCTAAGAAATGTTATAATGAAAATGCCTAATATACAGAATAGGGTAGAATTTAAAAGCTGCTAGAAGAAAATGACTGGTCATTTTCTACATCTCAACTGATTTCTCAGTCTAGACCCCAAGAGTAAGGAGGTCTTGGAATAATATCTGCCAAAGCTCTGAAAGAAAATGGATGAACATGAAGAACACTATAGCCAGCAAAATTAAGCTTCAGATTGAAAGATTAAATAAAAATCTTTCATGATGAACAAAAATTAAAAAAAATTTACAACTAGAAAGCCTGCACTACAAAACACAATAAAATGTTTTATGAAGAAGTAATGGAGACATGTGAAAACCAGCAGAGGGAGGAACTGCACTGGAAGGATTGTCACAAAGGAGACTCAAATTCAATTTAAAACTGAGAAAAAAATAAAAATGTCAGGGAATAAAAATTATCTCTACATAACAACATGCATGTAAATGATCTGAAGTCTTCAGTCAAAAGAAATAGACTGGCAGATTGGATCAAAAAACAAGCACTAATGATATGCTGTCTCCAAAAGACTCATGTTATAGGCAAAGACATCCCCTTTTCCTTAAGGAAAGGATGGGGAAAATACAGCATTCATATGGATCCTGTAAACAAACGGGAGTTATCCTCATATCAGATAAAAAAGTGGACTTCAAGCCAAAACTTATCCAAAGAGAAAACAAAGATCCTTTCATGCTGTTAAAGGGATCATACAAAAAAATATAACGATCATAAATATTTATGCCCCAAATGATGGAGCATCTACATATATCAAACAAACCATTAGACCACAAGACAGTACTGGATAACTTTAACCTGCTTCTATCTTCAGTGGTATCTTCTTCTGATCATCCAGTCAGAACATAAAGAAAGACACTACAGAACTAAAAAATACAATTAATAATTGAGATTTAAGAGACACATAGAATATCTTACGCATCACTGACTGAATACACTCTTTTCTCAGCAGCACATGAAACATTTTCACAAATATATCATATATTATCAGATGCAAAATAATAGAGATAATACCATGCTTTCTATCAGATCATAGTGAAATGGAACTGGAAATCAGTGATAAGATAAAATACAGAAACCATTTAAAAACCTGGAAAATAAATAATACACTTTTGAATAATGAATGGATAGTAAAAGAAATCAGAGATAAAATAAAAAAAATACTTAAAGCTAAATGAGACTAGTGATACAACATATCAGAATCCCTGGTACACTAATAAGGCAGTTCTACAAGGAAAGTTCAAAGCATTGACTCATACATTGAAAGAAGAGCAAGATATCAAATAAATAATCTAACATTACATCTCAAGGCCTTACAAAAGAAAAGCAAATCAGCACCAAAATCAGAAGACAGGAAGTAATTAAAATCAGAGCTGAAATCAATGAAATTGAGATTAGAAAAAAAATTAAAAAATCATCAAAACAAAAAATTGTATTCTTTGAAAAAATAAAAGAAAATTATAAACCTATATCCATGCTAACAAAAAAACAGAAAGAAAACTCAAGTTATTAAAATCCATGATGAAAAAAGCAGTATCGCCACAGACACTACTGAAAACAGACAATAGTCAGAAACTATCTTGAAAATTAACACTCCAATAAGACAGAAAATCTTGAGGACATGCCAAATTTCTAGAGAAATATGACCTACTCAAATTGAACCAGGAACATATAAAAATTTAAACAGATCAATTTTAAGCAATGAAATTGAAGAAGTCACTTTGAAGCCTACCAACAAAAAAAAA
>JAJEJO010003308.1:44361-96634 GCA_020662805.1 Glaucomys volans | reverse complement strand
AACAACCCCGATGAACATAGATGCATAATTTGGTTTATTGATTCTTTCATTTTGATGATTTCTGCTTGATTTTTTTCACAATCTCTGTTTGTTTATTGAAGTGATCTTTCACTTCCTGTATTTTCACTCTGATATCACTCCTTACATCATCCTTTACCTCACAGATTGGTTTAATTATGTAATTTCTAAACTCCTTCTCTGACCTTTCTTCCATTGTGGTGTCAATGAATTCTGTTATTGAAGTATCTTGGTTGTTTGGGGCATTTTGTTCCCTTCCTTTTTTATGTTTGTTTTTCCAGCCATCTAACAGTATGAATCTGAGGCAGTAGAGTTTCTACCCTGTGGGTTTATTGTGTCCCTGAAGGTTTTCAGTACCTCACTATTTAGAGGAATAAAATAATAACAACAACCCACTCAGCATTAAAACAAATAGCTCCTGCTATGATATCTAAAATATCAATTGTCACAATGAAAAGTTATTTCCCACATTAAAAACAATAAGTTTGCAAAGGGATTTACAATTTTGAATGGTGAATAGGGAGACAAAATAAGTGATGTACTATGTGATGATTATTAGAGAGGAGGAAAGAAAATAGAAGCAAAAAATTAAAGAAAGAGTGAAAGAAAGAACAATAGAGATTGGTTGAAAGCAGAAGATAAGAGAAAAAGAGAATTAAAGGAAATAGATAAATGAGAGAAAACATATGTAAAATAAAGAAATAAAAATAAAAGTAAAAGAATACAAGAACAAAACTGAAATTTACTAATCAAACATCCTAGTCCTCAAAATACTGATCCATGTAAAATAACTGCTATCAAAAAATGTTGGAAATGAGAAAAAGAAACCAATATGAATATATATGTGCCCATAAACCATTCAGGTCACAATTGAACAGAGAACAGAAAAAAAGAAATAAAAGAAAATGAAAAATTTAAAAAGATCTCAATGAAAATTCAAAATATTGTTTACATTGGACTTCAAAAGGTTCTGTTTCCCTTCTCAGCAGTGTTAAGTGGGGTTGCTGGAGGGTGAGAAGAAATCCTGGAGGCAGAGTCCTTGGAAGCAGGATTTAGGCCTTTTTGTTTCTTTGCATGTCATATTTTTTTTTGTTGTTAAAAACTAGATACTCTTGTTACTATAGCAATTCTGGAAATCACAATCTTCTACCTTGTAGAAGTTTATTCTTGTTGATTGTTGTAGCTGCTTTTTGTGTAGAGACTTTTAAAATTGATTCTGTACATTTTGCATTCTTTTGGTGTGTGTTCAGTCACTGAAGTCTCTACTCAGTTTACTTGTCACCTAATGGTCATACAAAGATTTCTTTAAGCATCTAGGGCTACTTAATATCCCAGTCTTTGCTGTGAATTTCTATATGCCTTCCATCCCAACCAGTCAGTTTAGAACTTTATCTTAGCTTCCACTTCCTACTTGCAAGAGCCTCAAACTAAATCAGGAATCAGAGTTAATAGATTTTTTTCCCAAGAATGCTCACAGCCCCGTACATATGTATGAATTTCCATATTTCCAGGAATAGATCTGAGATTTTTAAGTTCTTACGGGCAACTCATTTAGCATTTCTTTCTAAGCTTTTTTTGTTTAATATGTTATTTGATCCAACTGTTGTCCATCATCTCAGGCAGACACAACACTTTAAACACTTGCCTGTAAATATTTTGACAGATTCCATCCTCACCACTCTTCCCTATAGAGGCACTTAGTACTGAATAAGCTCTGAATAAGGTTAAACAAAAAGAAGTGCAGTCCTCTGGGAAACCACCAGGTAAGTCACAAAAAGGCAAATCTTTGGGAATTAGGTTCAAAAAAGCCCAAGTTCTCACTCTGGTTTACTACTTTTTCTAAAAGGAATGAAGTTTCTTGTTTTTCAAGACTACATTTGAGTTGTGAGGGGGGATGCATCCATAAAAAATTAAGATACAATGCTGTTCCTGTGAAAAATCCACTCTCTGCTCTTTTAAAAAATGCATGTATTCAGGTTTCTATAATTGCTTGATGAATTTCCAATGACCTGAAAAAGGTGAGTTCCAAAATTTGTGACAGATTTTTATTGCTCTTCTGCAGGGGTAGATTTTTGGAGGAATTTACTAATTTCCCCAATGTTACTCAGCTTTAGTTATTTTAATAGACATAATTTAATTTGATATTTCAATATGCCACATTTGCAATGGTTTCCTAAAAGCAAATCTGTGATAATAGAATTGTTCCACATGGAAAATATCAAGGCAAGACACTAAATTGTTAAAACTGTTGAAAGATAATTATTAAAAGAAAAACTATGTTTATGCTTAAGATTAGTGGAGTCAGAAAAACTAAACAAAGTAGAGATACACTGAACTTGTACATGGCTGCATTTACTGGAAGGTTTGACATTGATCCAAACTGAGAAGTGGATAAGAGAGGAAGAACAAAGGTGATTTTTGGAAAAGTCATGAGGGCCAATTAATTTTCTCAGATGGTTATTGATGTCTATGACTGCTAACTAATGTCCCAGAGTCACCCCAAATGACAGCATCATTGAACTCATCATCATTCCATTGTTCCTACTCCTTGGGACCCACCTGCATATCTCACTTTTTGTTCTATTGCTCACAATACCCTGCTAGCTCAGTTTAGCTTTTCAGATTAGCAATTACCTCAGGGTATGGGTAAGGTCTGTGCACCCACAGTGATTCAGTAAATAAGGCATTAGTCCAAGAGGGGGAGTAACTACCAGATTGGGGATAAAGAGTTAGCCCTAAATTTAGTGTAGAAGTGTATGTGTGTGTGTGTGTGTGTGTGTGTGCGCGCGTGTGTTTCAGGGGATGGAATCCAGGGTCTCATGCATGATTGGCAATCCTCTGCTACTGAGATTCAACCCCAACCCAAATTGACAGAATTTGTTAAATAGGTTTTAGATGACAGGAAAGGGAAAGGGGGAAACATCAAAATAAACAAACAAAAAATCAAGTCTATGTTCTCTAAAAGGAATATGATTTCCACTTAGTATCTTCTTAAAGATTCACTGACATAGCATGTAAAGTCATCCAACAATGAAGCACCACATACAGATTTGTCAATAAAAGATAATGTTCTCTCTCTTTATCACACATTGTGAGTAGATTACCATATGGGTATTACTGATTGTTTGTAAATATATGCCTCAAGTTCAAAGCTAATATTATGACTAATTATCTCCTTATCTTTTCCAGTGTCATATTCATTGGTATTTGGGCAAGTGGGAGAAGGAACAAGTGCTCATGTAGGAATGTGTTCTCCTCGCACATCAGCACCATTTACAGGGTCAGATAAACTCGTCATATTTGTGTTGCTTACAGATATATTTGAAGCATATTCACAAGAATAATGAAAACCCAATTTTTGTGGTAATTGATATTTCTTCCTCTTTTTGTCAGAATTGATTTTAATATTTTTTCATTGTACTGACATTATTGTAAATGTTTTTATTGTTGTATGACAAATCAAATCCTTTATTTGGGGGTGGTAGATAAAGGCAGTAGAACATAAATATGTATAATGAATCTTACGTATTTAATAATAAGTCATCAACCAAAGTCATTCCCTATTCTAACCCTGCTAAATGTTATAGCTTCAATGTGTGGGTGCAGAAATGGCATGGGACTCTGCACTGATTGAAATGGAGCCTGCCAAGGTCTTTAGCAAAGTGCAGACAATGCACTTTGTAAAGCAGTTGCAATAACATTTATTAGAGATGTGAAAACAATTTTACAGCAGATTAAACACACTAGACTACTAAAAAAAGGACTAGAAAAAGGAGTCTAGTAGAAAAACAATCTCAACACTAAGTCAGGATTTGGTCAGAGTTACAGAGCACCCTGGAGACAATGACCAGATGCACAGCAACAACTGCCCTCACCAAGTGATGGACTTTCAGTCAGTGTGAGCTCTTCTCCACTTGCTGAGATTTTCTGCCTCAAATGCATTTTGAAGATGAATGGGAAAAAATGTTTGTTTGGGTTTCTGAAATATAAGCTACAAAAGAAGAAAGTATGAATTCTCTACAGATCGTGAAAGACGTTGATGTCAATTAAATAGGAAAAGGAAATTTTAAGAACAGTAAAGGAACTCTGTTGTGTGGAGGTGACATAAATAAAAATAATGCATTGACTCTAAGACAAGAAAAATCCTGTTCAAGGAGAAGGAGGAGGAAGAAGAGGAGACAGGAGGAGAAAATGAGCTTTACCAAGTTTTGAAAATAACCATTATTTGTTTGATGTTAATTCACATTTCTTTCTCATCAGGTTCACATATTTGTATCACAGTGAACTTAGTCCTCCCCACTTTTCCCTGCTCACATTTTTTTTCTTTCCACTTAGCCCTGTGGCTACAGCTCAGTGATGAAAGCAGTGTTGTTCAACTCTCATAAACACAAGCCCTACTTCCATGATTAGTTTTGGCAAATTGACAGAATTCTAGCTTTGGCAAATTGACAGATTCTAGCTTTTTATCTTCACAGATTTCTCTTTTTGTGTGTATGTATTTATTTCTATAGAGAGGTGGAAAATAGTTTAAAAAACTTTAAAAAACTGCAAAGAAACAAGGCTATCAACTTCACTAAAATTTCATTTCGTGTTAAATAATCCACTGGGAATAAACTGAAAAAATTAATAACCTCCACGTAGGTGGAGGACATTTCTTAAGTATATGACAAACTGAAATCATTCTGTGGAAAGTTGATTCTGAATATGGCATTAACATAAAGTCAGATGCAATGCTGGTGTGATGTTGGGGAAAAGAAGGTTTCCACAGTGTTGGTAATTTGTAGAAGGGAAGGAATCAGAGGCAGTGTTGGTGTGAGGAGGTGATTAAGGAGGAAGTTTTAGTCTTATAAAAATTCCATACTCTGCTTTTCTGATGACTTCACTTTGAGTTATTGACTGTCTTAGACTATTCAAGTAGCTATAAGAGAATATCATGGACTAAGCAGCTTATCAACAAACAAGAATTATTTCTCACATTTCTGGAGGTCTGTAAGTCCAAAATCAAGGAGCTAGAAGATTCAGAGTCTGTTGAGGGCCCGATTCCTTGCTCACGGAGGGCACCTTCTTGCTGTGTCCTCATATGATCAAAAGGGGAACCATGGATCTCGTTAGGTCTATTTTAAATGGACATTAATCCCATTCATGAGGGACCTACCCTAATGACTTAATCACCTCTAAGTGCTCCATTTCCTAATACCATCACCATGGGGGTAAGAATTTCAACACATAAATTTTGGAAGACACTAACATTCAGTGTACAGCATTTAGTCTCTGACTCCCCAAAATGTTTGTCCTTATAACATGAAAAATACATTTACTATATCTCAATATTCCACAATTCTCGACTTTCCCTAGTATCAGCTCTAAAGAATGAAATGTGATGTCTCATCTAAATGTCATCTAAATCAGTTATCAGTAGCAGTCAAGATCTGATTCGTCCTAGGAAAAATTGCTTTCCCTATGAAAATTACTGAAACCGAATAAGTCATGTGATTTCAGCATACAGTAGAGAGACAGGCATAGGATACAGTTAGATTTCTCTGACACATTGCATGGAGATAGTAGCATTGTTCAGATTAAAAATACAAATGAACATCAAATTCTGATGGAATCCTTTCATTAGAAGAAAATAACTTCCTTGGTCTGCTGAGACTTAGTGGGAAGAGAAAATTTGAATTCTTGGATTTCTCTGTGTATTTTTGGATCACTCATGCATTTATTAAGGCTTCTCTGTGCAAACATAGCTGATGTTTCAGTCTTGAAGATCAAAGATTTGATTTTATTTACTTCAAGCTAATTTTCTGAGGGTCGGCACATCCTGCATACTTCAAAAAACTTTCTCTCCTTTTCTCCTTTTACTCTCCCTTCTCTTTTCCCTATTCCATTTTTTCTCTTCTTGTCTTCTCTTTCTCCCTCCTTCCCTTGCATCTTCACCTCTTTTTTTGCTGCTTTCAGTGTCTATCTCACTTTCTTGCCATCACTTCTCTAGCTTTTCCCTGAATGGTTGTACAGGGAAGAAGGTCCTGTGACAGTGCTGCTGTTACACACTCTTGTCTCTGGGGGGAACTAAGCGAAGCATATGAAATGCTTCAAGGATAAGGGAATGTTGGAGAAAAATGTTAAGAGGGCAGCCCTAACAAGACCACTGGGGATTCTCCAGACTGGGAGATTTATTTCTCTGTGAAATGATAGCTGATTGTATCTGAAGAGGCAGAAGAGAGTGTTCTTTACAGCATGTCCATTACTGTCACAGATAGCATCTCAGCTGGCATCAGGGACAGAAACCACATGGCCATGCACTTGTTGCATCTACAATTTGCTACTTAATCCTTGTCACTTTTACATTCACATGGGAACCAGAGAGGAGTATAAGGGTTGATATCGGATTGCTTTTCTCCATGCCTGATACCAACAACAATTATAGCTGTTTTGACCCTCTGCATCTTCTGTGCTGGCCAAATTTATGGAGATACTATTCATCTCTAGTACCTGGCTGAGAGGTGGCCTGAATCTATGACTGCCCTTGATTCGGAATGTTATGTTCATCAGAAAACATGGAGACAAACTAAGACAAATTCCACAGTGAGACCAGAAAGGAGCTGCCAGCTCACTGTGTTCATAGGCCTATGGCATCCTAGAGACCCAAGGGTCATACCAGTGGGTTACAGCATTTACCTCTGTTCCACTGACTTCAGTGCAAGCCATATTGCACATCTGCATGGAGCCTGATCAGGTAAGGACTAAAGTCCCCAAAGGGAAATATAAGCACAGAGAGGTCACATGGATACCATTTTAATCAACAGAATCTCTTCAACTGATGGATGTAGAACCTATGGAATTGCAAGTTCCAATAAGCAAGTCATTCAAACAGAATATTTTTAAATCCAAGAACTAAACTATATATAATATGAAAAAAATAATATGGGCTCACTAGTAAATAAGCTTAAACACTCTTACAGTTTTAAGATGAAGGAGGGAAAAAAAACAAGCAAAGACTAAAAGATCTCCCTATATACATAATGGGTCAACCCTGAAAAATCACAGAAAGTGGAGTCTTCTTATCTTTATGGAATTCATTTCAAATTTTTGACCCCATACTGGGTCCTTTTTCCTCTCAGAATTGTGGAACCAGTAACAATACCAAAGTCAATTGACTGTGAAGAAAGGCTTATTCTTGGCCAAGAACAGAAGTGAGGAGAAAGGCTCACAGATCAGCTGACCTCAACCTGCTGAGTGGAAGAACTAAGGGAGATGGATAGGCTAATTGAGGGGAGGGATAGTTATGTCTTCTCTGGGAATGGTGAAGATCTTCTGTGAACTCAGTGATCATCTCTTTTCACTCATTCACTCCATAGTTCTTTCCTGCCAATATCAAGGTAATTATTAACTGTCATGGTACTGAGATGGGGAGTGTCACTTATCATGCTGATGTGATTACAGTGAAGTTAGAGGTTGTCAGGTGGTCACTTGGGAAGCCACTTTAGATCCAGCCAATTTGGTTAATTCACATGAAGGACTTTAAACATCCTGTCTTCAAACATATGCGAGATTAGAGTTGGGTAGAAATTCACTAAGGTCACCTGGTCAGAACAAGTTCGGTGTGATGTAACAAATTCAGAACTATAAAAATGATTCTTGGGTTTAGAGAGTACAACGATTTCCCCAGAGCCACACAGGGGCCATGACAGGATTAGAGGCCAAATCACAGGAAGAAGCAGGATGTGGAATGTGGCGCCTCTGCTGCTTTTCTGGAATGTTCTGCAAACCCAAATTTTCCTTTAGATAGTCTGGTTCCCCTCTCATCCTCAAAAACAATTATGCTTTGTTTTAGCTCTGCAAGATTTATATGGAGGAGATGGCTATGCTGTTTCAAACTTCTGAATTATAAGAGGTAATGTGTAAGGTGAAGCAAAGGAAATCAATTTTTTCCAAATTTTTTGAATTATAATTAACATATAAAATTATATAGATTTTAAGGCATACAATGTGATGCTATGTACCCATGCAGCATTAAATGATTACCACAATTACCTGACACACCCATTACCTCAGGTCGCTATTTTAGTGTGTATGCATATGTAATGAGAATACTTATAAAATATCAATAAATTTTAAATGTAGAATACATTATGGTTAACTAGAATAACTATGTTGTACTCTATATCCTTAAACTGCACTCATCTTAAACTGCAAATCTGTACATTTGATTGGTACCTCCCATTTTCCCTACTCTCTGGTTCCTGGCAGTTTACATTTTCTCTCTGTTTCAATGAGATTCCATTTGTAGGTGAAATCTTGTGCTACTTTTCCTTCTATACTTGGCTTATTTCACTTAAAATAATGTCCTCCAGGTTCATCCATGCTGTTAGAAATGACAGGATTATCTTCCTTTTAGGGCTGAAGGATATTCTTCTGTGGTGTCATATTTCTTTCATTCCATTCATACATAGATTAGTATCTGTGGAATAGGAGAAAATATTTGTAACCCATATCTGATAAGGGGTCCAATAAAGAACCAATAAAACAAAAATTTTAAAAAATTAGTTGACCAGACTCGGGTGTAGCTCAGGGGTTGTTATGCTTTGGATGTGAGGTCCCCCAAAGCTCATGTTGGGAAAGCCTTAACCCAATTAGTGAATTAATCACCTGATAGGATTAATTGAGTGATAACTAAAGGCATGTGGGGTATGGCTAGAAGACGTAAGGCATTGGTGGCATGGTTTTGGGGTACATATTTGTATCTGGTGAGGGGAGTTGCTCTCTCTGCTTCCTGATCATCATGTGAACTGCTTGTCTCCACCACACTCTTCTGCCATGATGTTCTGCTTCACATTGAGCCCCGAGGAATGGAACTTGCTGTCTATGAATTAAGACCTGTGAAACTGTGAGCCCCCAAATAAACATTTGCTCCTCTACAATTGTGCTGGTTGGGTCTTTTAGTCCCAGCAGAAAAAAAGCCTGACTAAAACAGTGGTGGAGCATGGGCTTAGCATGTACAGGACACTGGGTTCAATCCCTAGATGAAGGTAAGGATGGAGAGAAGAAAAGGGGGTAAAGGAAGAAAGAAAATCAATAATAGTGAACACTGAGTACATTTCTAGACTCTATTCTACTATACATGCCTATCTCTATGAAAATACAGATTGTCTTGATTATTACCACAATATAATGGGTTTCCAATCAGATTTTGCAAGTTCGATTTTGTTCTTTTTGAAATTGTTTTGACTATTCTAGACCTATTGTTTATGTTCAAATAAATTTTGAAATTGGATTAACAATTAATATATGTATATATATTCATTTACAGATGTCTATATCATAAAAGAAAATAATTACTAATTCTACAACCAAATAATAATCATACTCTAAGTTCAAAATATTGCATCTTACAATGTGGTCAACCACCATCATAACTTTATTTCTGTGGCTCTCGTTACAGACTAACGTGGATATATACACTGTCTAAATGAAAATATTTATATTGTCAGCTCTAATACTATAGATCCTCCAGTGTAAGAAAGCAACAACCATTAAAACACAAAATCCATTAATATGTTTGTTTAGCTCAACATACAAAGCTCATGAGTATCCAGCTCAGCACAGATCATAACAGACATGAATGACCAAATCCTGAAGCTGAAATAACATTGTCTTTTCTACTGGAAAACTGTCCTGGATATATGGTATTTCAAGTACAGGGTACTCTGAGAGATGAAATTGAAAATTACACAAGATAGGAAAATATGAACATCTCTGGCTCCCTCACATAGAATTAAGTATGTGCAATGGTATATGTCATTCTGTCTCACTGAGGATTGACTTCCTCATAATTATCGACTATAATGTTTTGTAAAAAGCACCAGAGTCCTTGGCCCTCTTTGGAACTTCTTATTTGGCATGTCTAGAGTGGACCTTAACAGCTGTGTATGTAAGGTTCCACTCAGATTGTAGTCAGTGCTTCTCAAAATGTTAATGTACAGATTCCAGTTGGATGTTTCTAATGTAGAGCCTAAGATTTTGCATTTCCATTAAGTTCCAAGAGTGTGAGAATGCTTTTGGCATGTGGACAACACTTTGATCATCAAAGTTCTTCATTTATGGTTCTCAGTCTTGATCATACATCAGAATCATCCAGTCCCTTTCCTGTTGGATAAGTTCTTATAAAATCATCAGCCCCAAATCTCTAAATTAGCAAGCCATAGGAATGTGACCCACGCTGGCTAATTTTTCAGATACTCCTTCCATGAAATTTGATTCTGAGACTCAGTGATCTAAAACAACTACTTTGCTGCACACCTCCACCCCAACCTAAATCTTGAAGGCTTGGAGAACATGTTCATTACATACTCTGTTTCATATTTTGGTTTGAATTTGCCTAAAGAGGCACTCTAAAGCAGGCTGTTGTTATAATGACTGTTGTTCTTTGGATGTGAGGTGTCCCCCAGAGGTTCCTGTGTTAATGTAAGAATGTTCAAAGGTAAAGGGATTGGTCATGAGAGCTTTAACCTAAGCAGTTCATCTTCGTTTGAGCAAACTAACTGGGTAGTAACTATAGGCAGGTGGGATGTGAATAAAGTAGGTGGGTCTCTGGGAGCATGCCCTGAAGGGGTGCATCTTTCTTGTGGCCCATCATTCCCCTCTCTCTTCTTCCTGACTCTACCATGAGTTGAGGACCTTTCCTCCCCTGTGTCCTTCCCCAATTATGTGTTGTCTCACTTGGGCCCAGAGCAGTGGAGTTGGCTGTACAGAGACCTCTGAAGCCATGAGACTCAGCTAAACTTTTCCTCCTCTAAGTTGTTCTTGTCAAGTATTTGGTCACTGGGACACAAAAGCAGACTAAAACAATGACCAAATAGAAGACATCAAAATTCCTGTCCACACTTATTGTCACTTTTTATATATAAGGATTGGCCAAAGTCAAATTGTGAAGTAAGCAGTTTGTGACCAGGATCTCCCTTCTTCTTATTCTTTGAGTACATTGCTCACTTTGCCATCTCCAGCCTCCTCCCCCTGTAGGAATGTATAGGTCAACTGTGTTCCAAAGCCCTTCACAAAACTTGGCACCTAGCTGTAGATGGTGTTTTTGTCCCCTCTCCTTGAATCTGTCTGGATCTTTGCAACTGAATTGACCAACATAGTGTGGGGGACACTATCTGATTTCTGTGACACCATCATAAAATGTGATTTTGCTTTGATGTTGGGATATCAATTCTTAGAACTTAATATCATGATATGAGGAAGCTCAAGTAACTGCATGAAAAAGGCACATAACAGGTGTCCTGGCCAAAAGTACTAGCTGAGCTCCCAGTGAACAGGCAGCATCAAATGCATGTGAATAAGTAAGCTTTCAGAGAATTCCCAGTTGTCTAGTTGCTTCCAGGGCTTCTGGTATTATAAGCTGAGGATAGAGACATTGTGGATCAGAGATAAGCTACTCTACAGAGTTCTTCCCAGATCCTCCGTTTGTAGAATCCAAGAGCATAATAAAGTAGTTGCTACTTTATGTCAGCAAGTTTGGGGTGGTTTGTAAGTGTCAATGATAACTGGGCAGTTAGAATCAAGAACAGTAAATCCTGAGTTCTAGGTTCATGCTTAGTCATTCTGACCAAGGTTAGTTTTCAGGGAAAGCACATATGGGTATGGCCTCTTTTCTCTCTTACCTGTTCATGTAGCTTCAGTGGGAAGGACCCAGGAGGCAGACCCTTTTTCTTTCTGGATGTTCTTTCTTCCTCTGATACAGCATTCAGGTTCTGCTGCTTTTGCCCTAGGTATTGCAGACAAACATGGCTCCTGTGTTGTGACTGAGTTTTCTTTGGCTATGGTGCAAATTTTCAGACTGACTGGTGGTGGGAAGCACACAAAAAGGAATGTACTACCCAACTTCTGTTTCTAAACTCCGAGTTAGGCTAATGCTACTCCTAATAGATTTTCCAATGAATCCACGTAGTTTACTTGATATCAGTTTTGAAGCTTAGACCCAAGACCTCAATTAGTAATAAAATTTACTTTGCTGTCTTTTGTCAGATTATCCTATTCATCTTTTTCTTAGAGATCTCATGCAGAGGAGAGTGGTGGGTACAGAGAAGAGATTTGTGTATGACTGCACCTCCTGGCCAAAATACCATCAAACAGTATCTCATGAGAGTGCACCAACCAAAAGATGCTTTGGAGGGAAGGATTCTCACACTTCTTGAATCATACACCAGAGTTTCACATATGTATTTCCTACACATGGCCCCAGCCTTTTACTCTAAAGACCTCATTACTTTCCAGGGAAGAAAGCAGATTAACTCAGAGTTATCCATTTGGGAGCTGTAAAGTGACTGGATAAATGATAAGGCTGCAGCTCCACACTGTATTTTTCAGGTGTGAAACTCAGATTTGCAAGATAATTTAAACAAGAATCACTCTGTCTCTCTGCATCTCATATCAGTTGCATATCAGATTCAAAGGGTTCACTTTTAATAAAACTACATAGGCATTGGCAGGGATGTTATTGCTATGAAGACAAGGGCACCTACAAAATGCAGGGGAAATGATAACCAGACAGAACCAGAGACCAGGCAGGGCAGGGATGTCATGAGGGCATGGCTCATCCTTTGAGGTCAAGGGAAAAGACAGCCACAGCAGGGCAAGTCACCTCTGGGGTGTGCTCTCTTCCCTGCAGGGACAGGCAGGCTAAAAAGCTGATTAGGATGGCTTTGGGGTTAGCTGCCTATAACAACAGGGACTCCCTCAAGAATTTTCAAGGTGTAATGTCATCAAATAAAAGTTACAACAAAAGGAAGATTGTGTAGTCAAATGAGTATTGGAGGTAGGAAGATCTTTAACACATGGATTTCTTAAGCTTCTTTGACCATGGATATATTATTCTAAGAAAAATTAAGAAATGCTAATAATCTTGAGGTGTTAAAATGGTTTTCTCTGAATGCTGGGATTATGGTCGATTTGCATTTTCTTCTGTTTTCTTATTGTGCACTGCATGCTTTACATAATGACCTTATACTTCTTTTATGGTGAGGAAAATATTTAATACAATAAAAACTCATTTCTACCTCAGGTCAGGCAGATCAGGAACAGAGTGGACAGATTCTGAGAGTGGGAAGAAAGTGGTTTGTGCTGAAGTTGGAACCAGGCGGGGCTTGACACTTGAGCCAGGACTTGGTGGATCATGTCAGGCAGGAGTGTAATACAGTGTTGGAACAGCATGGTTCCTCTTCACTTTCCATCCTCCAGGGAGAGGAAGGGTGTCCAAGAAAAAATCAGGACCTCTGCCCCCACATGCTTCTCAAGCAAGATGCATAGCAGCCAATTTTCTCAAACCAATCCCTGCAGCTACTGGTGCACTGTGAAATTTTAATCCATTGCAAAGGATTATACCAACCAAATTTAGATAAACAAGAATAATCACCTTATTCTCAGACTTGCCCACATTTATTTTTCCTCCCAATTTTGAAAAACATAATTGATAGCAAAAACTTGGGATGATGCAGTAAAGCTACCTCATAGGGGCATTTGTTATGCAAATAGCTAAATTAATACATTTGCATCCTGTTGAGTGTTGAAAAGTCAAACAACTTTAATAGAATTGGATCTATTTCTATCAAAATGAACTTGGGCTGGGAAGAATGGTCAGGACAAGATTAACTTGAATCAGCTTTTAAATTCTGCTTAGAAATTCTATAAAGTTTTACAGAATACATGCTTCTCTTTATCTTGACAAATTTTTAAATCATAGAAATGAATGAAATGTTGGTAGAAATCCCCCAATCTTTACTATGAATTTCCAAACCTTAATGTTTTTAGTCTATACTTTTTTTTCCAACATCTATACTGTTTTTTCCAAATATTGACTGCCAATTTGCACAGCTTTTGCTTTACTATACCATGTCTTATAGACATTATTAAAACAGTAGTACTTGCTGAAGAACTGTCTCAAGATTTTCTAAGATTTGAAGAACAATCCTGCTGTAAAGTTCCCCTGTGGGGTAGAGATGCTTGTATTCACTGACCAAATCCCAGCCTGTTGGGCCTAGAGCTTCTGCCTCAGTGTAACCTACAGAGTCAAGGAACTGAACTGAGAAGCCACTCTCAGAAGGCCATTGAACACAACAGGCTTGTAGGTATTCCACCTTAGGCTGGGTGAATTTCTCTTTCCTAAGAGTACAACCTGGACCTCACTCAGCTCATCCATACCCCACTCCAACACACTCCCCACACTTCCTCGCAAGTCATTTTTTCCTTTTAGTGAACTGGTACAGGTTCCTTTCCTCTAACTTTCTTCTTATACCCCAGCTACAAGCTTCACCCTTTTTATTCTATATTTCAGTGGTAATTTTCACACATTTTTACAGAAAAATTTCCACATAGCTCTTTGGAAAGAGTCTCCTTGGCATTTTAAATTTGAAATTTAACTCTGTGTCTTTACAACAGATGCTTAACTGTCCTTTCAAACATGTTGTTTAGTTTTATTTTTACTTACTTTATGGCAGTGTAGTTCCAATTTGTTGAGTTCGGAGACAAAAATCTTGGGTTAAATTCTAATGCTATTTCTTACTCTTCCCGGCCTTCGATAATCACTCTACTCTGAGCCCTGCAGTCTTTTTCAGCAAATAGAATGACCACTTTTCTGAAATATCACTACATGTTCCATCAACCAAATCTAACCCAAGCAAAAAGAAATTTTTAATGAAAATGTTTTATCGTGCACAATTCAATACCTAATTTTACAAATAGTAAATACAGACAAGCAAAATAAGGTGTGAGTCAATATAAAAGAAGAGCACATGACATAAGTGTTGCATAAATGTTAGAAATTCCTATTGACTGTTTTACCCCTCAATAGGCATTCTTTTGAAAGACAGAGTAGGTAGAGGAGTTACAACAAAAGCAGCAAATAAGAATTTTCTTGCATTCTTAGAGATCCAAGGGTCTTGATTTGAGACCAGGTTTGTCTGACCAAAGGTTTAGGAGCCAAAGTTTGGGGAAGCCTAAGTCCAGATAGCCATGGAGTCTGTACTCAGCTGAGGACCAGTGCATATGTAGATAGCAAGTGTTTTGAGCAGCATGAGGTAGAATGCAGCGGTGCTTGGTCTCACAATGGAGAAGCCATATTTCTTTTTCAGGAAAAAATGGTGGTGAGACACTTCTTACATGTTTAGCTTTATCACTTTGTGACCCAGTCCATGGAAATAGGTAGACTCTTCTTCCTTAGTATCTCACCACTGAAAACCCCTTGAGTGGATGGGTGGTGCTGCCTCCCCCCAGCACCTGATGGCAGCCAGGTCACTGGAGGACTAAGCTGGTTGAGCCCTGACTTTTCAGGTATTTGAGCCAATACATAAATATTATTTTCTTTAAGCTACTTGTGGTCTTTGTGTTCTGCTGTTTTCCACTAATACGCCTAAGTCACACATAAGGTCCTCAGGACTGGTTCTGCTTCATATACAAAATGTGCCCCATTCCCACCCCTGTTGCCCAAACTCCAGCGAGGCTGAAGTACTCTCATGTTGCCCATCACTCTGTGACATCCTGATATGTGCCTCAGGCAGCTGCCCTGCAGTCTCAAAGTTCCTTGCCATATTTGTTTTCTCAGTCATAATGCTTGTTTTGCATTACATGTCCTATAATGTGTCTGTCTTCCTCCTGAGCCTCAGATTCTGCCATGGGGACTTTGTTATAAGCTCTGAGACAGGGGCCACTCACCCTCATTTGAAGTCACTGCCCATCTCTCAACATAGACAATATTTCCATTTCTCTTTTTCCCTGCTGCTGACCCCCTTGCTTTTGTTGTTGTTGTCGTTGTTGGTCTCCTTAACTCCTGCCTTCCCTCAGCCAACTCAACTCAGCACTCTCAGGGACTAAGCCCGAGCTATAGAAACCTCTGTGAGCAGGAAGAGGACATCATGTGGAATCTAGTCAGGAGAGGGAAGGACAAGACCAACAATAGGTTCTCCAATGTTGAGCAAGCCCTGAAGGGCCTAAGACTAAAGATTCTCTGCTGCCCCCTGAGTCACCCTTCATTTGAGTCCTCAATACCCATTGGAAAGCTGCACTTTACAGAATCAGAAAAGCTATCAACACAGTGCCATTTCCCAAGGACATTTATGATCCTATCACTGTCTTCAAGGAGTTTAAAATCCAGCCTCAAACATCTGCAACATGAAGGTGTTGTTTAAACAGTGAGCCATGCTGCACCCATCCAGGTACTATAACAGCTCAGAAAAGGGACGAGTACACTGGGAGGGAAGAAGGCTCCAGGGTCCTGGGATGGACAGGATTTGAATAGAAATTTGTAGCTTCAACCCTTACTTGCCAGGAAACCTTAG
Source organism: Glaucomys volans (assembly GCA_020662805.1). NCBI lineage: Eukaryota > Metazoa > Chordata > Mammalia > Rodentia > Sciuridae > Glaucomys > Glaucomys volans. The sequence goes on along the minus strand of JAJEJO010003308.1, from coordinate 80,288 downwards.
ACAAGTTATTTCATCTGCCTGAGCCTTGCTTTCCTCACCTGTAATATGAAATTATCAACTATGCTGGAATCACCTCCTAAAATTACTGTGAGGATTAGATGACCATGCTTTACACACTCTGGAATGATGGCATCCCCCACACCCAGAATCTTATATGAAAGGAATCTTATATCATTGCAAGGACAGAGGAAAGCAGGACATTGTTAGATGGAAGATTTGAAGCTTCTCACAGGACCCTACTTGCACTGTGGTTTGTCCATGGTGACTCTGTCAGTGGAGTTAAGAAAGGAATTCTCAGTGGACCTACTAAGTAGGGATCATCACCATAAGCTTCTCCTTTGGCTGAGGGATTTCCTGGGTCCTAGAAGCAATGAAAATTGTTAATGATAGTGACTATTAATGATAGTTGATTTTGTATCTTGCAAATTTGCTGAATTCCTAAATTCTGTACATTTTGGGTGGAGTCTAGGTTCTTTTAAAAATTAATGTTTATTAATAATTAATTTTATCATTGGAGAAAAATTAAACACCTCCCCCAATTTTTTTCCCAAAGAGTGATTGAGATACCCAAAGGAAAAGAACGAAAGGAAGAGAATCCAGATATTAACTTAGCATAAATATTGAAAACTTCCCCCCAAATCCTTTGCATGTTTAATGACTGATAAAACCCATGCTCCTCTCACTCGCCTCTGACCCCTGATCCAGCTTTCTTTTCTGAGTCAAGTAATCTAGCACTTTATGTTTTCTAAATATTCCTAAATATACTCATCTTTAAATTCTCTTCCATTTCCCTAGATCATGTTTGATAAGTACTTCAGACTCCAAATGGGTGGTTCTTAGGGAACTTGACCTGGCCCACTGTTTCCAGTGAACAAATCACTTGATACACAGCGAGGAAGTGATTCTACCAGAATCAAAGATATCAGTTCTGTGGGAGGGTACTCATGCTTGGCTTTGAGATCACTGAATTCTTCTTAGCCTGGATCCTACAGGTATGGGCTGGTCATCACCTGAGAGAGTGGGCAAGGGGTCATGGCTCAGAACTGGGCCATTTTCATTGACAGAAAATATGAGATTGTCCCTCTCTTGGGAACTAATCATAACATAGTGATGCCTGTTTCATTGAAAGGGCTTTTGCACTCTAAGCAGTCCATTATTAACCTTACAGAAATGAACTATGGTCTTCAAATTGATCCTACAAAGTAGGTATTTTTACTGTCTTTGAAAATTAAAGCTCTGCATGATCACATATCTGGTTAGGTGATAGAGCCGGGACTCAAGTCCAGATGTGTCTGGGTCAAACTTGTTCATCCCACCACCCTCTGCAGCCTCCACCATGTGTGACCATGGCCAGGTTCAGGGTCCAGCAAGCAGACTGTAGCTGGCTGGTTAAGACCCTTCTCCTCATTTTGGACCTCTACCTCCAATCAATCAACTAACTAACTGGTTGCTTATGAAGCTGCATTCACAATGACATTTTTGGTGTCCATAATAATCACCCTGGTAATGTCACTTATTCACTTATTTAAGACAACTTCTGAAGGTCTCCTTTAAGAGATTCTTTTATGGATTCTTATAGTTCTGGACAGTTTATTATGCAAACCAGGCCTCAAAGTGCTTGGTGCTCATAGCTAAAATGTGTTTTATTGGATAAGCTGGCTGGTGAATTTTTCCCCAAGAAACAAGAATTCATTGGTGTAAATGGCAATGAAACTAGAAGGGTTACCTTTGACAAAGGGGGAGGAATTAGAATATTAGAAATTGGATGCTGTGAGGAGCTTGTAGTCAGTGACCCTGGATAAAGACTTGCTGCTCTTTTTCCTTTAAAGGGAAGATTTACTTTCTTTTTTTTTTTTTAGATTTACTTTCTTGAAGAGTCCTCTGTGAGTAAAGCATGGCAAAGTCCAGGCTTGATACAGAGAAGGGAATGCCCAGATGTAAACATACTTGCCTCAGTCGCCCCCATTCAAGAGGGTGAAACAGTTATTGGCTTGAGTTTTTCTTGAAATGAATAAATATGAATTCTGTGCAAATAAAATTTCAAATGCATATTTTTTTCATTACATATAGATCTCTATAAAAGCACTGTGATTATATCTAAAATGCTGAAATCTTTAAAAATATAATTATATTTTTCTTTGCCTGGCTCTGTGGATAGTTCCTACAGGTCCTTCCTCTATATATCTCTTCCTTTCTCTCTCCTCCTTCCCCAACTCCTTCCAGCCAGTTTCTTTATGGAACAATAATTCCGAAATTTATGCCAAAGCTTCCGCTAATGTAAGCCTTGGCTCTCTTACATAATCCGAAAACTAATTTCCTTGCTCCATTTGTTCACAAGTCCCTGCTAAAAAGACTGCATGGCTCTTCAGCCCAGTGAGTGCTGACCCAGTGATGATTACTTCTTCTAATTCCACTCCACTGCTCCTGGTAGTATGACTGAACCCCTCCATTCTCAAAAACCAGAGAGGCTGCAGAAAGAAATGGAGGTCAGCTTAGTGGAATCCAGGCATAGCAGCCAATATGCTTTGGTGTGTGTAAGTGATAAAAACACTCTCTTGGAGCTTTTAACAGGGATGTCCAAATAATCAGAACACTGTAGCTGGTGCATTCAAGGACTCCAAGCTGGGTGGGTGTTCACAATGTGTGCAAAGGGAACATACTCATTGGAGCCAGAGGCTCTGGTCCCTCCACTCCAACTCCCCACTTTGTAAAAGGATTTACATGCCCAAACCAGCTTCTCATTTGGGGCCGCCATTGCCAAATTGGACCAGGATTCCACATGAGCACTAAATATGTCCCTAGCACAAATTTTACAGTCTCCTGGATAAGAAACAAATGGGTTTAGTAGAATTGATCACTAAATAGATTCAGAACAGAAGTCTAGCCTGAAGACGTTCACAAAGGAGTCAATGGTGACATAAGTTAGAAAACTATTGGGCCTCCCCAAACTGAGAGTTGCCTAATTAATATAGCTATGGTCTTAGACATACAGACGATTGCCCCTGCAGGCATAAGTGAGGCTGGCACCCAGGCCTTCTCCTCCATGTTTGAAGCCTCAAAGACTACTCCCAAAACCCTCTTAACTATGACACAGAGAAATTCCACTGATGTGCAGGATAAGGATCATAACCCAGAAGTCTTTAGATCACCAGTCTAGGTTTGAGCTATGAGGTCCAGGAGGGAGGTTAGGATGAGCAAAGGCAGGATAATATTTTCTGAGTACTTAGCATTGAGTGTACTTGGCTCAGGAAAGGTAAATGGCTAAAGTAGCAGTGAGAAGGGTCAGTATTAGCACCAAAGTTGAGACATTTTATAATTCAAGAAATAATCTGACATTGATTGGCAGAGTACAAAAGGCTATGGGGTTCAGTGATGAGCCACATTAAGGGCTGCAATCAGAGAATACCTTTTCATGTGCCAAATAGCTGCCAATATCTTCATTTCACAGGACAGCAGCAGAGGGGGAACCTGCATATTCTCATCATTCTATAGCTCGTGTGGTATTGGGGGAGGATGCGAGACTGCATAATTTCTGTTTTTTTTGTTTTTTTTTTTGCCGTACTGGGGATTGAACTCAGGGCCTTGTGCTTGCAAGGTAGGCATTATACCAATTGAAGTATATCCCCAGCCCAAGATATGGTTTTTTTTTTGGGGGGGGGGCGGTGCTGGGGATTGAACCCAGGGCCTTGTGCTTGTGAGGCAGACACTCTTCCATTTTTTATATTTTCCTGTGTTTTGATAACTCAGGAGTACCCTTATTTTCCCAATTGAAGAAGTCTAGGACCCTCCCTCCCAACTACCTGTAGAGAAACTTGGAAGTTTCTAGGACCAAGTCTAGAAGTCTAGGACCCTCCCTCCCAACTACCTGTAGAGAAACTTGGTAGGAAAGGATCAATTCTCCTCTTAGGTCTCTTCCCCTGACCAATTAGGCAACCAACAATGGGGCTTCTCTGATCTTTCAGAAACCTAGAAACCTGTTTGAAAGGTTTGATAACATCAATGGAAATTGTCTCCTTTGTTGGGAACATCGTAAGGAACACAGACAGCAAATGGGAAAGGAGGTCACAGATGTTCCACAGTCTCAGAGAGTATGAGTCAGGGCAAGATGAGGATGCAGCCAGGACAACCAGTGGAGAAGGGAACTGCTTCCTGAACAAGCAGTGGTTCCTAATTTCAAGTTATCATGGACTAAGTTCTGTACAATAATGACAGGAATTACTCTTGTCTGGGGCTATAAAACAACTGGGATCCTGTGCTCAGAGTGATTCCAGGATGTGCCAGGGCAAATTAACACTTGTCTTCAAAATAATGGTGAGTTTCATACTGAGTGCTAGAGAGGAAGTGCAATATGTTAGATTATCACATCTATACACTTGTTCCTTGGTGTGTATTTATGGATGATAAGTGCAAATTTATTTTTGAACATTTATTTTAGCAGACAGCATTACTCTGACAACTAAGTTTGGATAAGCCACACTAAGTTCATAGTTAATTTTTACTAAGTTTTATTAATAAATAATCAAATTTATTTAGTGAATATTATTTGTTGAATTTTATTAAAATTTTATATAAATCAATTAAATTTTATTCATCTCCATTAAAGCACACATATGTATCTGCCTCCATATTTACTAGCATATTTTCAGAAGAGTTGTAAGCAATGCATGTGTATCATATTTGAAGAAATGAACTACCAGAAACTCAATATATTTTTTTTTAAATACAGATTTTGATCTGTACTGCTCTCTTCAGAAATTGCTCATCTACCTCCTGAGAAATGAAAAGTCAATAGCCTTGATCATTATTGCTACTTTGGTTGCTATTATTATCATCATTCATTATTACATCCAAAGGTATGTTGCAGGCAAACAGGAAAGGCCACATGCCAGGTCACAGAGGGTTTGCAACTATGAAGGAAGCAAAGTATAAACATCAAACAAGCTCCACTCTCTTGCTGACTACAGCATGCATGCTATGGGATTTTGCCAGAAACTGCATTGTCTTCTCACTAAGGGTTTCATTCTTCCATTTCTCTGCCATTATGTGTGTATGGTGTGTGTGTGTGTGTGTGTGTGTGTGTGTGAGAGTGTGTGTGTGTGTGTAAGCGAGGCAGGTGGTATGAGGTGGTTAAGAGGGCTAGATGTGGACAGAGGAAAGGACATGGAAAAATTCTAGGCAATGTTTCATTCCCTTTTCTCAACTTCTGATTATGTCCAGAAATTTTACAAGCCAAAGTTTAAAAATTATGTAAACAATGCACTTAGCCTAGCTCCTGGCATAGAGTGAGACTCCCCAAACTGGCACTGTCATTATTCTTAAGTATCTGATAATTGAAAAGCTCTTCCCTTGACAAGCCTCTTAATGACTGGAGGCTACAGGTCCTTGCTGTAGAGCAAATGCCTCCACATCCTCCTGGAGACATTTAAACCATTCTCATCCTCTTGCTCAGGTCCCACTGGGGGACCGGTAAAAGCACATGTTGTTACTGCTACTCATTCCAAGAATCCTCGGGATTTGGGAATCATGTATAAGTTTGACACTGTAGGTGTTTACAATGAAGATTTTAAGGTAGACTCACACAGAAAATGAATCAACAGTGAAGAAAAATTATCTTGCTAAAACTTTGTCCATGCTGTGCCTCACCTTATGCAGAGTGCACAAGGAGAAGCTGCCCCTTTCTTTGCTTTTCTTGCCTTCTCAAAGGGCAGGGGACAGCCTGAGAATCCTGGCTTGTGGATGGGAAGGGAAGGACTTGTTAGTGCTCAAGATGTCCAAGGGCAGCTGGTGTCCACACAAACATGATTTCAAATGAGAAATCAGTTTTTTCACTCTCCCATTCTCTCCTTCATCCTTCCTGGAACATCATAGCACTGGAGAGTCAGCCCAGTCCAGGAGAAGAGAAATCGACCAAATGTCCCAAGCAGAACTCGGGTCAGAGGCTGGTCTAGTTCCAGTGGTTTGCAGTACAGACTTTTCCATCTAGTCTCAATTGTGATGCTGGAGTTCTGGGAGATCTGATGATGCCAGGTCAGTCCAGAGGACAGGTGTGCTGAGTGGATCTTAAATTCTCATCATTTCTCTGATTAATCTAAAGTGCCTGTGAGAAAGTAGAATAACTGCTTGGATTTTCCCTTTATTTTTCAGTTTTCAATATTTTGAGTTGGTTCAATAACACACATAAATGGTCCCCATGTACTTTGTAGTTATTTTTGTTTGCTTTCAGAATTATTGAGCACTTAAGGATTTTTAAAATTTTTTAGTTTTAAATATGTTACATATTTTTTATTCTTACATATAGATGCCAGTAGGCTATATTTTGACATATTACAAATACATGGAGTATAACTTATTCTAATTAGGATCTCATTCTTATGGTTGAATATGATGTGAAGTTACACTGGTCTTTTATTCATATATGAACTTAGGAAATTTATGTTTGATTCATTCTACTATCTTTCCTGTTCCTTTCCCCGCCTTCCCTTCAATCTCCTTTGTCTAATCTGGTAGGCTTCTAATTATTCACGCCCCACCCCTTATTGTGTGTTAGCATCTGCATATCAGAGAGAACATCTGGTCTTTGATTTTTTGGGATTGGCTTATTTCACTTAGCATGATATTCTCCAGTTACATCTACTTTTGGCGAATGCCATAATTTCATTCTTTTTAAAGGTTGAATTGTATTCTATTGTGTGTATATATACCACATTTGCTTTATCCATTCATCTGTTGAAGGGCAGCTAGGTAGGTTCCATAGCTTAGCTGTTGTGAATTGAGTTGCTATAAACATTGGTGTGGCTATGTCAGTATACTATGCTGATCTTAAAAAAGATCTTACCCATATATCTTTGGGTATATGCTGAGGAGTGGGATAACTGGGTCCAATGGTGGTTTCATTCCAGATTTTCTGAGGAATATCCACACTGCTTTTCAGAGTGGTTGCATCAATTTCAGTCCCACCAGCAATGTATGAGTGTACCTTTTTCCCCACATCTTTACCACCTTATTGCTCCTTGTATTCTTTTTTTTTTGGGGGGGGAACCAGGGATTGAACTTAGGGACACTCGGCCACTGAGTCACATCCCCAGCCCTATTTTGTATTTTTATTTAGAGACATGGTCTCACTGAGTTGCTTAGGATCCCGCGAAGTTGCTGAGGTTGGCTTTGAACTGCGATCCTCCTGACTCAGCCTCCCAAGTCGCTTGGATTACAGGCGTGCGCCACCATGCCTGGCTGTTCCTTGTATTCTTGATAATTGTCATTCTGACTGGAGTGAGATGGAATCTCAGTCTACTTTAGTTTGCATTTCTCTCATTGCTAGAGATGTTGATCCTTTTTTCATATAGTTTTTGACCGTTTTTCGTATTTCCTCTTCTGTGAAGTGTCTGTTCAGTTCCTTTGTTCATATATTGATTGTATTATTTGTTTTATTGGTATTGAGTTTTTTGGGTTCTTTAGATATCCTGGAGAATAATGCTCTGTCTGAAGTGCAGGTTGTAAAGATTTTCTCCCATTCTGTAGGCTCTCTATCCAAGTTCTTGATGGTTTCATTTGCTGTGAAGAAGTTTTCTAGTGTGATAACATCCCATTTATTGATTCCTGATTTTAATTCTTGTGCTTTAGGAGTCTTGTTGAGGAAGTCAGTTCCTAAGCTGACATGATGAAGAGTTGGGCCTAAATTTGGTTTTATTGGGAACAAGGTCTTGTGTCTAATGCTTATGTCCTTGATCCACTTTGAGTTGAGTTTGATGAAGGATGATGGATAAGAGTTCAACTTCATTGTGCTACATATGGATTTTTCCACTTTTCCCAGTGCCACTTGTTGAAGAGGCTATCTTTTCTCCAATGTATATTTGTATATATTTGTGGCACTTTTGTCTAGTATGGCACTCAGGGATTTAAACCTAGATTATGTGTGTCAATACACTGTGGTAATGGTTGCTCAGACTCCCTCATCTTTGTTGAGATCCTTCCTCAAGTTGATTCCAGAGGCCCATTGACAAAGTATTTACAGTCACTGATAGCTTCCCAGCTATCTGTTGTGACAAAATATTCAGGTAAACTTTGAATATTTGCAGACTAGGAATTAAACATTTATCCAAGAAATTCTGTTGTTCTAGTCATGTGCATTTCTTGTGGTCTCTAAGCCTTTCCAGGTTTTAGAGCTGGGTTATATGTAAACTTGAAAGATCAAATACATCAGGAGTACATGCTAATAATTCCTATGTAAATTTCATTTAACCTCATCAATCTTAAATCTCCAACTTCTTTCTTTTGTGCCTGATATTCCCAATTCTTTGGAGTTGATGATTTGCTTTGTTCTAGAAAAATAAAATAGCTACATATGAATGATGTTGTCACCAGCAAAATGTAATAAAATGTGTTTCAAGGTATGTTCCCAGTTATTTTGGCCTTTATAATATGTTTAATTAGGGACATGGAAACAAAGTACTCTGTTTAAAAATCAATTTAAAAATTTGTATTATTGAGGCTATGCTACCAATGAGATGAAGATGCAGGATGGTATTTTAACAATCTAGTTTAATTTTGACTTTTTGGTCTTCAATTTTCAATTTAATCTTGCGTAAATATGTAAGATATTCATATTATTCCTACTCAAATCTTAAAAATTAAAAGTAGAAAAGTCTAGTTTCTATCTTTATCCTCTCTAATCTGTTCCCTCATCTACTTATTTGTACAGGTTTTTAAAATATAGTCAATCCTGTCATTTTTTAGTACAAGCAAAAATCTATGTACATATTCATACCTTTGAGATAAACTGTTTTTGCTTTTACTTCAGTCTTGCTTGTTGTACTTAACATTATATTGTGGAATTCACCACATATTACATATAAAGACAGTCCCTGACCTTTTAATTTTAAGATTTTAAATTTTGAGCATAATCTATGAGTAACACCCTGTGCTAGGGTCTCTTCATTCTTAATCTTATTTAGCCCTCACAACCTGATAAATTAGTTTGTACTAGTCTTTTCCTTTTCTAATCACATTTAGTAAGGGATAATTGACTCATCATAATCTACCCTCATTTAAAAGTGTATTTTCAAATTACTTAGCTAATTGTATATACCAAAGAAATCACTTGTACAATCAATACCCAGAACTTTCCCATCAGTACAAAACGATGCTCTGTACTCTGTTGCATCATCCCTCCCACCATGTCAAGCCCCAGGTGACTACAAATCTGATTTTTTCACTATAGATTAATTTTCATATTATATACATGTAATCACACATTTTGTGTATCTTTTGTGTCTGGCTCCTTTCACTAAGGAAAACGAAGGTAAGCTTCATCGTTGTTTGCAAAGCTGTGCATCTGTTCTTTATTAGGCTGTGTAGTATTGCATCTTATGTGTATATTCATCCTTTGAACAAACATGTACTTGTTCAATGGAAATTAGGCTGTTTCCAGAAAGTAGGAGAAGCAAGGAAGGTAGGAGACACTCTCGCTCTCCTACTCACATGACTTCACTCCATCCACAGCATGCTTGGGAGCTGGATGGGGTTCCTGCAAGGCATTTTGCCTTCCAGACTATTCCTTCTCCTGTTGCTACCAGTGTTACCACTTCTGGAAATATACTAGAAAAATGGAAATGCATCTTGTGCCTTACTTTATTTTAGTTTCAGCAACTCAGATGAGTCAGTAGATGCCAGGAGTCTGTCCTTCCTGCTGAGAAGGCCATCCCAGTTCTAAAAGCTAGTTCAGGAGGATCTTCTTCCTGAGAACCATCTAGTCCCCAGGTTTCTAGTGCCTCATGTCCTCAAAACTGCATCCTGCCGGAAGTAAATTCCACTTGCTGTGTCTACTTCCAAACTGACCATCTCCAAACACACCAGATGTATAAATTTCCTCCCGCTCCTACAATAGAGACATAATATCAGGCTGGTTTTTGATTGTTTGTTTTTTTATTTTGTATTGTTTTGCTTTTAATTTGAGGAGGATGCAATAGTGATTCAGTATTATCATGGACATTTTGCAGTTCAATCTATATGTAAACATAAGAGATTAGAAAAGGGAAGGTATAGAAGCCACATGAATCAAAGGCTCCCTTCTCTTGGTAAAACACTCCTTCCAACTGTTTTAACCCTGTAAAGGGTGCCACCTACCATTTCTTCAGTTTCTTCTCCAAAGATGATCTGAAATCCCTGATTTTATTTATATACACAATTTCCTCAGGATTATAATACCTGTCTCCTGAGTTACTGCAGCAGCATCCCCACTTGTCTTCGTGTTTGTATACTCTTTGCCAAGAGTCCATTCTCCACAGAGCAACCAGAGAGCTGTCAAGAAAATGCAAATCCAACCACACTACCTCAATATATGCATCCTACAGTGTCTTCCCACGGAGGACATGAATTTCCTTGCCTTGGCATGACCTCTGAGCCACCCCCACTCTTGGCACCATAATATCTCTAGGCCCACCTCCTACCTCTTCCTCATGGTCTCTCAAGTCTCGTCTCTTTGTGCTTCTTGCAGATCCTCAGACACACCGATGCCCAAACACCTCAAGGCCTTTATACTTTGCTATTCCTCTTCCAGACTTTACAAACAGACTTTTCTCATCTTTCATGTCCTGGTTCAAGTGCTATCTCAGACTTGAGTTTCCTGAGCATGTCTTGGCATGAACACATTTCTGCCTAGTAACTATACCATATATTATCTTTCACTTTGCTTATTCCAAGCTAATACTACTCTTATGGTTTAGACATGGGGTGTCCCCCAAAGGCTCATGTGTGAGGAAAAGTGATTGGGTTAGGAGAGTCTTAACCCAATCAGTGAATTTTAATCCCCTGACAGGATTAACTGAGTAGTAGGTGAAGGTGAGTAGGGTGTGGATGGAGGAGGTGGGTAACTGGGGGCATGTCTTTCAGATATATTTGTTGTATCTGGTGAGTGGAGTCTCTTGCTGCTTCCTGAGCATCATTTGAGCCACTTCCCTCCACCACACTCTTCTGCCATGGTGCTCTGCCTCACCTCAAGCCCCAAGGAATGGAGCTGACTCTCCAGGGACTGAGACCTCTGAAACTGTGAGCCCCCAAATAAGCTCTTTCTCCTCTACAATTGTTTTAGTCATATATTTTAGTCACAGGAGTGAAAAACTTCAGTAAAACAGAAATTGGTACTGGGAGTGGGGTCATTGCTGTAACTAGTCTGACAATGTGGTTCAGAAGCTTTTGGAGCTTATTGAATTTGGGGAAAGAATTTTGAGATATTTAGCAGTACAAGTTGGAAATGCGTTAGATTGTTGTAAGTGGACCTTGAGGGCTGATTCTAGAGGAAGCTAAGAACACCAGGATGCCAATAGGACCAATGGACAGTGAAGACAGGGCTCAAGAGGGTTCAGAGAAGGACTCAGTTGGAATTTGAAATAGAGTTCATTCATGTTATGTTCCGGCTGAGAAGTTGCCTCCATTTTGCACATGTCCCGAGACATTCTGTGAGGCTGATTTTAAAAGTTACCATCTGGAGGCCAAAGAGATAGATAGCTCAGGAAAACCCAAAGCATAGGCAGAACTAATATTGTCAAAATGGCCATATTACCAAAAGTGTTATATAGATTTAAGGCAATTCCTATTAAAATCACAATGATATTCTTCATAGAACTAGAAAAAGCAATCATGAAATTCATTAGAAAAAAATAAGAGACCCAGAATAGCCAAAGCAATCCTTAGCAAGAAGAATCAAGCAGGAGGCATCACAATACCAGACCTCAAACTATACTACAGAGCAATAGTAGCAAAAATGGCCTGGTATTGCACCAAAACAGAATGTAGACCAATGGTACAGAATAGAAGACAGAAAGACAAATTAACATAAATACTGTTATTTCATACTAGACAAAGGCACCAAAGACATTCACTGGAGAAAAGATAGCCTATTCAATCAAAGGTGCTAGGAAAACTGGAAATCCATAAGTAACAAAATGAAATTAAACCTGTCTCTCACCCTGCTCAAAAATCAACTCAAAGTGGATCAAAAACTTAGGCACTAGAACAGAAACCCTGTGCCCAATAAAATAAAAAATAGAACCAAGTCTTCACCAGGTCAGCTTAGGACCTGACATCATTAACAAGACTCCTCAAGCAAGAAATAAAATGAAGAATCAATAAATGGGATGGATTCAAACTAAAATGCTTCTTCTCATGAGACAGCTTAGAGAATGGGAGAAAATCTTTACCACACACACTTCAGATAGAGCACGAAACTCCAGGATATATAAAGAACTCAAAAAAATTAACACCAAAATAAAAAAAAAAACAATTAATAAATGGACTAAGGAACTGAACTGACACTTCACAGAAGAAGAAATACAATTAATCAACAAACATATGTTCATCATCTCTATCAATTAGAGAAATGCAAATCAAAACTACTCTAAGATTTCATATCATACTAGTCAGAATGTCAATTTTCAAGAATACAAGCAATAATAATTGTTGGTGACAATGAGGGGAAAAGGTATACTCATACATTGCTAGTGGAACTGCAGATTGGTGCAACCACGATGGAAAACAGTAGAGATTTCTCAGAAAACATGGAATGAAACCACCATTTGACCCAGCTATCCCACTCCTTGGTTTATACTCAAAGGACTTCAAATCAGTGTAGTACAGTGACACAGCTACATCGATGTTTATAGCAGCTCAATTCACAACTATATTATGGAACCAACCAAGATGCCCTTCAACAGATGCATGGATAAAGAATATGTAGTACAAAATGGAATATTACTCAGCCTTATGGCTGAGTAATTATGGCTTTCGTAGGTAAATGAATAAAACTAGAGAATATCATACTAAGTGAAATAAGTCAATACTAAAAAAAAATGTCAGATGTTTTCTTTCATAAGCAGATGCTGATCCATAGTGTTGGGGGGGGGTGTAGGGAAGAATGAAGGAACTTTGGATTGTTCAGAGGGGAGTAAGAGAAGGGTGGGAAGGAGGATAGAATGAGACAGACATTATTACCCTATATACATGTATTATTACACTATTATCAGCACCATGTCCAGTCAGAGAAATGAGAAGTTATGCTCCATTTGCACACAATGTGTCAAAATGCATTCTACTCTCATGTAAAACCAATTAGAACAAATTTTTAAAAAAGAAAAAAGATAGTCCAAAGTGGTGAGAAACCTGATCTTGGATTTCCAGAACTGAGAGGAAATAAATTCCTGTTATTTAAACTGTCACGCCTGTGGTATTTTGTTACAGTAGTCCCTGTTGGCTGATGCAGTATCCTTTCCAGTGAAATTCATCATATCCTCCTCATCATTTAAGAGGCTCACACACAGTCTTACCTATATCCAGGAATGTTATGTGTCCTCTGTCTGATGGAAGTAATTTCATGCTTAGATACAATGGAGGGTTTAGCATAAGCACATGAACCAAGCGAGGACATCTGTGAGACAGGCTGCAGGAACACAAGGAAATGTGAATCTGTCTTCCACTGACTCCAGCTATGAACTCTAAGGCCCTGGCTGACTGGAACTCTGGAAGCCCCTTTTCTGCCCCAGGAAAGATTAAATCAATACAATGAACAGTAGAGAAAGAAACAGAAATAAGGGGGGATAATTTTGATCATCTTTGATCAAAATGTGTTCAATGTTAATTTTATCCCAGAGAGTTTCAGTTTCTTAAGCCAAAGAACTCCCATTTTTTCTTACTCTAGGGAAAATGATTTCTTTTCTAATAATCTGGTCTCATAGTGACATTGATATTTCCATTTTCCATCATTACCATGTGCCAGTTCTGTTAAAGTTTGATGTTTATACTTCCAAATTTTTGTTATAGTTATACAAATGTTGCTATAATTGAAAACAGATGCCTAATTAAATGTTGGCAAATATGTAGACATAGAAACAAATACTAGTTTATTTTTAACTGTATAAGTCATAGGATCCATTCATACCATTCCATGTACATCTGTTACTGAGGAATAACCTGGTGTGCCCTCGCACTTCATTTCTATTTGTTGACTTAAGGGTCACTAATCTGGGGTCTCAACAGCTGGCCAATGCATTGTTGGTGTCTCACTGGCTTTTTTGTAGATAACACCTGTGATATACTGGTTATGATGATGGCATTTGCTAAGGATTGCTTTTGCTGAAGTGTCTTGCTCTTCACTTGGGCCTGTCTCAAGGGTGACTGGGGTACGATTAAAAGGCTTGGTGTTTCTCTTTGTGCTGTGTCTATCTCCTTTGTTGCTTTAACTTTTGGGTCAGATTCTGCTCAATTCTGCAGAATCTGATTGAACATTTGAGAAATATTTTATCTAAAACTACTATGTAGTGTTAACTTGACATAGACTTGCTTAGTCTTCCTCCCTTAACACTAAAGCTATCTACACAGTCACCAAGACCAGAAACACATAATCATGGAAGGCATATAAAGAAGTGGCACTAAGTTCCTGGAAGTTCTCTCCCTATTCCCAGAAAAAGATGTGAATGTTTCTCCTTTATTAACCTCTCCTTCTCTCTCATTCTTATCCTCAGCAGATTTATGAGCAAACATTCCTCTTCTTTGTGTTTTGATCACTGAATAGAGCCTTTCATTCTCCCCAACATTTGTCTCTCAGACAATGGTTTTTCTATGGGATAAGTCTACCAACCTGCTTATGTAACACATCCACAAGGAAGATTGTGTGGGGTTGTGACTTAGGGACCAATAGTCCAACTGTCTACACTGATGGTGTAGTCTCAGTGTGTCTCAATGAATAATCTTAAGTCATACATTTCCTTTTTGGGGCCTTCACTTCTCCACCCTTAAATGGAAAACTTAACAGCATCTACTTCACAGGCTGGTGTAAGCTAAGCATCAAGTATGTAAGCAAAAGTAAATGTATTCTGTAGTGAGCTTTGGTTGTATTTATTTTCCTCCTCATTATTATTGAAAGCTTTGATTCACAGAGCAGTGTCAAAGATTAAAGAGATCCCTTTGGTGGAAGCATTCCTGGTGAGATGGAAGTGGCAAAAAGGAGAGGCATGGCTCTCTTCCGCAGAAAGCATCTGTCTTCAGGAATTCAGTTTCCTGGGCTTCCCCTCTTCTCTAAAGAGGTGGGAGCTGTCTAGCAGCGAAGAAGCAGGGGACTGCTGGTGTCCATGTCTAGACAGGGGGCTACTGGAAAAGAACACTTGTAAGTTGCCTTGTGGATGGTAAGAAAAAGAAACTGCTAGCTGATAATTTTCTGTACTGTACTCTCAACACAACATACTCCTGAAAGCATAGGTGTTTGGGGGTTTCCCCATACACCAAACAATTCTCCAACAGACACTGACTGGGTGTCTTGCAATTTAACTGGATTTAGACACTGACCAGTTAATGCAAACATCAGAGCTTAAGGGCTCAGTCCCACACACTGCTTCCATCTCAGCTGCTATTTGACTCATCCTTGGTTGTCACCTGTACATTTTAACCAACCATCTACACACTAGGGTTCTTATGATCCATTCTCACATTTGATTATCTGCTAGAATGGCTCACAGAACTTAGGAAATTGCTTTATTTACCTTTTACCAGTTTATTATAGAGGACATTGCAAAAGATACAGATGAACAGCCAGATAGATAAAATATACAGGGTAAGGCACATGGAAGGACACAGAGCTCTCAAGTCCCCTGAAGCCTCCTCCACATCTTCACTCAACCAGAAACAATCAAGGACTTTTAGGTAGGGTTCAACATGTAGGCATAATCAATTATTAGCTGAATTTGTAGTCCATTTCTTTCCCAAATGGTGGTAACAGGAAGGGGCTGAAAGTTTCAAGTTTTTAATCATGCCTTGGTATGTCTATTGACCAGCCTCCATCCAGGGACCTACCAAGACTGGCCTGCTAAGAACAAAAGATGCTCTTGTCACCCAGGAAACTCAAAGGAAAAAGGAGCTCTGTGTCAGGATTGGGGTCAAAGACAAAATATTAAAGCAAGAGATGCATGTTAGTACCCCTATCACTCAGTATATTACCAAGATTTTAGAAGCACTGTGCCAAGATCTGGAAGCAGAAACCAAATATGTTTCTTATTTCATCATGTTATTATTCATTCCTTCAGGAACATGAGAATATTCTTTCTGATGGTGAAGAAAGAAGAAGAAATTTGTAAAAATTGAAGAGGAGGGTGGGGGCTGGGCTCCATGGCACCTGAGAAAGGTTTCAGGTCAGAATACAGCAAAAATGAAGAGAGAAAGCAAATTAACAAAGAATCCTGAAAGACTCCACCCTAGGGGACTTTCTCATTATGTGAAATTCATCTGTGTTCAGAATGAGTTCACCTCACCTATCTTAAGAACAGAGGAAGATCTCCTTGGGGACCCATTAACCCATAGCTCTCAGCTGAGTTCAGAGTCCTCCAGAAATTCAGAGCCTGCTCTCAGCCAGACACCTGTCTTCTTTATTGCCTCAGACAGACCAGTGTGAGAATATTGATCAAAGCAAACCCAAGAGCTCCTTCCAGTATAGGAGGGATCAACTGGAGTGCAGTAAGTGCATTCCCTTTGGGAAATGTGGGTTAGAGAGCATGAAGAAATAGCAAGCTGACTGGAGACAGGTGGCTGACTCCCAGACACACAGTCCTGCCTCTTCCCTTCCCTGAATCAGAAGATCCAACAAAAGACTCTAAAGCCCCTTTCCTTCTCCACAGGCCATTGTCTTTGGCCATCAGCATGGGGACAGGATGTGACAGGGGTCACATGTCCTAATTTTTCTTAGCATCTCTTGTAGATATGGAGTTGATTTTTTATCATCCTTAAACATGAGGTAAACATACCTCATGCTTCTGTAAGTTTGACTATTTCAGATATTTCACATAAATGGAATCATGCAGTGTTTGTCCTTCTGTGACTGACTTATTTCACTTAGCATAAAGTGAGTTTTATTCAAATCATGGGTTTGACTGGTTATCTGTGACCAGGTTAGTTAAATTTTTCCATCTCAATTTCAGCATTTTTAAAATAGGGACAATTATAACACCTACCATAGAGATTGGGTTGTCGATTAATTACAAATGAATACATGTTAATTTTTTTTTCTTCTTTTGGTACCAGGGATTGAACCCATGGGCACATAACAACTGATCCACAACCTTTTTTAAAAAAATTGCATAAAGAGACAGGGTCTCTTTGAGTTGCTTAGGGCTTTGCTAAGTTGCTAAGTGACTTTGAATTTGCCATCCTCCTGCTTCAGCCTCTGGAGCTGCTGGGATTACAGGCCTGTGCCACCTCATCTGCCTAAATACATGTTAAATTCTTTATCTCTTTGACATAGACAATGAATTAACTGTGTATTATTATAAGGGCTATGTCATATATACCTAACATACAAAGTTTAAAAGTAGCCACTGTTCCTTCTAAGAGCTTAGAGTTTAGTGCCTTATAAAAGCAGAATGAGGCTCTCCAGTGAGAAACTTTTCCTATTGTGGATCCTTATTTTCAGAATAAATATAATAGACCTGGTCAGGGTAGTGGCCCCAAAGTGCACACTAGTGCAATGCTGTTCTGACAAGGTGACAGAAAAAATAGGAAATGTGAAAATTGGACTGTGGGTTTCCAACAACTTTCCCAGTGGGAAAATATTTTATTTGGTTGATTCCACAAATCTCACACTTGAATTCATGTGCTAAAAGGAACACTGTTACTTTAAATAGAGCCATCAGTCTTTCTGCTTTGCAAGGATTCAGCTGGAAAAATCTGATCCTTTGCTAATTGGAAAAAATCATCAACTTCAAATCTATTCAACAAACTAATTGGTGATGCCTACAAAAATTCATGAGGAATATTCAAGAGATAGTATCTTTTTAACCTTGTGAGAATACAAAAACAAAGTAAAGATCAATGGAAGATTTATTTATAAATGGCTCAACCAGATGTATACATTTGCATTTTATTAATGGAAATTGCTTCCTTAATTTACTATGAAACTTGAATATTATGTGCAATAATCATGTAGTCAAAACAGCAGCTGTGAGAAAAAAACAGCAACTAAGAGAGGAGACAGTTGTAGCTGTCGTTAATGGGACAATTGTTTTCCTCTTATTTAGAAATACTGAACTTCAATCTGGATATGAAATAGCTGAGGTAGTCTGTGCTGGGCTAAAGTTAATAATCAATGCAAAAGAAAGAACTGATAAAGTAGAAATAAAAAATACATTTTGCCCCATAAGTTGAATTTATTTTGGGTCCATATCTGAGACAGAGAGAAAAAAGTATGTTTGATTGTTTGTTTGTTTTTTGCCTGTATGGACATATGTGCGTGTTTATGCACTTAAAATTCATTAATTCACTTAAATGGTTGACATTGTATCAAATGCCATCCCTCTCCATCTTATTTGTAAAGCCCCCTTTCTCCAGCTTTCCACCTGCCCACTCCATACTCCTAGCAGCTGCAGTCCACTGACGTCCTCAACTCACTTCCCTATTCACTGAACACTTTAGCACCTGGCCATTCACTTTCTTGTTTTCCACCATTCTTGGTGTGTTTCTAGGCATGTGACTCTGAGCATCTGATTCACAGTGCCTTAACCTTCACACTGAGAATTTCTTTTTCCCTTAATGTCATGGACTGAAACATCCAAAATTGTGAGTCACAAGAAACCTTTCCTCCATGTAAGTTGATTACATCTGATATTTTGTCAGTGACGGAAACCTGACTCTCTGAAATATTCTCCATTTCATCTATACTTCCTACAAATGCCCTTCCATTCCCACTCTGATCAGTGGTTAATGATTTTCCTTTACTGAAACAAATGAAGCCATAAATAGGAATTTGTGTCATGTTCTAATGGGGGAGAGATATTTACTTTTCTGCCTTTATCTGTCTTTCCTTTTCCTTCTAATAACATAAAAGATGTGTGGTTTCTCCTATTAAAATATCAAACATGTGCACTAGAATTGAGAAATTCAGTAAATGGATGGTGGTAGCCAGTTTTCTCACAGTAGGAGTGAACAAGCAAGTAAGGGGAGGAGACAATGAAGCCTGTGCACTGGATTAGAGTTGGCAATGTCAGGATGAACTCATCTTTAACCTTTATAGACACAGATATGTAGACACAGATATATAGACACAGATATATATATAACTACACATAGTTATATACAGAGATATTTATAGATAGGTATGTATGTATATATATATAGAGAGAGACAGGTTTGCACAAGCATGTCTGTCTCTGATCTGTCAGCTGAGAAGGACTAGAAGTACTGACAACCTGGTACCAAGGAGCATTCCAAGCACTCAGATATTGGTTAATGACAGTATTCAATAATTGGAATGACGGCTTCTTGAAGAAATGGCAAATTATCAGAGTAAGACGAGAAACAAACAAAAAAAAGAGCTTGAGTATCTCACACACACACACACACACACACACTGATAAGGGCATGTCAAAGGGACACTTTTGTGTCAAATTGAAAGAGCTCCCAATGGCCCAAACTGGAACAATTTGAGCAATGAAATAATCCTTGAATTATAAGACATAAATGTCTACAAGTCAATAATGATATAAATAAGTGAATAAATAAATGAATGGGATAGTGTCAAACTCCCATGCAAAATAATTTCAAATGATTTGTGTGGATATTCTATTCTCAATAAGGTGGAACATAACCTCCCATTGTTTAAGTGAGAGTTGTTCAGAGTATCTTCTCCCCAAAATTATAATATATGGAGTAGGTTTTTATAGATTAGAAACCTGATAAATGCTACTTCAGACAGTGTAAAAAGTTCATGTCCAAGGTGGATAGTCATGCTGGTAGTGTGTACCTGTGACAGGATGTGATGGACAGGGCATTTTACCTCTGTGAATTTCTTCTTCCAAATCCACAAATGAAGTCTAGTTCCAAGAAAAACAGGAGAGCAATTCCAAGAAAGGGAATTCTACAAAATACTTAACTAGGACTCCTCAAAAACATCAAGGTCTCCAAAATAAAAATGTCCAAAAAGTGATAGTGTCCAGAAGAGTTTAAGAAGACATGAAAACAAAATGTAACATAAAATTCTGAGTGAGCTCCTGGGCAAGGAAAGTACATTTGGAAAAAAAAGTAAGGAAATCTCAAAGTTTAATCTCAAGTTAATACACAAATATTAATTTATTAATTATAACAAATATAACTTACTGGAGATTTACTATCTTGTATTCTATCAGATCATAATGGAATGAGATTAGAAATCAATTGTAAAATAAAACCAGAAACTACTCCAACACCTGGAGATTAAGTAATATGCTGTTGAATGATGTATGGAAAATAGAAGACATCAGGGGGGAAATAAAAAAATTCTTAGGTGTAAATGAGAACAAAGATACAACAGATCAACATATCAAAGAGCTAAATGGGACATTATGAAAACAGTACTAAGAGGAAAATTCATTGCATGGAGCACATTCAATAAAACAAACAAAAGTCAACAAATAAATGACCTCACATTACAGCTCAAAGCCCTAGAAAAAGAAGAACAGATCATCACCAAAAGTAGTAGAAGACAGGAAATAATTAAAATCAGAGCAGAAATCAGTGAAATTGAAACAAAAGAAGCAATTCGAAAAAGTGACAAAACCAAAATATTGTTCTTTGAAAAAATAAACAAAATTGATAAACTCTTAACCACACCAACAAAGAGGAGAAAGAAACCTCAAATTACTAAAATTCAAAAACCTATCAACAAGAATAAAATTATGGCATTTGTAGGTAAATGGATGATGTTGGAGACTGTTATGCTAAGTGAGATTAGCCAGTCCCCAAAATCCAAAGGCTGAATGGTCTCTCTGATAAATGAATGATGATGCATAATGCCAGGGGGACGGGTGGCAGGAATGGAGGAAGGATAGATAGCATAGAGGGAATGGAGGGGTGGGGTTGGGGTGGGGGGATAAGAATAATAACAGAATGTGTGACAGACATCATTGCCCTGTGTACATGTATGAATGCACAGATGGTGTGACTCTACTTTGTGTACAACCAGAGAAACAATAGCTGTACTCCATTTATGTTCAATGAATCAATAAGTAAATTAAAAAAAAAAAAAGAAAAGAAATTGGACTTTCTCTAATAAAAAGACAACCCTTGTCCATGGCAGAAAAAAAAGCCTATCAAGAAAGAAAAGTTCAGAACCAGATGGATTCTCAGCAGAGTTCTACAAGACCTTCAAGGAAGAGCTCATTCCAATACCCCTCAAAGTATTCCATGAAATAGAGGAGGAGGGAACCCTTCAAAATTCTTTCTATGAAGCTAATATCTCCCTGATACCAAAATCAGACAAAGACACATCGAGGAAAGAAAATTTCATACCAATATCCCTAATGAACATAGATGCAAAAATTCTTAACAAAATTTTAGCAAATCACATACAAAAGCATATTAAAAACATGATGCCCCATGATCAAGTGGGTTTCATCTTGGGGATGCAAGGTTGGTTCAACATCTGGAAATCAATAAATGTAATTCACCACATCAACAGACTTAAAGTCAAGAACCACAGGATTATTTCAATAGATGCAGAGAAAGCGTTTGATAAAATACAGCACCCCTTCATGATCAAAACACTAGAAAAAATAGGGATGGTGGGAACATTCCTTAACATTGTAAAAGCTGCATATTCTAAGTCCATGACCAACATCATTTTAAGTAGAGAAAAGCTGAAAACATTCCCCATAAAAACTGGAACAAGGCAGGGATGCCTGCTGTGAGCCAGCCCCAGAAACTTGTAGGGTCCCTGAAAGGATGGGTGGAGTTGGAGCAAAGGAATGACACAAACCCCTGGAGCAACTTGAAGCAAGTGCTGCCCAGATTTATTTTAGCTCTTCTTTTATAGTATAAAGTAAAACAGAATTAAGCAAGGTACAAACTATAGAGAAATTACCACAAGATTTGTTATTAACCACAATTTCCAGCACATGTTTAGCACATAGTGAGTACATTAAAGTATTTTTCTCTTTTCATCCTACTGGACTTTGTTTGCTCCTTATTGTCAGACCTATTGTTCAGCATAATGACTCTATTTTGTTTCAAGTTGATTTTACCGAACTACTGAGCAAAACATGCACTTAATCTGTAGCTCATATTATTATGCTTTTGATTTAATCTTAAAATTCTACTCTATTACCTAAACAAGCTCAGTTAAAACTAAGTTAGGTTACTTACTGCCAATCAGTGTGAGTGCTACATATTTATCCTAATAGTCTTTATGGTATTGATTGGTCCTCTACCTATAGTAATACATATGTGAGACCTAAGCCAACATAAACTACTCATAACCAAGCAACATGCAATGAGGGCAAAATATTTTTCCAGTTGTTTGAGTACGCTGTTTCTTTGTTCCTGCATTTCCAGGGTGGCCCTTGACATCCAAGCCTGGCTGTTTTACTGGTAAAGCATTAACTGGGGCAGGTGTGGTCAGCATAGGAGCAAGCAATTCCTGTAGGCGTAGGTTTTTGAAGAACTCCTCAAACTCTGTATTATGTGTGATATTGATATTTTTAAAAGCATTCTTCTTCCTTCCCCAAGCTCCACAGACTCATTGAAGTTAAATTTTTATCACAACAATCATTAGTAACAAGTTTTCCAGGGAATATGATTTGCAGTTGCATAGTTATAAGTATGATAATTACAAGAAAACCCCCAATTCCCAGAAGAGATGACAGTGACAATTTCCTGGAATGGTGGCCTTGCCAAGCCCTTCCCCATGCTAGCACCTTGTCAAGCAACATGGTGTAAATGGTCCCTGCCAGATGCCCTCTTTCACCACTTCTTTCAACATCATCCCTGAAACTCTAGTCAGAGCAATTAGACAGACCAAAGAAATTAAAGGGTTACGAAACGGAAAAAAAGAAATCAAACTATCCCTATTTGATGATGACATGATTCTACATTTAGAGGAGCCAAAATTTCCACCAGAAAACTTCTAGAACACATTGATGAATTCAGTAAAATAGCAGGATAGAAAATCAATGCTTATAAATCTAATGCATTCTTATTCATAAGTGATGAATCCCCTAAAAGAGAAATTAGGAAAATTACCCCATTCACAATAGCCTCAAAAAAAATAAAATACTTGGGAATCAATCTAACAAAAGAGGTGAAAGACCTACAGAACTACACAACACTCAAGAAAGAAATTAAGAAAACCTTAGAAGATGGAAAGATTTCCCATGTTCTTGGATAGGCAGAATTAATATTGTCAAAATTGCCATACTAACAAAAGTGTTGTGCAGATTCAATGCAATCCCTATTAAAATCTCAATGACATTCTTCGTAGAAAAAGGAAAAGCAATCATGAAATTCATTTGGAGGAATAAGAGACCCAGAATAGCTAAAGCAATCCTTAGCAGAAAGAGTGAAGGAGTAGGTATCACAATAGCAGACCTTCAACTATACTACAGAGCAATAGTAACAAAAATGGCATGGTATTGGCACCAAAATAGGCAGGTAGACCAATGGTACAGAATAGAGGACACACAGACAAACTCACATAAACACAGTTTTCTCGTACTAGACAAAGGTGCCAAAAATATACAATGGAGAAAAGATAGCCTCTTTAACAAATGGTGCTGGAAAAACTGGAAATTCATATGCAGCAAAATGAAACTAAACCCCTATCTCTCACTCTGTACAAAACTCAATTCAAAATGGATCAAGAACCTAGGAATTAGATCAGAGACCCTGCACCTACTAGAAGAAAAATAGGTCCAAATCTCCATCATGTCAGCTTAGGACCAGACTTCCTCAACATGACCCCAAAAGCACGAGAAATAAAAGCAGGAATCAATAATTGGGATAGATCAAACTTAAAAGCTTTTTTTCTCAGCAAAGGAAATAATCAGCAATACTAAGAGAAAGCCTCCAGAGTTGGAGAAAATCTTTGCCACACACGTCAGAGTGGCGACAGACATCAGGAGCAGTCCAGCCCGCAGACGGGTGAGAGTTCCCCATTCGGGAAGTCGGCCCTGAGCGCTCCCATGGATCCTCCACGGGGGCAGCCAGCACAGCCCGGAGCAAGAGCCTTCAGTGCGGGAAGTGGGCACTGAGGAGAGGACACTTGGGTCATCCTCTCCCCAGGAGGGCCCAGCCCAGAGTTCAGCCAAGTCCCTGGAGAACTCCAGGTCCGAGGAGGTGGCCATAGAGGCAGACATCAGGCTCAGTCCAGCACAGACAGGTGAGAGTTTCCCACCCAGGACGTAGGCCCAGAGTGCTCCCTTGAGACCTCTGAGGAAGCAGCAGGCACAGTGTAGAAACGAGAGCCTTCAGCGTGGGGGAAGCAAGCACAGAGCCACAGAGCGCACACTTGAGGCTTCCGCGCTGGGAGGCCGAGCCCAGAGGCCAAGTCTTACTCCAGCCTGACCCGGCCATGGTCTAGTGCTACTGAACACTAGGAGGTGAGAAATTGGAAACCTGCAGGGATGCCACTTGTTTTAAGGGGTGAAGCTGCTACACCTCAGATTCTCACGGATAGAAGGGAAGATACATGAACAACATGAGAAGACAGAGCAAGAAAGTATCTCAAACAAATCTAGAAACTGCATCAACAGAATACAGTGATAACATGGTAGAAGAATGTCAGAAAGGGAGTTCAGAATGTACATAAGTCAAATGATCAGAGAAGCAAACAATGAGATGAGAGACAAAATGCAGGAAATGAATGATCGCACCAATTGACAGTTTAAAGAACAGATGCAGAAAGCAGAAGATCATGTCAATAAAGAGATAGAGATGTTGAAAACAAACCAAACAGAAATCCTTGAAATGAAGGAAACAATAAACCAAATTAAAAACGTAATAGACAGCATAAGCAGCAGGCTAGATCACCTGGAGGATAGAACATCAGACCTTGAAGACAAATATTTAATCTTGAAAACAAAGTGACCAAACAGAGAAGATGGTAAGAATTCATGAACAAAGCCTACAAGAATTATGGGATATCATGAAAATACCAAATTTAAGAATTATTGGAATTGAGGAAGGCACAGAGATACAAACCAAAGGAATGAATAATCTTTTCAAGGAAATAATGTCAGAAAATTTTCCACATCTGAAGAATGAAATGGAAAATCAAATACAAGAGGCTTACAGGACACCAAATGTACAAAACTATAACAGGTCAACACCAACGCATATTATAATGAAAGTACCTAACATACAAAATAAAGATAGAATTTGAAAGACTGCGGCAGAAAAAAATCAGATTACATTCAGGGAGAAACCAATATGGTTATCAGCAGATTTCTCAACACAGATCCTAAAAGCAAGAAGGGCCTGGAATAATGTATTCCAACTCCTGAAATTAAAATGGATGCCAATCAAGAATCCTATACCTTGCAAAACTCACCTTCAGATTTGGAGATGAAATAAAATCCCTCCATGATAAACAGATGTCAGAGCACTAAACTCCAGAATGTATAAGAACTCAAAAAACTTTACCCCAAGCATATAACCCAGTCATTAAATGGGCTAAGAAAATATTCAGACACTTTACAGAAGATCTACAATCAATAGATATATGAAAAAATCTCAATATCCCTAGTAATAAGAGAAATGCAAATCAAACTACCCTAAGATACCATCTCACTCCAATTAAAATGTCTATTATCAAGAATATAAGCAACAACAGTTATTGGCAAGGATGTGGGGAAAAAGGTACACTCATCCACTGCTGGTGGGGTTGCAAATTAGTGCAGCCACTCTAGCTGGGTGGAGATTCCTTAGAAAACTTGAAATGGACCCACCATTTGTCCTAGCTATCCCACTCCTTAGCCTATTCCCAAAGGACTTAAAGTCAGCATGCTGCAGTAATGCAGCCACATCCATCTTCATATCTGCTCATTTCACCATAGCTACATTGTGTAACCAACCTAGATGCCCTTCAATAGATGAATGGATAAAGAAACTGTGGTATATACATACAATGGAATATTAGCCATAAAGAAGAATAAAATTATGGCATTGCAGGTAAATGGATGCAGTTGGAGAATATCCTGATAAGTGAGATAAGCCAATACCAGAAAACCAAAGGCCAAATGATCTCTCTGATAAGTGGATGATGATATATAATGCGGGGTTGGAGGAAGGCAAGAATGGAGGAAGGATGTATTGCATAGAGGAAAAAGATTGGTGGGGATGGGTTGGGGGGGGAAGAAAAATAACAGAATGAGACAAACATCATTACCCTATGTACATGTATGATTACACTAATGGTGTGACTCTACTTCATGTACAACCAGAGAAACAATTGTACTCCATTCGTGTACAAAGAATCAAAACAATTAAATTAGAAAAGAAAAAATAAACAAATACAACTGAATAATATAAGGCACTAGTAACAAAGGGAATCTGGGAGATGAATATGTGGAAATTCTATGTGTTATCTTCATTATTTTAATTAACGTGAAAATCCAAAAATAAAATAAGAAACTAAAAATTACAGTTTATTAAGAAAATGACAAACACACTCTGACTCTTTACTATGCACTTATTATACGTATATATATGCATATATATATATATATATTTTTTTTTTTTTTTTTGGTGCTAGGGATTGAACCCAGGGCCTTGTGCTTTCAAGGCAAACACACTACCAACTGAGCTATATCCCTAGCCCTTATTATATTTTTTAAGCCATTAAAAGTTTATAACTTTATTAAGATACAATTGTTAGTTCCATTCTTTTTCTAATGAAAAAACTTTGTCTCAGGAATGTTAGCTAATTTTCCAAGATTATACAGCTATTAAGCATTGGAGATGTGATTTAAAAACAGGATGATTTAGTAAGAGTCCATATTCCTTATCACCACACTGCATTGCTAGTCATTCTCCTTTTTTTTTTCTTATGATTATTTATTTCTTGGGTATTTCGCCCTTATCAAGTATCCTTTTTGCTTCTCTTTCTTGAATCATTCCCATTAATATCTTTGCAAAAGCAACTTTTAATTTCTTTTTAATGACTTAATGTATACCTCTTCTACTGGACTGAAATCTCCATGGGGACAGGATCAATTTTTTAAAAAATTTTAATGCTTATTTTTTCACCATGTACTACCAAACTTAGTGATGACTACATTCTTCAGTGACATAGGTACATTTGAAATATAATAAAAAATCATTTAAAAAGTACCTTGATGGAGCAGTAAAAAAATTATTAATTTTATTAACTCTCACTGCCTTAGTGCATATCTTCTGATATTTTGTGTGGCAAAAGAGGGAATACACCTTAGACACTACTTCAGATGCTTCTGATACTTCTTGGAAAATGATTATCTTGAGGAAAACTACATTTTAGTGTTTGAGTTAAAAACTGGCCTAAATATTTGTTTGCTTTTCATGCAACAACTGTTTTCTGAAAAATTAATGCAACTTTAAGGCAAATAGTTTACATAAGAAATATGTGTTTTGCCAATGAGAAATCTAAGTCTTCAAATGAAAATTAAGGATTTGGCAAACTTGGATCCACTACCAGAATTTGACAGGCTTTTGAATACTTAAAACTGAAAAATTTCTTCTTATTCTTTATATTTTTAACTCCAGCTGCTCCTTCCAGATTTACCTTTTTCTCAGGTGACTTCCCCAATCTCTTTTTCCTTTCCCAGGCTGGGTGGTATGTGTGTGTATTTATTCTTATACTTGTATCTTCTTGTCTACCTTTCTTTCTATCTATCTATCTGTCTATCTACCTACCTACCTACCCTCCTACCTACTTACCAATCTGTTGTCTCTCCTTATTTACATATTTATTCCTCTTGGAGAAGGAAGAATGGCCCTATTAAGCACTCTACATACTACACTGGGATACACAGAGGGATATACACTTCCAGTAAGGGAGGACTGGAAATAAAAGACTCTAATAAAGTTTGAAATCTTGCTTCAAATTATTTTAATTTTGGATTAAATTAAAGTTATCTCCTTTATACTGATTACCTGCCAACAACAAATATAATTTCACTCTGGAGAATATGAACTCATTCAGAGATTGAAATTATTTCCATGATTTTGTAAATATTTGCTAATCAGTCAATACTTATCAGTTATACCAGGAGACAAGACAATAAAATATAAAAACAAGAGAAATAAACTAAGTCCTTACCAACATGGGAATAGGGAAGAAACGGTGTGTGTCAGAGATTTAAAATAAACATAATGAATATGTTCAAGAAATTAAATAACAAAGTAGAGAATATCATCTAAGCAGAATTTATTAAAAGCGGAAATTATAAAACTAAAAATAATAATCAAAATGAAGAACTCAATTAATTGGTTTCACAACAGATTAGACAAAATTGAAGAAGGGATTGAGAATTTTTGAATGTAGATATATACAGATGAAGATATAGGGTAAACATAGAAATGAGGTTAGGAGATATATGAGAAGTGTTGAATGCACATACAAGTATGTATATACAATGTTAGAGTAGGTTACACTACCGAAATCAGCTGGCATTTAACTCCAAGGGCTCAGCAACTACAGAAATGTATTTGTGGCTTAGGTAACAGTGAAGAGGAGAGGGAAGCTCCCTTCCCAGGCTCCTGGGATTAACCATATAAGTCACTGAAATCTCAAAAGGAGAATCATGTCTCCAGGTTTGGGAACAGAAGACTTCAAAGATCTTCTAAATCACCCCAGCTGTTGAGCAAAACTACACAGCTAAATAAAGATGTTCAGCATGCAGCACTTTCCAGAGAAGGCTTCTGCTGTCAAGGACACCGGTTCCCAAAGCTAACTGGAGAGAATCCTTATGATTTGTTTTAGACTTTACCTTCTAGGAAGCACGTTAACTAAAGTTAATGTACTTATCTACTATAGCATCCTCATATAATACTCCCTTATGCATGCACTCAGAATCTCTTATTAGCATGTGTTGAAAACTGTTCCATGAAAAGCAAGTGTGAGAGTCAGGGTAGCCATGGCACTGGTCTAATTCTATAACTCTTCCATAAAACTATCCTATGTAAAGTCAGCGTCATGGTGGAGCAAACCCGAACCTTGAGATCTGTTGGATTGTAAATTAGCTTTTCTTCTTTTTTACATTCACAGTGGCATACACTTTGGATGTTAGTGAATTCTTTTTAATTCTCCAATATTTCAATCAATTAATTAATCAGCAAATATTCCCTAACTTCTAACTATATGCCAAGCTATATACTGAGTCTGAAAAGATAAATAAGATAACCCTTGGCTTTCGCAAGCTCACAGAAAGCAGGGACTCAGGAATATAAACCAGCAACAATAATTAAAGGATATAAGTGCTGTAGTAGCATCTGAAAGCAGAGAACTCAGGGAGAAGGGGGATTAGTTTATCATGGGGAAGGCAGCAAGGACAAGGAAAGATTCATGGAGAAGGTAAGGTACCCCTCAGTCTTTTTTTTTCTTTCTTTTTCTTTTTTTTTCTTTTTTTTCCGATGCTGGGGATTGAACACAGAGCCTTGTGCTTATGTGGCAAGCACTGTACCAACTGAGCTATATCCACAGGACTCCCTCAGTCTTTATACATGAGTAGATAGGAAAAGAGTTAGTCTAAAGCAGAAGATGAGGAAGAAAAGAGGTTTTCAGCTGGAGAAAAGCATCCTTTCCTTCTGCAAACATTTTCCTGAGCAACCACAGTGGATCTTCAGCTGTTCTGGGAATTGAATGAAATATCATTAACAAATGGCCCCTGACTAGGGAAGTCACCATCCCTTGGGGAGATAGACATGTCAATCACTGGTATAGAGCATGGAGAGTGTTAGGATCTAGGAAAACATCAAGTAAGTATAGTGAGATACCATGAGCAACCAGGCTAGAGGTCACAAAAGTCTTCCCTGAAAGGAAGGTGAAAGTTACCAGAATCAAATGGAGTCACTTATGTCAACCCTAACAAAAAAAAAACTGATAAAGTCAGGACATTATGAAGGAGGATTCTTACACATGATTGCCTGACATTTGTGATCATAAAAGACTGCTAGAACCATAATCTTGAGGGTGCACATACACACACACACACACACACACACACACACACACATTTCTGCGAGGCTATCAGCCAACCAATTCTCTGTTCAACCTCAGATTGTAATAATCTAGTTATTAATCACTGTGGCCAAAGATTATTGTTTTCAATTATCTGATGAATCCTCTTCATTATTGCCCTTAAAACCTCTCCCTTGCCTTAATGTCTTTGAATTAGTTTCACAGCAGATTGAATATGTTCATAGTTTACTATAGCATATATATTCCCATTTGCAAAATTCTGCTGTTGCCAGGTAAATGTTATTATTCTCTGGAAAAAAAAATCTCTGATTACTTGTTTGTTTTAGTTGACATGCTCATGAAGAAGTGTCATTCAGACAGAGAAGCAGGTCAGGTAGACAAGGGAACAAGGGAATTCATGGAGTAAGGAGCACAAAGTTAAGACACAGATAAATGAAGTACATTGGCATGTGGAGAAGTGCAGTAGTTCCAGGTAGAAGTAGCCAGAAATGAGGAATTTCTTATAAATGGCAATAGTATTTAATAGGTGATTAAGGGAGGCCAAGTCATAGCCTTTTATGTGAAACAATAACAACAGCTAGTGGTTATCAGGCTTTTGCTATGGGTCAGGCTCATACTGACAGCTGAAACGTCTCTCTGCAGCTGGAGTGCACTGGAATGAGACAGTCAAGAGGTTGTTGTAGGACGGTGTCCATCCCCTGAGCCAGCAGGATTTCACCTCTGCATGTGTCAGTCTCCCTACTTCCCACAAGTGTCAGGCACCTCACTTTCCCTTATAAAACCCCAACTGTATTCTCATTGGAGGATCTTTATCTTGTTTTAATGCTATGAAAATGAAGAAGAAGATATGAATTGGGGCTTGTCTTTCACTATAATATTTTTTAATTTACTTTTTTCACTATATTATACTATTTCACTATTCTATTTATATGCTTTCTTCCCCACTCTCAGTTGTGGTTCAGGTAGATTATATAGCATCTCTGAGCCTTTGTTTCTTCATTTAACAAATAAAACAAAACAGGGCTAACAGATTTATAGGTATTGCGCATATTAAATTAAATGTTTGTGGAACACTAGGTCATTCTGACTCTTGGGCACCACACCAGAGGACAGAGGGTCACTATGAAAATTCACATTGAGCTAAAACAGGCAAAGCCAAGCTGTGGTTGGGAAGAGGTGGCAGGGCACCATGGTTGGATGTGACCTTCTTGGATAAAGGACAGCATCCAACACTCAGCTCAACAGCTGCGGCTCCCTGGCAGGACACACAGCAACCTTACCTAAAACACTGAATCCCTCTCCTGCTAAACACAAGCCACGCACTAGGGCTTCATGAGGTTCTTGGATGTTCACCAGTCTTGTCACCCTGCTTCAATGTTGATGTATTTATGCATAATGCTGTCTCCAAGTATGCCCTTTCTCTCAGGCCTGTCAAGCCAAATTTATTCATAGAGACTCAGCTCCAAGATGACTTTCTCCAGGAAACCTTCCATCTGTGATTCTCCTCTGTGCCCTCTCCTCTTCCTGAACATTCCTCTATGATACAAAACTGACCTCCTTATGTCCCATATGCAGATGCTAGGGAATACAACCATTTATCAGAAGGAAAGGTAAAACATTCCATGGTTGTAACTCTGCCATCCAGGGTATAGGAAATCAAAAGATTAGTTTAGGACATTGTTTTTGGAGGGAAAATGAAACCTCTTTCAGGATGTGTAATCTCTTTTTTGAGTTTATTTCTGCAAGGTTCATTTGTCATATTTATTGTCATTTTCTTCACCACCATCATTGTCATTATCGATTTTGCCTAATTCAGAGATTAGAAACAGGCTTAGCAAGAATAAATTACAATATGTATATATATAGTAATGATTGAATGACATTATCCTTGGTACAGCATCATGGTTAATTAATAACTATTATTAATTGACAGTTAACCTTAGTTCCATGGTAAAAGAATAAGTATAAAAAAAAATGATAAGATTCCAAACACACCACTAACCAGTGTTAGAGCATCTATTCAAACTAGGCCCTTTAATTTCAAGCCTAGAATTCTCCATAAAGTTTGCCTCTGCCTGTCCTTCTTGTGTACCTCTCTCTTCTCCCTAACCAGGACCTCCACCTCTGGCCAAAACTAACACCTTGGATTCCCTGATGCAGAATAAGAAAGCTACTTCTCTCATTAAAACAACGCAGAAAATGCCCCAAGTTGTAATTGAACATATATGTGACCTATGTCCCCTTACTTCTAGCATTCTCCTACTTAAATTCCTATAGCCACAAATATACCTATGACTGGGAATATGTGATCACCTTTCTGGATCTGAATCATGCAGGTGTGCACAAATGCTGTATCTTCATTTCCCTTTACCACAGCTGAGATAAAGATTTTCAAAAAGATCTTTTAAATTCTAATACATAGTATGATAATAACAAGGTCAAATGCTGGCCCACTGATTCTCAAAGTGTCAATTCTAAACTGAAGCTTCACTGTTACTTTGGTACTATAGTTTGGATGTAGAATGTCCCCCAAAGACCCAAAAGTTAAAGGCTTGGTTACCTACCCCATGGTGCTAATGAGATGTGAAAAATTTAAAAGGTGAGGGATAGTGGGAAGTCTTCAGGTCATTGGTGCCAGGTCCTTGAGGGGGACAAGGTGAACCGAGCCCTGCTTCTTCGCCTCTATTGCTCCTTCCTTCAGTATGAGGTAAGCAGTTTTATCCTATCACAGTTTTCCACCACAATGTACTGCCTCACCATAGACCCAAAGCAATGGGACCAATTTATCATGGACTAAAACCCTCAAAACTAACTGTTTCTCTTTATATTTTGACTACCTCAGGTATTTTTTACAGTGAAAGAAAGATCACTCTCACATTTGGGAGTTTATTAGATATCTAAATGTCTAGGCTTTAACAAGACCTGCCAAATCAGAAACCTTGACAACAGAACTCAAGCATCTGTTTATTGAATCTCTAATTTGAGGACCATCACACTACAGAAATTACAAAGTGTTCAAGATAGCTGAACAGACAACTTATGGGAACACAATAGCTTACTGTTTTCTTAGCTCTCACCTGGTCTGTCCCATGCTCTTGCTAAGGGCCCTATTCAGTGACACCTTTGGTTAGCTCCTCAGCTCTACCCCTATTTTGTATTTTCTCTTTCTTTGTATATCTGATAGGATTAGAGCAGTTGGCATGAGTGAACCCCACAGTTCTTCCAGGGAAGACTATGAGTAGAGAGTGGCCAATAATCCATTCCTCACAGAACAGTGAGGCTGGTCCACTTCTTTGGATTCTCTTTGGCATGGAAAAAGCTCTCCAGTCATTGAACCACTGTTTCCACCAAGCATGAGTGGGATAGAGAGTCAGTTGTTCAATCAATTAAGTGACTCCTCAGTGGAGTAGTTCTTGTGGTTTTCAACATCAAAGGTGCCTTTCACCTTGTTTTACCTCACCTCCTCCATGAAGCCTTCCTACATACTTGATTTATATTTTCTGACTCTTTGTTATGTGGTGACATCTCTCAGCATTTGACATCTGCTATGCTGTATTGTCTATAATACTCATGTGTACAAGTTCTGTCTCATTCAATTGGATAGAAAATTATTTGTAGACAGAAAATATGATGTATAGCTGTTTATATCACAGCATTTTTTTTAGCTCTGGATGCAAATTAGGCTTACCAGAGGGTGCTTCAAAGAATCATAATATCTGAGTCTCAGTCAAAGCTGTTTTGGATCGAACAACCCAGGGTAGGACATAAGCATGAATATTCAAAGAAATTTGAAGGTACAGAAAAAATAAAGAGATACATAGTTGAACAATGACACATGTTGGCAGAGCTTCATCTAAGGATGAAGTCAAAACCACTTACCATCAAATCCCAATCAGTTCTCCAACAGACTTCTCCTGGGGTGATGCCATTGGTAACTCATCTCCATGCAAAGAAAGAATTGATGGTACCAAATGCTTAGAATCACCCACTGGCCCAATAAACAGCTGCATCATAGAGATTCATGCTCTTAGATGGTTTGATGTCTGGGAGAAAAAATGGAAGGAGGGATTTGTATATCTTTGTCTTGGGATGACTCTGGTGATTTAACAAGAGATGTAGCTATCCACTGGCCTTGTGTAGTGACCATTATCAGAGAGGGAAGAGATGCTGTATTGAATCATCTCAAGGAGCCCTAATATCTTTATTTTAGCTGGTATGCTGTGTTGTAAAACCATTGCCAATTGTATGAGGTTTATTTTACTTCTGAT
Organism: Glaucomys volans; assembly: GCA_020662805.1. Classification (NCBI taxonomy): domain Eukaryota; kingdom Metazoa; phylum Chordata; class Mammalia; order Rodentia; family Sciuridae; genus Glaucomys; species Glaucomys volans. Next base: position 46,067 of record JAJEJO010003308.1, on the reverse strand, counting down.
TGTTTAATTTCTATGAATATGTACATAAAGCTAATAAAAACAGGTTTCGCCCTAAAAAAGACACTGCAAATAAATACCATCACTGAGACTTCTTTACCTTCCCTCCTCTGACATGGCATTACTCAAGTTAGAGACTATCAAAGCAACAAACTTAGCCTCCCACATTGGGTTTTTATAGCTACATAAATCAATTCTCCCTGTCCTTAATTCTAAACTTGTCCTGACGGTGTTTTACAATGACTCCCAGCTAAGCAGCTCTGGCATCTATTCCAGCACAAATATTGGTGATTTCTCCCATACTCTCCTTGCTTCCTTTTTTATGCCTTTCCTCCATGGGTAATCCTCTTCCAAGCTAATCTCTCCTTCTCACAGTCCTCTGAATCTATCTGTGCACTGATGCCAGATTAGTCTTTCTGGAGTACAACTCTGCCATGATCTCATCCAATTCAAAATTCTTTTGCAGTTACTTATTGTCTACAAAACAAATCCTGCATGCATGATACCTCATAATCTAACCCAGGTTATTCCCATTGTTGAACAGGGCTGAGGGTGCATGTTTTGGAACTAGATTGCCCAGGTTGAGTTTCAGACTTACAAAATCTTCTGCTTGCCAGGCATGCAGACTTTTGCATGAGATTTAGTTGCTTCATACCTTAGTTTCCCCAGTCTGTTTTATAAAAATAATTATGTAAACTACCTCACAGAGCTGTACTATTAAGTGACATGAGTAGTGCCCAGTATATATTAAATACAAATAAATTCTATGCATTATTATTGCAATTTTCATTATTATTTCTTTAGTTCACCTTTATACTATATTTGCCAGCCCCCTAATTCCAATCTGTCCTCCATAGACTTCCTTATATCCAGGCTATTACTGTGTGACTCTTGCTAGTGCCTTGACTGAAATGTCCTTTAACCACATCAAACTCAGAGAAGAAAAGATTAGTTCAGTTTTGTGTCCCAGTTTCAGTTGTTTGGTGGCAGATACATGAAGGAATGAGTAGAAAAATTTAGTATCTCTGTTCTGTTGGAGGTAGATTGTAGATGGTAGAAATGAACTCCAATCAATTGTTGATTAGGGAGGAGAAAGATTTGTGCAAGTTCTGTTTCATTCAATTGGTACTTCCAGTTCTAAAATCTCTCATTGTACAAGGTCTACTTTAAATGGAACATCTCAAATCTCTCTATCTTGGGTCCTTACCTCCAGTAAAATCCACAAAATCACTTTTTCCATAAGGCAACATTTTCATGTATTTCAGGGATTAGGAGAACATAGAATGCCTTTTGAGAGAACATTACTAGCACTTCCATACAATCATAGAAAATATAGGTAATGTTAAAATTTTATATCATGCTTGTTATATATCAGATATAGTTTTACATGGTTTTTGTACATAATTTTTGGGGTGCTAGAGATTGGACCTGGGACCTTGTACATGCTAGGCAAATGTTCCACTATTGAACTGAAACCCTCTGGTAGCTCTAATAAGGTAGGTACTGTTATTGCCATCTCTCTCATGATTGAAGAAACTAAGGCACAGGTAGGATAAGTAATTAGCCCAAAGTACAGCAGTGAGTTTGTGGTATATCCAGGATTTCACGTGGGTGCTCTTGCTCCAGGGTTACATTCCTAACTACTGTGCTAAATGGATTATTATATAATTGATATCTGATGAACTGAGTCTCAGCAAAATTATTTTAGG
>JAJEJO010003308.1:20723-44351 GCA_020662805.1 Glaucomys volans | reverse complement strand
TTCTTCTCTGAACCTTCGTGCATTGTCTCACACATGAGCTTTTGGGGGACATAACATTCACAACATAACAGGGAAATGAATTCACATGAACTTATTATTTTTAGATGACTGCTAAATGTCCAAGGGTTATTTGTGTGGCTATATGAGTGTGTAAAATCCCCAAAAGCACAGAAGTACATGTTATGGTAAATCAACTCTAGGTCCTTGAATTATGCTTTTGTTTTGTTTTGTTTTTACCTCTAGAAGTCTGTCTAATTATTATAATTGGGGCAGTTTATTGAAGTCAGTTTTTGAATATCTATTGAACTTACTATCAACCAGAAACTATGCATTATATATTTCATGTAATATTGATGGGAGAAAAAGGTACTCAAAGACCAAAGACTACCCACATCCCTCAACAGAGGCCAAGAACAAATTTTCTATGCCTGAAAGTTCTTCTTTTGACCGTGGTGCTGAAATTGCCATTTGGGCGCCAATACAGTCAAATCCACATGGGGTTCCATCTCTGCCTCTCCCTGTTTCACAGGTAATTTGAAAAATTCTTAACTCCCTCCTGAAAGTGATAGGAACCACTGTAGGATTTTTAAAACACGGGCATCATCATCATAGTTGGATAATGAACAAGTCTCCTTTGTTACACATAGGTGTATTGGATCTCACTCCAAAAAGATGTCTGTCTCAGTTGCTCAGTCAGATGATTATTTATTGGACTAAAATTAGGGTTCAATCATAAAGAAATGGATATTTTTTGTTCTTTTAAAACAGAAGACAGTAGAGCATATTTTGGCATATTATGTATACATGAAGTATACCTTATTCTGATTAGGATCCTAGTCTTGTAGTTGCGCATGATGTGGAGTTTCATTGTATTCATATATGAAAGCTATGATGGATTCATTCTACTATCTTTCCTAGTCCCATCTCTCCTCCCTTCCCTTCATTCCCCTTTCTCTAATCCAATGAACTTTTATTCTCCCCCCTCCTTACCTTGTGTTAGCATTCGCATATCAGAGAGAACATCAGTCTTTGGTTTTTTTGGGATTGGCTTATTTCATGTAGCTTCCAGTTCTATCCATTTATAGGCAAATACCATAATTTCATTCTTCTTTATGGATGAGTATTTTGTATATATATATATATCAAATTTTCTTTATCCATTCATCTATTGAAGGACACCAAGGTTGATTCTACAGCTTAGCTATTGTGAATTGAGCTGCTATAAATATTGATGTTGCTGTGTTACTATAGTATGCTGATTTTCAGCCCTTTGGATATATGCCAAGGAGTGGGATAACTGGGTTAAATGGTGGTTCCATTCTCCATACTGCTTTCCAGAGTGGATTCATCAATTTGCAGTCCCACCAGCAATGTATGGGTGTACCTTCCCCCTGTCCCCCATCCTCACCAACAATTATTGTTAATATTTATATTCTTGATAATTGCCATTCTTATTGGAGTAAGAAGGAATCTCAGCGTGGTATAAATTTGCATTTCTCTAATTGCTAGAGACGTTGAACATTTTTTTCATGTATTTGTTGACCATTTGTATTTCTTCTGTGAAGTACCTGTTTAGTTCCTTTGCCCATTTATTGATTGTGTTATTTGGGTTTTTTGGTGTTAAGTATTTTAGTTCTTTGTATATCCTGGAGATTAATACTCTATCCGAGGTGCAAGCAGCAAAGATTTTTCTCCCATTCTGTAGGTGTTCTCTTTACATATTTATTGTTTCATTTGCTGAAGAAACTTTTTAGTTAGATATCATACCAGAAATGTGTATCTCTAATAAAGGTTTAATTAGTAAAAGACATGGTAATGAACTAGATATGGGGGAGTGAAAGAAGGAGGAGTCAGGGGTGACCAACATGCTTTATGTTCTTATTTCTGGCTCTTTAAGCACAACTACAGACCCAATAAGGGATATCTAGGTTGGAACAGTGGCCAGGCAAAGGTCATTAATCTAGCTTTTGACATGATGAGTTTGAAGTGTTTTTGGAACATTTAAGGAGATAAATCAGAAAGGCACTTGATTACATAACTCTGAAGCTCAGAAAGCAAGTACGTCCTGAAGTCAAATATGGGCGTGTACTGTCACAGATATTTATAATAGCATATAGGGAGCAAATACTGAGGCTTAATGAGTCCTAGTAAAAGGGTTTCAGCATATGAGAAAAGAGAGGGCCTAGAACCCATCCTTGAGGAACTTCCATCCTTTAAATAGAGGAGGATGACCTTGCAAGGCCAAAGTGGCCATGTCTTCAACTGGTCAGTTAGTGTTCCTGCTTACAACTCACTCAACATCTACAGAGTGAGTACCCATGGACAGAGTCTCTACAACTGCAGTGAAGAAATGGATAAGGCAGAGAAAGCTTAGAATCCTGGTGAGGGTAACCTAAAATTAAAAGGTAGATATCCCTAATTAGATTTGCTTCTGAAAATACTGCACTGTTATAATTGACCTATTTCATTTTGTCCTTCCAGGAAAGTACACCTTATCTCCATGCCTTGTTTTTTAAATTTTTTAATGTCCCCTCCTTTTTTATTTTTTAATGTGAGACATTAGAAATTCATTCTCAACCACACCCTGAGTGTACATGCCTGTGAACCTGGTGGAACTCAACCACACAGAACATCTCTGATGGACAGCAGCACTCTGCAGGGAACACAAATGAAGTGTGCAGGCAGTCCTAGTGACCATCAGTATCTTGAATGAAGTTATTCATGAGGCAAACCGCACCCCAGTCCTTACCACACTTTGCTTTCCTTGAGCAAAAAATGATGAGTCTTTGCGAAGGCACTATTTCATTTTGGGTTCAGGAACTTGACTTGCAATTAAGCACTAAGTCCTCCAGTTTTATGGTTGAGAGAGCAGCTGTGCCTGCCAATGACTGGGACAGTTCACTATGACTGGGCTGAAAGAGTCTTTTGCACTAAGAGTGGGTGGCAGAGAATCAGCTCAGGGAGGGGGTGGATATGTGTAGTTTGCTCATGAATGATGTGTTATAGTTTGGTAATTGCCCTCTGGGATCTGGAGGTGCCATTATCTCTTACAAGGTAATGAGGCTGTGGGATGACACCAATTTTCTTAATCTGCTGAATTCTACTGATTCAATTTTAGTCACTCCTGTAGAAGGAGAGTGGGAGAATGAACCCTCCTGCCATTGCAGGAGAAGCACTCATAGGTTCCAGGGCTTCACTACGACACAGAGTTTCCTGAGGACTACCTACTGCATCTTGGGGTGCAGAGTATGAGCAAATGTCGGCAGAAGTGAAGTGCATGTAAATTTAGCATAGTCCAGAATTATATTTCTTACTGAAAAATTATTTCCATATAATTATTTGAGTATGGTTTATATGAATGGCTGTCATATCATCAGGTTTTTTATAGACAGCAGTGGCACAAAGTTTTTATGCATTATCCCAAGTTATGTTCCAGGAGGATTGTTGGCACTTGACCTACATTGCCCTTTCTCTGTCCTTGAGTTCACAGAGTACGCACCATCAGCACCACCTTACTGGTGAAGAAACTGAGGCTCAAAGAGATTGAATAACAAAATCTATTTTACTGAAAAAAGGCAGAGCCTGGACTTGTTAAAAAAAAATAAAGAAAGAAAGAAAGAACAAAAGCCCACAGTTTCTTATAAAATGGGAGAAAACTACTTTGGGACTTTCCTCTGATATTCAGGTCTCTGTAGTTATAGCCAGAATTATTATTTTAAGGGGAAAAGATGGGTGGGCATGTGATATAGAGATACTCCTTTCTGGTGGCTCTTGACCTCCCATCCCTCTCTTTGAGCTATACTTTTCTGCGTGCTCAGCTTGGGGTTTAAAGTCCAGTTGGCACACTGGATCAGATCTGATAATCTGAAGAATCATCCCCCTTTTGGACAGCCTGAAGATCTCCTGTCACTTAGGGATTAGACTCTGTCTTCTTGCAGACTGCAGTCCTCATGAGGAATCACAGTGACAATGTGACTGGGCTCCTTTGACCCTCCTCTCTGAAGGATACAACCAGATCATGCCTCTTCATGCCCCAAGAACCTTTCTGCTGGTGCACAGTGCTTAGTGCTGGGTCCAGTTTCCTTGAGGATCTGGACCTGCTGGTGTGTAGGTGTTTACAGCAAATCACCTCACCTTTGGTCTTTCTAGTCCCTTTCCTAAGGCTTTTGTTCTTCCCACTAGCCAACTCTGAGAACAATGCTAAGGTGGTAGCAACATCTTCCTACAATCTTAACTCTTAACCCTAAAATGCAGACTGAGAGAGAAAAACAGATTGTGTCTATGTGTAGAAAAGGGTGTCCTTGCTGTTCAGGTGCATTTCCATGTTAGTGTGCCCAGGATTGGAGTCCACCAACCTTCAAGGAGATCACTCTCATCTCAGCAAGGTTCTCTAACAACCATTAAGGGATACAGCCACATTTCACTTTCTTGAAGAAGCTACCTCTGGACCCTGGATAGTCCTTAATTCAGGGACCTTTCAGAGTCGGAAAACAAACCTGAGTTCAGCAACCACTTAAGAGCCTGCCCCTCTAACATGAAGCCTGGATCTGGAGTGACACTGGAGCAGAGTAGTGTGGTTTCCAACTGTTTTCATTTCTCCATCTAACATAGCTGTAGGGGTTCTGAGATGAATAGGAGTGGGTACTTCAGAGGAAGGAAAGATTCTAGCTCTCTCTGACCCAGGCAACACTCCCAGATTCCTGCTGACTCTTCTTCCTTTACTTCTCTCCATTTCCATTTTCCTCTTTTGGATCATTTTATTAACTATTTTTATCTCATCTACTAAGTAGAGCTTTCTTCATGCATCCTATTTTTCTCTCTTCCCTCATCCATATTCTTTTTTTTTCCCTTTTTCCTCCCTGATTCCCCTTTCCAGCCCCTGCACAAATACTTTTTGAGTCTCTCCGTCCCTTCTTCCCTGTTGGCCTCCTTTCTACCTTCCTCTCCCTCCCTCCATCCATCCCTTCTTTTCTTTTCCCCCTTCCTTTCTTTCCCTTTTCCCTTTATTTCTCCCTTTTGTACTGTCCCTCTTACCATCTGCCCATGCTCATCTTTGTGTTTCCTTTCACCTCCCCTCATCACTACATATTTGTTTTTGTCTCCACATCATGCTGTTTCCATCTTTATCTGCCTGGCTCCCTCATTCTCTGAACATCAGCCTCTGCTGCTTACTACAAGTCATCCATCTGGAATGCCAACATTCCCAGAATTCTTAAAAGCAAAACCAAGAGCCGGCAGAGATAAACAGACAGGGGTGAGGGTGAAGGATTCATTTGCAGGTCAAATGTGAGCTGTTTTATTCACCTGCAATCCCTCTTCCCTCATCCATTTTAGAGAAAACCTGATTCCCTGCCATGAAGTAAAGGTCAACAAACTGCAACCAACTGAACACATGCCCTCTGATGAAAATCTGGACATACTGAGAAATGCTAAGAGTCTTCCATTCATGTTGGAATGAATGTCACCACCAGGACACTATGAACATGGAGATGCCTGCCTGTCTAGGGCTGCAGGCCTTGTGCAATGACAGATTCATTTCATGTTTACTTGGAGCCATCAGAAAACCATCTTCTCACTCTCAGGAATGATCACACGTCCCAACTCCTACAGGGAGTATGGGCAATTTTTCCTCATTAGCTTATTTTACAATGTTGGGTCTCAAGGACTGGTATAAAAACTGAAGACCCAGTGAAACAAAGATATACTGGCACTTAAAAATTATACATATATCTAATGTATATGAGCATATATATGTATATATGTACATATATATATTTTATTCTATTCTATTCTATTCTATTCTAATCAGTAAGTAGCAATGAAAGTTTTGAGCAAACAGGATTATAGCAAAGAACTCTTTTCCCAGGCCTGGTCGAAGAACATAGGCACAATTGGAAGATGATGCTGGCTTTACCCCAGTCACCTGCCCCAGGCACATTTTGACATTTTGATACTGGGAACATCAACACTCTATTTTTCAATGATGTTCATGCTACTGCTCAAAGATAGATTGCTATTTCCTGAAATACTCTACAACTTGTTCAGATTCCAACTCCAATCTTCTTTAGAAATAAAATAAAGTCTCTTAAATAGATAACTGTTTCATGCCAAAGGCATATTTTTGCCTTAAATGTCACCTCTAGATATGGAACTAATTTTAAAAAGGTAAGATAATGTCTTGTAGAAATGAAAATCTATCCTCAATTTGCTTTCATAGAGGGTAAACAATTACCCCAAATGGACACAGTGAGCTATCATGTCCCAAACACTCTGCTCCATGGAATTGTACATGTTGATATCCAAGGAACACAGAGGGAAAGACCAAGTATGCCCTGACAAATCCATGTGTTCAAGTTTCTATGAGTGGTTCTCTTTCAGCCATAAGAGGGAGAACCTGACCAGGCACTGGAAGGTTGGGCTCTGTTGGAACACTCAGCCCATTGTCTGCAGATGAGGAGAGAATAAAAAGATTGTATTTCCAGAATTAGTAGGGCAGAGTATGGTGTAAAATACATTAATAATGTGGTAACCTTGGGAATGTCCTTGGGTTCCATAAATAGGCTTCTCTGGCATTCTTGGAAAAGGGAGAAGGGCCATATATAGGAATTTGAAACATAGGATTTCTGATTGAAATAAAGACTGTAGTCTCAGACTGGCTGAAGAGCTTGGTTTTAGTCCAAATCAAGACGTGAATTCTTTCTTAGAAAAATATTCTTCTTTTTAAACTGTTATTCTCTTACTACATAGTTTGTAAGAATATTTAGGGCAAAAGTTTCTTTAAAGAACCTCATTGGAGAATAAGTTTTAGTGGTCCATTGCATAGCATAGTGAGTATAGTTAATAATAATTTGTTTTTAAATTCTTAAGAATAGATTTTAAGGGTGGGGTTATAGTTCAGTGGTAGAGTACTTGCCTAGCATGTGTGAGGCACTGGATTTGATCCTCAGCACCACATAAAAAGAAATTTTAAAAAGGTATTGTCCCATCTACAACTAAAAAAAAAATTTTAAAAGAGAATAGATTTTTGAATATTCTCAACAAAAATGGTAAGCATATGAAATGAACAATATATTAATATTGATTTAATTATTCCTCTGTCTATATACATGTGTATATGAGTGTATGTGTGTGTATGTGTGTGTGTGTGCATAAATATCACATTAAACTCCATAAATATATAAAATTCTTATTTGTCAACTGAAAAGAAAAATAACTTCAACAAAACTTTGCCCATAGCACAGGTCTAAGAAGTTCCTTGAAGTTTTTATGCTACACCATATTGGAAACCACAGATTTATCCCTTTCCACCAGGAACTGGAAATCAACAAGATCTTGGCTGAAGTAGTTAAGCCGTGATCTCTTTCACTACATGGCTTCCTACTCTACTACCCTCTCCAGAAGCAGGGACAGGCCTCTGTGGGTCCTTAAGATCCCCATGCTCAGTGGCTGCTCTGGGTCCTCCCTGTCACATTCTGGGTGAAGCCTGGGATTGGCAGGTAAGGAGTCAAGACTGGTATATAAGAAAGAATTCACAATGAGAGGCCAGAAATACACTTGCGCAATGCTCCAATTTGTGACACTGGGGCTTTCCCCAGTTCCACACCTTCAGTGATTGGGACTCTGGTCCTGGTTCTCTGAGCAACCTAAACTCCCTCCAATGCCTGGAGCGATGAAGTCAGGGAGCTTTGTCAATCTGGATTGGGCAAGAGCATGTGCAGTCTGGGTGGTGGGTCTTTTGGTATCTTAGGGCACAGTAATTCCATTGAAAGTTCAGTAAGAAAAGTCAGTTCTTATCATCAACTAGCAAAAGAGAATTTTTTTTTCCTTTTTTCCTTGTACTTCCTATTTCAGAGACGAGTCCATTGGTTTGTTAGAAATGTTTTTTTTTTTTTTTTTTTTTTTCCTTGCTGGCCCCTCTGCTCCAAAATTTGAAGATCAGCTCACTACTTCTGCTTTACTAGAAGCTGACAGCTCCTAAACCACTCTACATATTCAGAAATATCTTCAATCTGGCAAGGGCAGAGCTAGAGCCAAAAAAGTGGGCTGGGTATAATAGAGCCAGTGTTTGAGAATCCAGGGTTCTTACATTGATGCTTCCAGAAGAAAAAAAAATAATAATTCTTTGATGGACTTCTGAATTGAGATTGAATCGTTCAGTTTCGGCTGACTTATGTAGATTATTCTCTCTGGAACTGTCAACCAGTGTCCCAGAAAGGTGCTGAAGAGATTTGGATAAATAGTTTGGTCAGCAAGACCCCATCTCCCTTCTTATCAGCATGAGTTTCTTATATGTCCATAATATCATGTTCCACAACTTCCTCTCAAGGCTTGAGTAGAGACTTGATAATATGAAGCCTGCTTTTCACCAACACCTTCCTATCATCTCTCTTTCATTTCAGAGTCCATTTATTCATTTGGACATCTACCAGAAGCCTTGCGTTGAGTAAAACCCCAAGGTAATGAACATGGTGCTGAAGCCACAAAGAACAGAATTTAACTCACAGCTACTTATTTATTATCTGAGAGACTGGCTAAATTTCCAATCTGAAGCTAACTAAGCCTCTTTGTCTTAATAGCATCCACCTTGTATTTAAGGTTGTATGATAATTAAATGAGGTAAGTATGTAAAGCAGTTATTCATGCCTAGTATGTAATAAAAAGTACTAATGAGGATCATGACTCTCAAGACGAAGTGTCCAACCTCATAGAGCTCAGGGCTTTGGGGGTCTCCAGAGAAAACAAACTCATAAATGATAGCAGACAAGGTCCCAGGAATGCAAATTTCTTGGGTTTTCCACAGAACATGTATGGAACAGACCCAATTTTTTAATCTTCAGCTTCTGCCCAAGTCATGATCCAGGTCTTTATAGACTACATTTATAGTGGGGTGAAATCACGTGGGATTCAAACTACTCGTTCACATCATTCTCATGTGCAGAACAAGCTGTTTTTGCCAAGCATACTAATATATTTCCATGGAAACCACTTCATCAGCTGGGACTCATCTCACTGATGCTACATTATAATTTTATTATCAAAATTCCTTGGAAAAATTGACTAGTTAGTGCACATGCATACTTGTGTATATTTGTTTTCTAGAGAATGCATTCTTTCTCTCTCTCTCTCTCTCTCTCTCTCTCACACACACACACACACACACACACACAAACATACCACTCACACAGCTCATTTAATGACTTTTTCCTTAGAGTTTTTATACAACAGATTATTGCTTAGGAAACCATGACACCTGTAGAGTTGTGTGCATCAACAAAGCTTTTATTATATCAAAAGCTTAGTTCGCATTTGAATGGGTTAACAAGAAGAGAGAAGGTAGATGGGTGGTGAGTTATAGATAGTGATGGGCAAGTGAGTGGCATGTAGTTATCATCAATGAAGAAACTGAAGATGAAAAATGAAAAGTTTGGGGAAATCCAGCTCTGGATGCTAATTTCAATTACAAATGCTCATTGTGGAGGCATAATCACACAGTACTACTGGAAATGTACTTCCTAGGATTAAAAGTCCTCCCTTCTCCCAAGTACCCAAAGTTGGCTCTAGACACAATTCCCTGTTCACAGTGTGCATACGAGCATGCACCCAAGCATGTACACACACACACACCCCTGTCCCTACTGAACATGAACTCCTTTCAACTCGCAAACATTTATCGGTCATCTACCATATGTCAAACACAGAAATGCTGTGAATAGTATGAAAATTGAAAAGGGATACACAAATAGTTTTAAAACTCCTATGAAATTTACATAAATACTGGGTGTGCAAGTCCAGGTCAAGTTTCACAAAAATTTGTTTGTGCAGGTGCTCATTAGGCATTCTTAGTCAATCCAATTAACTTTCATTATTTTAGCTTCTTCATCTGTAAACTGGTGGTAAGGATACAAGGACTGGCTTCAAGGAGTGAATAGAAATTACTATTAAAGATCTGTGAAAAGAAAAGATAAAGGTATCCATTCATTCTTCAGGATCCATTGGATATCTAAGGCAGACCCCTATTCCAACAGTCGAATTCCTGTAGACACAATTTTAAGAACACACTTCAGGCCAAATGGATGGCCTGAAAAAAATCAGGTGACAAGGTCTATCTCCTCAGGGGAAACAGCCAACGGGTAGAATTAGACCTGAGAGTGAAGGAATCCCAGGGAAGTAGAGGGGAAAAGACCTAGGAAGGTAGGGGGTACTAGACTTTGTAGCAACTTCTGTGCTCCTGAGAAACCTGGATACAGTATTTCATAAGACTAAGTAGAAAACAGAAAACATTTCAGCAAAAGTGCACCATTATCTAAAGCAGGAGGCACAAACTCACAGATTTCAGGCTGAATTCAATGTGCTGCTTTTGTTTGCTTTGCTTTGTTTGCATTCAAAAATTAATTTATTGTCTCTAGGTAGAGCCTGCTTAGCTCTACCAAGGAATCACTGACCCCATTGATTTATGACCATAGATATCCACATTTATGTCATCAGTCTAGCTCTAAAAAAGTCATGGGGTTTTTAACATATGATTAGTAAAGCTTTGAGAAAAATTAATCTAGTACTAGATTAAAAATGCCATAAACCAGAAGAGGAGAAAGAAGTTAGGAAGGGTGAATTCCATACTAGTATATGTAGACTGCCAGCATCATCATTTTGAGTAGAACAGGACTGTGGTGTGGCACGCTTAAGGGTGGAGAATCCTGGGAAGAGAACTTCAAAAGTTGGTCCTCTGCTAAATCAGTCATTCACTGGTTTAACAGTCAGCTCTAATCACTTACCAAGGGACTATTCCTGGATGGCACGAAAGGTACAGAAAGATTCAAGGAGTGATGTTTTCAAGTATTCAGTCCAAGTTCCATTTTTTTATGAAAAATCATATAAAATTATTTACTGGCCTTTATCAAGATATGTAATACACTGTTCTGGTATTTAAGATGTTCACAATCTAGGCAAGGAAACAAGACATAGATACATAGAGATGTTGCTTTATTTTAATAGAGGTTTAAGTTAGAGTGGAAGGGGTATCTCAAAATAGAGTATGGGTAATGATCAAATGTTAGTTTCAACTCAAATAAAATCAAATACGATCAGAGATACAGAAATTTAAAGTTTAAAAGAACTTAAGAATATCCAATCATTCTTTCAATTGCCAGATAAGAGACACTTGGGATAGTTTTTATGAGGTATTTTCAAGGTTCCTGACTGGTAATAATATTTAATATCATATTTGTTTTTACTGTATCATAAATTTATTTTTAATTTCATTCCATGAATATTTGATGGAAGTTTGTATGTTCAAAACCATATTTTAAGGTCCGTGGATAGAGTAGTTGATAAGATTTGCAAAGTATCTTCTGTCTTCTCAGAGCTCATGGGCTCTCAGGAGACATACATCAAACACCTAGTGGTTAGGTAGGTGAGAGATGCCGAACAGGTAATCCAGAGTGCCAGGAAAGCATGTGACAAAAGAGCTAGACTTAGTCTGTAAGGCCAGGAAAGACCACTGAGTGTGGCACACCTAAACTCAGTACTGCAATTGTTATAGCAACAGAATGTTTTATATTCCCCAAAAAGATTCTCAAGTGCCATCAGAAAAGAGAGTCAGCCCCACCCTAATCCTTTCCTCCCTAATCCCTTCCCGTGCATGCTGGCAACAAAGAACTAAGGCCCGATTTCCTCAGACACCCCTTTTAGGTGTAAGGGGATCGTCACTGGCCAGCTAAAATAAAGGCTTCTTTTGGCTTTATGTGATCGACTCGGACGATTTTATTTTCTTTGGGTACAACACAATGCAGATGTTATGAAACCCATTTTTAAATACAAGGTAATACACTTGTAATTGTGGATAAACTGAGTCCAGAACATGTGGTCTTTTGAGTTGAAAGTCAATGTTCTTTATTTTAAAGTACTGTATTGACTTGAAAGTTAATCTCCAACTGTAAACAGCTACAAAATTGACCAAAAAAATCTTCAAAAAGAAAATAATTTCATACATTGGACAACAGGCATTGGGTGACTGAATCTTGAGATAAGAAAAAAACCTGGGTTTCTATCTGGAGGAAATTTCAGGACCAAAGAACATGAAGATAGAACCAAACAGATCCTGAAAGACTCACTGTGCTGAGGAGACAAAGATAAAGATTTGGAGAAAACAGAGTTATTAGAATTTGCAAAGCACAGAGGAAACTATTCCCCCCATAAATCTGCATAGTTCCATTTAAGCATCTGACTAAATGCTAATCTGCATATGCACAGGGGTGGAGGAATGTGAGGGGGTGGGAAGTACCAAGAATCTAAGCAAAGAATATCTTCTGGGAAAGAAAAAGTATAACATGTAAAATCCCAGAGTTCACAAATAACTGAGAGTGGTTGAAGTCTGAACCCACGTAGAGAAGAGATCTCATTGAACAAATATAACATGCAATAGAGGAAAGGAGATTTGAATTTTTTTTCTAGCCATGTAAGTAAACAGATATAGAGTATGTCTTTTCTGTGGAGGCAAGTTCCAAAAACACCAAGTGGATGTCTTGAAAGCTCACATGGTACTGGTCTCTGTATACTTTGTGTACTTTTTCCTATATATACATATTTGGGAAAAAGTTCATAAATTAGACATAGAGATGAACAACAATCAACAATTGTTAAACAAAGCAAATATAAAAATATACTGCTATGAAATCATGTGAATGGTCTCTCTAGAAAATGTCAGGACAAATATTCATAGAATTGGATCATAGCTAATCACAGGTATGAAACTACAGAAAGTGAAACCATGAAAAGGAAGAACAACTAAATACGTATCTACTACATGCATTCGTCAGTAATTTACCAATGACCTAATTGCTTATGAGACCAACATCCACCAGTCTCTGAAAGAGTATAGCAAAATAAATTACCCACAATTGTAAAACTTCTGCCAATCTAAATCTACTAGGCAAGTACAAAACCATAAAAATGAAACCCATAAATGAAAAGTTAATAAATGAAAAGATTCAGACATGAGACTATTAATAAATATATTAAAATAGCTATGATAAGCATGCCAAATATACTCAACTAAATTAGAGGCCATCATGAAAATAATGAAAAAAAAAAGGAATATATAGAAATAGACCTCATGGACTATCTAGGGAGAAACTATAATGTATGAAATATAAATATATATAAATGTGTATATATATGTTTGGTACTGGGGATTGTACCTAGGGATTCTGAACTACTGAGCTACATCTCTAGCCCTTTTTATTTTTTTTATTTTGAGAAAGGGTCCTGCTAAGTTGTTTAGGGCTTTGCTAAATTGCTAAGACTGGCCTCAAATTTGGAATTCTCCTTCCTCAGCCTCCTGAGTCACTGGGATTGTTACAGAGCTGGGGCCATGCAAAGGACTGAGGCAGCATGAAGACCCTCCCTTCATACCCAGATTCTCACAACTAAGTCAGAAGGATTTCAGACATATCACTCAGTAACAGAAACAAGTTTATTGAGGGGATAGGAAAAGGAAAAGGGGACACTCTCAAGGGAGAGATTGGGTCCTTTCAGTGAGGAGAAGCACTCCAGCTTGACTGGAAATTCCAGAGAAGTTTTCAGTTTCCTGCCCAGGTCCACTCTTGACTTTTGCCTGACAGCAAAATGACAGATTTCAGGCACCCACTTTCATGACAACTCTCGGTCAGCTTGACACATGCTAACCTAATCGAACTTTTAACTATACATTCTTACAGGTTTTATTTTTATGAGGAATTATTCTTTTCTCCCAGAGTTTCAGGATCTGGTCACCACAGCTCCCCCATCAGGGTAATTTAGGTTTCTCTTATCAACATTATTTTGGGCCTCTATTTCTCCTTAAGATAACAGATAGTTTCCTGAGAACTGTGACATGATCTGTTCACTTAGGTCACACAGAGCTGAAGGTAAATGACTTTTGAAAGAAAAATCAAGTATGTGGGGTTCAGCAGTATATCTATACTGGGACCAGAAATACAGATTTATTCCCTAAACTCATGTTCCCACCATCTGCATTTTCTGTCCCCTAACAGTATTTAGGCATGCACTATCACATCTGGCTGGAAATGAAATTTTTGATGAATCAGATTAACTGTAGATAAGAAAGTACAGAAGATAAGACTATAAACTTGAAGACATAACAGGAGACCATATTCAAAATAAATTACAGAGAAATTGAAAATATATTTGTTTTGTATACTACAGTGACACAGCCACTGCAGCCACATCAATGTTTATATCAGCTCAACTCACAATAGCTAAACTATGGAACCAACCTAGGGGTCCTTCAACAGATGAATGGATAATGAAAATGTGATGGAATATTTACTTAGCTTTAAAGAAAATGAAATTATGGCATTTGCTGGTAAATGGATGGAGTTGGAGAATATCATGCTAAGTGAAAAAAGAAAACCCAAAACAAAAGGCCAAATGTTTTCTCTGATATGCAGACACTCATTCACAATAAGGGCAGGCGTTGAGGAGGGGGCGGCACTAGGGAAGAATAGAATTACTTTATATTGGTATAAGGGGAGTAAAAGGAGTGGAATGGGTATTGGGGAAGGAATGATAGCAGAGTGAAATAGACATTACTTCATGTATGAATATGACTGCATGACCGATGTGATCCTACAACATGTACAATCAGAAAAATGAGAAATTATACTCCATTTATGCATGATTTATCAAAATGTATAAATGCATTCTACTGTCTTGCATAATTAATTAGAACAAATAAAAATAAATCACTAAAAATATATATGCATATGCAGAGTGACAAGGACCTATAGAATAATTCAAAAGTCTAATATATACACAATTGGAGTCAAAGAATAAGCAATGGAAAAGAATGTATTTGAAGAAATGATTGCACAGTGTATAAAATTTGGCAAAACTACAAAGTTGTACAACAAAGTCTACATGGAACAACAACAAAAAACAAATTAAAATGTCAAAAATCAAAGCAAGTTACATGATAAAAAATTAGCCAAAAACAATAATAAAGAAAAGTCTTCAAAGGAGTCAAACAATAAAAGTGCTTCTCTATGTAAATAATGAATGCACCACAGTGAATCTCCACATCATGTACATCCACAAAACTGGGATCCTGATTACAATAAAACATATTTCACCTTTGTAAAATATGTGAAAATATGCTCTATTGTCACGTGCAACTTAAAAGAACAGATACAGTTTTTAAAGAGTGCATTATTTAAGGTGGAACAAAAACACAAATATGTGTGTGTGTGTGTGTGTGTGTGTGTGTGTATCTTGAATTCTAAAGTTAGGTGAAATAATAAATTTTTCCAAAAAATTAAAGCTGAAAAAATTTGTCACTAGCAAATCTATAGCACAATAGATATAAAAGAAATGTCTTTAAGAAAGATTATGACATTTAAAAAGAATTAAAAAGTCTCTAAAAGAAGGTTTGTTTACATTATGAGAGATGTCTTTATCATTTAAAAATTTTAAAACATATTTAGACAATTAAGTCCAAAATAATGACAATATATTATGAAAGTGACTATGATCTGTAAACATTAAGGGTAAACGGATCAGTTTAGCAATGAACAGTGAAATCTGAACCAATCACAGCAGGGTCACAGGGTTTCTTTGAAATTTTCTTTAATAAACAATCAAGTGACTTATAGAAGAACAATATGTGTACTAACTCTGATAATAAACAGGTGGAAAAGAAAAGAAAGACTATTAAGAAATATGTTCAGAAGAGAAGATCAATGGGACTAATTACTGACAGGGTCTACTGAGGTTGTTGAAAAGTTGGAATCTATGACCATAGGTTTCTCAATGTATTTCAGATGGGAAATTTCATTAAGGGCATAGGTGCACTAAGATGAAGTCTTCCTGGTGATTGACCCCAGTACCCACATTAACATAGGATTGACTTATAAAAGAAATCCTCCTGAATAGGTTATTCACCACTGACAATTCCAGAGAGGACCAACTAGGGTCAAAATCTCCCCTGCCTGATCAGTGAAGGAGTTAAACAACTGATTGGTAAACACTGCAGAAAGTGGATTTCAGTTTTCCTGATGAACACTAAGCAGCAATAAATTGGGAGGCAGCATTGTTTCCTTTGTTCTCTGTTTGGAGAGAACCCACTCTCTCAGGAGTGCTCTTTGCTTGAATCTTACTTTCACTTATAATAAAGTTCTCTTGTTTGTTTTTTTCTTTTCTGACTTTAAATTTTCTTTCACTAGGACACAAGAAATGATATTTAGAGATTTAACTCCCCACTCTCCTGTGAAAAATGGACTAAACATTTTAATAGATGGTAGAAATTGGCAGAATGAATGGGGAAAGTTTCAATTATCTTATGTTTACAAGACTAACTCTTTGGATTTAATGACACACAAAGGTTGAAAAAATGAGAATGAAATAAAATATAATAAGCAAAAAAGTCTTCAAATTAGAGCTAAAGTGGTTACACTAATATTAGACAGAACAGACTTTAATACAGAATTGTTGTTAAAAAGGAAATGAATATGTTATAATGCTACAAGAGTTAATCCAACAGGAAGAGAAAATAATTATAAACACATACACACATAATAACAGTGCTAAAATACAAGAGGCAAAAACTAAGACGACAGAGATAGATAATGCAATAGTATTATTTGGACACCAGTACACATCCACTTTCAATAATTGAAAAAGAAGATAATATCAATAGGGAAGTAAAAGACTTGAAAACACTCTAAGTGAAGTAGAGCTAGCAGAAATACTTGGACCTCTTCATATACTAATAGCAGAACATACGTTCTTTTCTAGTGCAATTAGAACAACCTCCAAGATAGAACATGTACATGGTAGGCCAGGGAGGAAGTCCCAATAATTTTTATCAAACTAATATGTTAAAAGCATTTCTCTAGCAATAGAAAATGGAAGGAAACTAGAAATAAATAGCAGAAGAAAAACTAGAAAATCCATAAGTGTGTGGAAATTGAAAAAAAAAAAACATTTTAAACTACAGATCAATGAAGAAATCACAGGGAAAATAGAAATTATTTTGAGATGAATAGAAACTCAGTGATCTCAACAAATCCAAGACAAATACAATCTTAAGTGTATCGCTAAGATTGATACAATTAATTACCACTGAATTTCAATTTTTTTTTTGTAATATGAGTCCAATAGGAAAGAAGACACATTTTCTTCCTCTTTTTTTTTCCTTTCTTCAAAATGTTTTTAAATTTTATTTATTGGTTCTTTCTACTTATACCTGACAGCAGAATCCACTTTGATATAAATATACAAGCATGGAATATATCTTATTCTAGTTAGGATCCCATTCTTATGAATATACATGATAGTGGGATTCACTGTGTTGTTTTAAAGGGAAAATTACATCAGATTCATTCCACTGTCTTTTATTTCTATCTCCCCTCCTTTCCCTTCATTTCCCAAGGTCTAATCTGCACTTCTACTCCCTACCCCATTTTAGTTACATATCAGACAATACATTTGACCATTAGTTTCTGGGGGCTGGCTTATTTCACTTAGCATGATAATCTCCAGATCCATCCATTTGCTGCAAAGGTCATTCATTCTTTTTTATGGCTAATACTCCATTGTGTATATATACCACATTTTTTTACCCATTCATCCATTGAAGGGCTCCTAGGTTGGTTCCATAACTTAGCTAATATCACCCTGAGACCAAAACCAGACAAAGACATATCATTGAATTACCAATATCCTTGATGAATATAGATGCAAACATTCTCAATAAAATACTGGCAAGTCACATACAAAACACATTAAAAGCATAGTGCACCATGATCAAGTTGGTTTCATCCCAGGGATACAAAAATGGTTCAAAATATGGAAATCAATAAATGTAATTCATCACATAAATAGACTTAAAGACAAGAATCACATGATTATCTCAATAGATGCAGAAGAAGCATTCAATAAAGCATAGCATCTGTTCATGATTAAAATACTAGAAAAAATAGTGATTAAAGGATCATACATTGTAAAAGACCAAACCCAAGACCAACATCTTCCGCTTGTTTATAGCTAAATATCTGTTCCTTTATAGGAACAATGAGCAAGCTTAAGAAAAGTAAACATGATGCCCAGCCAGTGCAGCAAACATAGTGATTCTACTCATAACAGTTTCTATGCACCTTCAAGTGGAAATAAGAGAAGAAGTAATGTAGAAAAAATTTAAGAAATTTGATCTGGAGACGACCTAACTCCTGGTGAAAAGTATCAACCTTCTGGTTGAAAAGTCAATAATTTGAGTTCTATTCCAGGACCCATTCCATCAGAACATCTCAGAGCATCCCCAGGTGTGAATGAAATTATAATCTAGGGAGACAAAAAAAAATGCTATCCCTCATTCTACTAAAGCATGCCAAGAAAACCAATACTAATAGCAACATTAATTATTACCATGTGCATGATACTTCCGTAGGTTTAAAACATTATGTTTTGTAAAATAAATCTTTGTATTTAAAAATTAAGTACATAGTATTGAAGAATAAAAAACATATGAGTTATACTGTGACTACTTATGAGCCAGCTTAAGAAATAAAACATTGTTCATGAATAAATCCTTAATCAATTACTATCATTATTAGTCCTTTTAAATTTTTTAACACATTTATATTCTTTATATTTTAAATTTCATGTGAATGTTACTATTGTGAATATTCTTCTAAATCTTGCCTTTGGTATTTAATTTTATGTTTCTCATATTTCTCTGTTTAGACACGTCACTATTTTAATTCATTTTTCATGGACTTATACTAATCTATGTTATGGCAACATGATAGTCTATTTCTTTAATGTTGGTGGAATATGTCAGTTTTGATGTATTAAAACATATCTCAAAATCCCACTAGCTTTCAACATTTGTATTGATTCTCAAAACTTTACAGATCAGCTGTGGTTCAACTAATTCAGACTGACCAGCCTGGAATCTGGGCTTTCTGCCCTTAGGCAGAATGGGAGATTGCTTCCTAGCACGCTTCCCAAGGAGGGTCATGGAAGTATCTAATACTGCACCACCATGGAAGCAGAATTAAATTTTCTACTCACAATTCAGTATATTGTCCAAACACAACATCAGTTGGATCAGGACATGTATTTGCCTGCTGTGATGATAGAAATTACAAAGCCACATAGCAAAGACTATAGAAGTATAATTCTAACACAAAGAGTGAGTGAAAAATCAAGAGCAAGGATCTCATCTATTTAAGAGTGTTACTACTATATGCTGCTAGTGGGAAGGTAAACAGATCAAATTATTCCAGTGAACAGTTGGGATTACTTGGTACTGATATTGATGACAAACTATATTCAAGTTGTTGTGTTCTGAAGCATGTAACCTAAAGAAACTCTAACATATAAAGTAGCAATATAAAAACAGCTTCTCATACATTATTTTAAGTAATTCTTCTGAAAAACATTTTGGGGTAATTTTATTTCCTTTATAGAGAGGAAAATTGCAGCTCAGGTTCCCCTAACTAGGAATTGATCCATCCATAGCCAAAGGTCAGGTTTTGGTTCAAAGACTAATTCTACTCGATGTACCACACTGCCTGCACACCAGTAAAGACATCATCCTGTGTGTACCCATCACAGCATCCCACCTCACCAAAAGGCAATAGGCTAATTCTCCCATGGACTTATTTGAAAGTCATGTCAAGTGACTTCTCTTGGTGCTCTTGCCGTCTTTAAAAATGAATGCCAAACACTGACAGGCAAAGTGGAGAAAAATATCCAGATATTTTGACTATTGAAAGCAAAACTTCAGGATATTTGGAAATACCTAGATAGTTGTTGCTTTATTTCTTCAACCAGATTTGTAGCACTGTATCTGTGCCTTAGGTCAATCTCTCTAGAGCCTGAGATGGAAATTCTTAACCAAGTGTTTTATTGAGGAAATACCTGTGTGGGAGTAAGACAAGCAGGGAAGTGGGGAGGAGAGAAGCAAAGTGTAACCTCAGTCCAGGCCCATGGGGAATCCTGGAGCAACAATTACATCACAAAGACTTCTTCATCTTGGAACCAGGACTGGAAGTTTATACACTGGTGTCAGACAGTCAGTGTTCTTTGACAGTCCCAGCAGCACCTCCTGACAGTGATCTCCATCACTCAGAACAATCCTCCAGAGAAAGGTGCAGATGCAGCCATCAGTAATCACCACAGCAGTGAAGGGTCTATTGAGAAGTGCAAGCAACTGCATCTGCCAGTCTTCTCACCTGTTGTTTGGATTCCTTTTGGAACCTATTGCTGCTATAATTAAATGGCTTTACCTTACCATTGAGGAGGTAAAAATGCATCCCTTCAATCATTACTTTCACAATTAAAGATATATTTCAGGAATAGTCAGCTTGTTCATTGCTGTGACCATAAGACGTGACAATTTTAAGGAGGAAAGGTTTATTTAGGGACTCAGGGTTTCAGAGGTCTTAGTTCACAGAAGGCCAGCTCCATTCCTCGGGGTCCAAGCCAAGGCAGAACATCATAATAGAAGAGTGTGGTGGAGGAAAGTAGCTCAAGACCAGGAAGCAGATAGGGAGAGACTCCATTCACCAGAAACAAAATATATACCCCAAAAGCTTGCCCTAGGGATCCACCTTCTCCAGCCACACCTGAGCTGCCTTCAGTTAACACTCAGTTAATCCCTACTAGAGGACTGATTCACTGATTGGGTTAAGGCTTTCATAAACCAACCATTTCAATTCTAAGCCTTATTTCATTGTCTCACACTTGCACTTTTGAGGGACACCTCACATTCAAACCATAACAATCATAGTGAGCCAGATACCTTGTTCATCACTTAAATCTAGTTTATTTTGTTTGTCACATGATAATCTGGAGAAATAATTACTTCTGAAGATAGTTTTTACATGAAGATACTAAGGTTACTGGATGCAGAGCTTAGATTGCAATAATGTTGTTTAACTCTAACCCCTGGGTGGCAGGGGTGATGTGTGGGCAAGGGCATCATCATTATAGCTCCCTTTGCTGAACTGCATCCTTCGCTTTCCTGCCAGGCAATAATGGGCCCTTGTGTAGGTTGTGTTGACCCTGTGTTTGACTGTGGCCTGATAGGTTCCATGGAGGAATCCAATAAGCTTTAAGAGTGGTGGAGACTAATAGAGAAGTCTTTCATACTGACCACCATCAAAGTGCCACTTATAACTGGGCAAAAATAATTAAGAAACCTTGAAGAGGAATGAATGATATATTGTTATAAAATGCCCTAAAATGCTAATTACATTCAAATGGAAACAAACATCAACTTCCTATGAGACTGACTAGACTATAAGAGAATCTCCTTTCAAAGGAGTCTCTGGATAAAAGAAAATACCCTAACTATTAAAATTAATAATTACGTGTTACAGTGTCCAAATATTTCTACGAACAAGTCATCTTCACTTGAATTAGGTGTCCACAGTAGTTATAAAAACTTCATCAAATACATTTATGTTTGAGTTGAGTTGAAATTAAGACAGAATTAGAAATGCCATTTCAGAAAATTTGGAATGTGCTGGGAAAGAGAACAGAGAGAAAGGCCCATGAATTAGGATGATCATGTGAAAACCCCAAAAAACAAGTAACTAAGTTGCCATGTCCTGAAGGAAAGCCGTTTTTGTTAACTTCTCACTAAGGACTAGGTATTATGTAGGAATGAATATAGAGTGTGCTGATTAAAAGTGTAAAGTCCTTAATTACAAAGTTCTATCAGAATGAAATACCAATCACTAAACACCTTCTGACATCATCAAATATTGGCAAGGATATAGGATTACTCAAATCTAATACGTTGTTGATAGAGTTATGAAATGGTACTTTGGGGGGAAGATTCTATACCTATACTATGACTTAAACCTTCAGTCCTTGTGTATTTCAACTAAGAAAAATGAAAAAGTATATATTATCAAAAACTAACAAAAGACAAAATAAGAACAACAAAACTTTTCCTTTATTATGAATCAGACATTCTAATCTTTATCATTATCTTCCTTGATGAAGAATTTCTATGAATAATTAATTCTTAAAATACAGATATACTATAATAAATTTCCTTAATTTAGATGAGTCTCTTTCACTTTATAGATAAGTGCCCTCCCCATCTTTTTATAATCCTTTGTCTCTGATTTTCTGAAAATTTATTTATTTATTTATTTATTTATTTTTAATTTTTATTTTTTCAGACTTCATTTGATTCATTGTACACATATGCGGAACAGATTTTCTCTTTTACGGTTGTGCAAGTTGTGCATTCATATCATTCTTGTTAATCACACTTGTATATAGGGTAATAATGTCTGTCTCATTCCACCATTTTTCAAACCCCCACCCTCTTATTTCCCTCTATATAATCTAAAGATCCTCCAATCCTCTCTACCCCCCAATCCCTAACCAGATTCTATATCATCATCCACTTATTTGCGAAAACATTCAGTCTTTGGTTTTTTGGGATTGATTTATTTCACTTAGCATGATAATCTCCAATTCCATCCATTTATCTGCAAATGTCATAATATTATTCTTCTTTATGGCTGAGTAGTATTCCATCGTGTATATATACCACATCTTCTTTATCCATTCATCTGTTGAAGGGCATCTAGGTTGGTTCCATAGTCAAGCTATTGTAAATTGAGCTGCTATAAACTTTGATGTGGCTGTGTTACTATAGTATGCTAATTTTAAATCCTCTGGATATAAACAACAGAGTGGGATAACTGGGTCAAAAGGTGGGTCCATTCCAAATTTTCTGAGGAATCTCCACACTGCTTTCCAGAGTGGCTGAACCAATTTGTAACTCCATCAGCAATGTAAAATTGTACCTTATTCCCCAGAGCCACACCAACATCTATTATTGTTTGTGTTCTTGACAATAGCCATTCTAAGCAGAGTAAAATGAAATCTTAGAGTTGTTTTAATTTGCATTTCTCTAATTACTAGAGATGCTGAACACTTTTTCATATATTTATTGATCACCTGTTCATCCTCTTCTGTAAAGTGTCTATCCAGATTCTTGGCCCATTTATTGATTGGGTTCTTCGTATTTTTGTTGTAAAGTTTTATAAGTTCTTCATAACTTTACCACACGCACTATCTGAATTGCATGTGGTAAAGATTTTCTCCCACTCTGTAGATTCTCTTTTCACATTATTGATTGTATCCTTTGCTGAGAAAAAGCATTTTAGTTTGAGTCCATCCCATTTATTGATTCTTGCTTTGGTTTCTTGTGCTTTGGATGTCTTGTTAAGGAAGTCTCATCCTAAGTCAACATGATGAAGATTCAGGCCTACTTTGTCTTCTATTTGGTGTAGGGTTTCTGGTCTAATTCCTAAATCCTTGATCCCTTTTGAGTTGAGTTTTGTGCAGGGTGAGAGATAGAGGTTTAATTTCATTTTACTACATATGGATTTCCAGTTTTCCCTGCACCATTTGTTGAACAGGCTATCTTTTCTCCATTGTAGGTTTTTGGCTCCTTTGTGTAGTATGAGGTAATTATATTTTTGTGGGTTTTTCTCTGTGTTCTCTATTCTGTACCATTGGTCTGCCTGTCTATTTTGGTGCCAGTACCATGCCATTTTTGTTACTATTGCTCTGTAGTACAGTTCAAGGTCTGGTATTGTG
>JAJEJO010003308.1:0-20623 GCA_020662805.1 Glaucomys volans | reverse complement strand
TTTTTTTTTTTTTTTTTGACAGTATTAATTCTGCCTATCCAAGAAAATGGAAGATTTCTTCTGTTTCTCTATCTTTTCCTTCTGATGTTCCCATTATGTGTGGTTATGTCTTTTTTAGTTATCTAACAGTTTGTAGATATTCAAATTTCTATTGAGATATCTTCATGATCACTGACTTTTTCTTTGGTCATATCTAGTCTTCTGATGTGTCAATCATTGGCATTGTTCATTTCTGTTATGATACTTTCGAGTTCAACATTTCATTTCATTCTTTGTTAGAGTTTTCATCTCTCTGTGCTCATACTCATGTGTTCCTACGTGTTTTACACTTTCCCATAAGATTCCTTAGCATATTAATCATAATTATTTTAAATTCCCCATCTGATAAATTCCAAATCTCTGTCATATACTCATAGTATGTCTTTATTTCTTCAGGTTATATTTTTACGTCTTTGGTTTTATTTTTATTTGTTTTCATCTAGTATATTTTCCATTTTTTGCTGATAGCAAACTATAGTGAATGGGATAAAAAGAATTAAAATGTTTATGCCTTAAAAATCATGCTTATCTTGCTAAGATCTATACTTCATTTACTGTTTGCTGTAATCTATGTAGCAATAACTATTTTTGTGTTTTCTGTTTTCTTTGTTTCCCAGTGACATCTTCTTAAATAGAGTCTATTCCTGGCCCATCATTTGCTGTAATGCATTGTTTGGGGCCTCTGACTAGTATGGTGGGAAAGGGAACGGTATTCTTTAAACATCCATTAGATGTTAGTCTTTCAGTGAGCCTGTGTCTGGGCTGTGGATTTTACAGTAGCTCTTATGTCCTTACTACCTTAAGTGAGTTAGGAAGATTACAAAGAGCTGGAGTTGAGAACTTTTCCTACCCCAGGGTCAGTAAAACTGGAGTGATTTAGGTTCTGTTTAAATAGTTTCTTTTGAATTTAATCCTTTGTGAAAGAGAACATACCACTCTGAGTGTCGTTCAAAATGGTCATACTCTTTGCCCCTTTCCCTGCCAGCAGCACAAGGGATATTTTTTTCTTTTCAACCTGATGATATAATGGAGTTCCTGGAGGTAAAACGGGAATGGGGGCTGTTGTGATTGGTCCCTGAGGTTTTAACTCTCAGTGTAGAATATGCTAAGCCCCTGAAAATTTGCAAATTATTGGCTAGGTGCTACTACTTGTTTTGCTTCTTGTGGTAGTTTTCTGCTTCTGGCCTTCTGCTCCTAGTGAACTATAATTCTTGGTATCTGCCTGTCTCTCCAATTTTGTGCAGAGGATTTCCTGATACCTTCATCCTCTGATGAATATGAGAAAAATGGCACATTTCCTGTTTACTTAGCTGTTTTCTTGCTGAGGGGATGGTAGTAATAACTTTCAGCTATTTACGTATTAGATCAGAAACTGGAAGTCTGTAACTGAGTCTAGTTGAAATCTTATATGAGTGGAATATCACCAGATGTAATCTTTATTGGATTTTTAAATTTAGTTATCTGACATAAATCTGTGATGTCACATATCAGCAATTATTCATTTTAATTTGCTGATGTTTATTCATTTTATGGAATAAAGAGTTTTTTATTCATTTCCAAATAAATATTTGGGTTCTTCAGATTTTAACTATACAAATAAAGGCATGAAACTTACATGAAGATCTTATGCAAAATCATTCTCTTGGGAAAATACCTAGACTGAGTCAGGTGTATGCTTACATTTTTACATTTAAGAAACTGTCAAAATATTTTGAAAAATGAGTGCACTGTTTTATGTTTCTCTCAGAATTAAGAATTTCAGTTCTTCCACATCTCTCCCTGAACTTGGTATGATCATTGATTTTAAATTTTAGCTATTTTAATAGATATATATATGTAGATGTATTTTATTATATTTTTTATTCATATTACTCTAATGACTAATGACAAAGAGCATCTTCATATATGCTTATTGGCTATCCTACATTCAAATCATTCAAATATTTACCTATTGTAAAATAATTTGTTAACTTATAGCAGAATTCTGTGATTTTTAAGGTGTAGCCTTCTTTTAGATACATAATTTGCAAGTATTTCCACTCAGTCTCTAGATTATCTTTTGACTTCTTCAAGGGTCCTTAAAAGAGAAATTTATTTTGTGAAGTATAGTTTATCAATTTTTCAAGGATTGTGTTTCTGATGTCATAGTTCAGAAATCTTTTCCCAACTATGGTCCAAAAGTTTTATCCTTCTTTATCATCTAGAATTTCTTACTCTTAGTTTTTTCACCTAGGGCAAAGATTTGTTTTGTACTAGTTCTTGTATGTATTAAGAGACATGGTTTGAAGTGTTTGTTTTTGTTTTATCAAGTTTGTGTAGGTATCCAATTATCCAACACCATTTGTTTCAACAGGACTGTACTTTCTCCACTGTTTTTCCTCAGCATCTTTCTCAAAAATCATTTGTCCAGTGAATTGTCTATTGTGACACTTTATTCTGCTCACTTGTATTTGTGTTGATTATGATACAAAACTGTTTTGATTACTATAAGTATTAAATAGTAAATAGTTAATCCCTTGCCTTTGTTCCATTTTTAAATTGTTTTGGCACTCTAGTTTCTTTTTACTTTCATATAATTTTTGGAATCTGACTTGGAGTGATAAAGGACGACTTCTTTTTTTTTAATTTTTTACTTTTTTATTTTAAAATTTTTTTTTAATTTTTACAGACTGCATTTTGATTCAATGTACACAAATGGGGTACAACTTTTCATTTCTATGGTTGTGCACAATGGAGATTCACACCATTCGTGTAATCATACATGTACATAGGGTAATAATGTCTGTCTCAGTCCACTTTCATTCCTTCCTCGCCCCCTTCTGCCCCATTTCCCTCTACACAATCCAAAGAGCCTCCACTCTTTTCTTACCCCCTGAACCCCAGCCCCCACTCCCCAGTTTTGTATCATCATCCACTTGTCGGAGAAAACATTTGGCCTTTGTTTTTTGGGATTGACTTATTTCACTTAACATGATATTCTCCAACTCCATTCATTTACCAGCAAATGCTATAATTTTATTATTCTTTATGGCTGAGAGAAAGCAATCATGAAATTTATCCGGAAGCATAAAAGACCCAGAATAGCCAAAGCAATCCTGAACAGGAAGAGTGATGCAGGAGATATCACAATAAAGGAAGAATTCTGACATGCTCTTAATTTGATTTTAAACCAGAAGTTGGAAAGAGCATAGAGGTAATAAGAGTTTATTTAACTTACTTTGGACTTAATCAATGCAAAGAAAATCATTTTTAGAAAAGTGCTCCACATGCATTTCCTTTATGTTGAAAATCAGCCATCAAGATTACCCTGCATTCTCCTTGCAAAACCAAAACACAAATAAGCAACATCTGATTTCTCCTCCTATCCCAGAACTTTCTCTGCTACCAATCGTCTCACCCTTCTTATCCATAGACAGTGTAGCCAAGATATTTATGCTTTCTTCACCCCAAAATTTTATTATAAAATACTGTAGTTTCTTGTATCTTTTACACATTTTTTTTCATCTGCTCTCTAGTCAAGGTTCTGGTGGCTTAGGGAGTTTTTCCTAGGACTGGTCTTTTATTTTTAGCTAACATCTGTAACAGCTCAATAAAACCTTTTTATTTAAAAGAAAGAATTTTGGTATAAAAGTAATTTCAACAAATAGTCCTGAAGGAATTTTCTTTTTGGATTGCACTGAATCCATAGATCAACTTCAGGAGATTAAACATTTTAAAGATTCAAGGGATATAAGCTCTCATTTGCTTAATTTGATTTATCTCAACAATGGCTTATAGATTTCAGTGTACACCTCTAAAATACCTTTTGACATACTTAACCTTATATTTCATATTTTATGCTATTTTAAAAGATGCCTCAACCTTAGGGTTGCAAGGGTCCCAGAATACTGTCTTTGAATCCTAAAGAAAGAACTAGGAGGACACAACAGAGAGGTTTTAAACATTTTATTACTTACTCCTCAACTGTGGCCAGGATACAATAGAGAGTCATACCATGTCTATAAAGAGGGGGAATATACAGGATAGTTTTCATCTCATGAAGTAGGTAGAATTTTTCAGGTGTTTTATGAGTACATTTCTTTACTTTACAACCAGGATCACCTTGTTTAGATACTCTCCTAAAGACAGGAGATAAGGGACGTGACTTCCTCCTCCTTTCCATTTTCCTCATTATAACATTCTTTTAGAGACTTTCTTGTCTTGCTGCAAGTTCTTTATAGGTCCTGATTAGTATTTAACCCAACACTCCATGCCTTTAGTGCCCTGGAAGCCTCTCATGTTCCTCACAATCTCGTACTATCCGATGTCTTCCACAAGACCCTCAGAACAGGGTTCAGAGGCACATTGCCTCTATATTAGTACAAAGAACAAGATCATGTTAGTATGCAAGACCATCCATAGGATCCATATATCTTTAGTGTACTCCATGGCAAGAAGAAAGCCTTGTGAATAACATGAGTCAATGGGGTGAGGATATCTGTTGAATTGACTGTGGTTTCACATAGAGCACCAGGAATTAAATACATCACCTTGGTGTCAATATCCATACTGGATGACACAATGACAGCTCTCCTTTTAACTGTAACCTGAGTTGCTACATCCCATATAAGCCCATTCCATATGTATAGGATATCCAGGTAGTTGAGAGATATATTTTTGGGAGGGGAGTACTGGGGATTGAACCCAGGGGCACTCCACCACTGAGCCACATCCCCAGCCCTATTTTGTATTTTATTTAGAGACAGGGTCTCACTGAGTTGCTTAGGGCCTCGCTAAGTTGCTGAGGCTGGCTTTGAACTCGCGATCCTCCTGCCTCAGCCTCCCAAGTGCTGGAATTACAGGTGTGCGCCACCACACCCGGCTAGAGAGATATTTCATGTCTCTCAAATCAAAGCTTTTGCTTACTGTAATCATATGATGGCCATTTTGGTGGGCATTTTTCAAGTTTAGTTTTCTTCAGCCAAGTCCATTCAGGCTCACTTACCCAGGGAAGTCCTTGTGTTGAAGTCACAGGGTATTCTGAGCAGATCCAACAGTTGATCTGGTTGGCATGATGGTCAACTTCTGTTACCCAGTCCAAGAATAGGCTACTTTTTGCTAATTTATGATGAATATGACAAGTGTTTAATAGTAACCAACAATGCCAAATTGACTTTACAAGCTAGTATACAAGTTACTGTATTATCTTGTGTTAGTAAAGTAGCCTACATAGTAGGTTTGCTTGGGCAAGTGTACCATACCAATTTATCTGTTTGTACTCCAGGGATATAGAAAGAATAAGACACCTGGAATATACAACTGCCATTAACCAAGAGTAATATCACCTATACTTGTGAGGGCCAGGTTCCCAACATAGTAGACTTCACTCACATGTTTAGATATTGTCCCTCATCCAGCAAGTAGTTGGTATGGCAAATCACCAGGGGGTTTCCTTGTAAAATCCATGGTCAACTCATGCATCGTTCCTCTGATATGATATCAGAGGATCTGCAACAGTAAATTGTTACCTGTGTCCCAGCTCAATTTAAGAAAATTTCAGTGGAAGTGTTCTTACTAATGATGACCATGGGAAAAACAACAGAAATAGCTGTAGGTCACTGATGTCTAGGTTTTTCACTTAATGTTCTCAGTGCCTCAGGCAAGTGAACAGTCCGCCCCTGAATAGGAATACTCTCAGTTCTTGATACTTGTCTCAGCAGGCCATTCATTCTTTCAATTAATTCAGCTCCTGTAGGATTGTATTACAGGAAGAAAATTCATAATGTGTCCTGGTCTTGAGCCTATTTTTGTATGTCCTGGCCTGTGAAATGAATTCCTTGGTCATTGTCAATTACTTGCAGTGTGTCATACATGGCACTCTGTTGGATCAATCCCTTCATAGTTGTCCTTTTATGGACTTTTTGCTGGGAAATGCTTTCATCAAGCCTGTAACTGTATCCACACAAGTCAATGCATACATGGCCCCTTCTGATCACAGGAGAGAGCCAAATGCAATCATCCACCATCAGTGACAGATGATGTTACCTCTCTTGATATGCTCCTTGGTGGCATCAAATCATTGTGGGTAGCTCTGAGAGTAGTCAAGACAGTTCTGGCATGCAGTAATAGCATTATACATAGATATTCATGGGCAAATTCAGTGTGTCCATGTAGGCTTTTTACCTGTATGCTTTAATCTGCAATGTTGCAATTTCTTTTGTTGGGACTTCTTCCAGCCATCTTTGCCAGTTGTTCAACCAAGGCTGGTACTTCTTGTGGAAGAAGAGCAGCATAAGTAGTACATGATTGTTTTTCCAACAAGTTTCTTTCCCCTTTGGTAACTGTGACCAAAATCCACTGGGGGACTCTGTCCCTTAATTTGCTGCCACAAACCTCATCCAAATCCATATTGAGTGAAATGGACAGTAAACTCAGCAGTTTTCGATGTGTTTAATGTCCCAAGGACTAGTACCCATTTTACTGTCCATTTGACCTGATGTAAGGTCTCAGAATTCCATCAGTCCAGTCTCATATGTCACCCCTCCTACACAAATTATATATGGGTCATAACAAAGGAGGAAGAATAAAGCCCTCCAACAACCCAGGAGCCCCATAAATTCTTGTATTCACTGTGTTGGGAAGTGGAAACATCTGAACTTTATCTGTCACAACTTGAGATATAACCTATGTCTTACGTGACCAAACAACACCCAAGAATTTTACCAATAAACTAGAATCCTGCACTTTGTCAGGGTTTATAACTCATTCCCTTTGCAAAGGAGTCAAAAGCATGTGTGCAGACTTAGTGAGCAGTGAAAGAGAATCAGATTTGGTTGTTATGTAAACATTTTTACCAGTTAAGGTCCGTCAGCACCAGGTTTGTTACCATACCATGACCCAAAGTGGGGCAATAAGATAGCTCTGTCAACATCCACTGTATCCTATTAAGACAATTCAACATTATCCCTTCTGCTCCAGTGTTCCACAAGTGGAGCAGCCATGCAGATACTTTCTTTCAATTTCTGTTTGAACTAGGACTCCAACTCTGTGAGCGTATAGGTCTTACGGTGGCATGTAACAATCCTTCCAAAATAAGGAGCAGATCAGGGTCCAACCCTCCATTACAGGCCATTGCTGCTGGGTCTTTGACTTTTGGACTACTATTCTCTGCCTTCTATTATATTTTCATCTTCCACCTCAACTTCTTAGTCACTGGAATTCATGGACTCCCTAAGTGGATCCCGTCTGGGGGTCCCAGTTTTCACTAGTCACCTATGTCCTACTATGGGCTCAGGGCCCATGTCTCCTTAGTTTAGCATATGGCGGGCCATGATCTACAGATGTTCATTTGCAAGTTCTAAGCACCCACACAACATATCCTTACTGTTAACCTTGGCTAAACGGACCTTTCTTTCTAGTTTTAACCTTTCCTGTACTCTCTGAAGCTGAGCCTGAGTGGTTAACTCCCAGTCTGTGGCTAACTTAAATACACAAGCAGGAGCCTTGTCACCACTGCAGCAGCATTTTTTGTTTCCTTTGGCTTTACTGTGGACTACTTTAGATGTTGCTTTCAATACTTGTGGCATACCTCTGCATTTTCAGCATGCCCCATACTTCTGTAGTGGTCCTCACCCTTTCAACCACAGTGAAGCTCATGGTCAGCCTCCACATCCTTCCCCAACTTTGGAATCAGCTCAAAATTTTCTCTTTGGGATTCTCTCAACTACACCAATTGTTCATCTCCAGGGTTGCAAGAACCACAATCTGATATTTTTTTGTTTCATTTTTTGTTTTGTTTTAATCCCAGAGAAAGAACTTGGAGGACCCAACCCAGTGGTTTTGGACATTTTACTATTCATTCCTTGGTGACTGCAAGCCAGGATATAATGGCGATCTGCACCATGTCTACAAGCTGGGGTAATATACAGGATAGATTGTATTCCACTGAGCAGATGAGGTTCTTGAGATGTTTAATGAGTGCCTTTCTTCACAGCAAGGGTTGCTCTGCTTAGATCCTCTCCTAAACTTGAAGATAAGGGAAGGGTCATCTCCTCCTCTCTACTTCCCTTATTACCATATACTTTTAGTGATTTTCTTGTCTCAGTGCAGGTTTTTCTAGATGCTAATTAGTGTTTAATCCAACAAGAATACATTTTTTAAATTTTTCAATTGCTTATTGCTTGAACATAGAAAGACATATAATTTATTTTGCTATAGTTACTCTGTGTTTTAGTCATTTGGAGCTGCTATAACAAAGTACAATAGCCTGGGAAGCTTATAAATGAAAATTTCATTTCTCCTGGTTTTGGAGGCTTGAAGTCAATGATTATGTTACCACAGGGCTGCCTCTAAGGATCCAACAAATCAGGTCTGACCACTGGCCTCAACCCCAAAAAGAAGAGGTAATGGTGAAAATCATGAAAAGTACTTTAATCTGTTTGCCAACATGGGAAAGACAAGGGAACCCATGTCCTTAGCTCTGTTTTCAAGGAGCTGATAATAACTTTGAGGTTTTATAAAAAAAGAATGAGGAAAGGGGTTGGGGGGGATTTACACAGCTGGAAGCTTTTCATAGCTGCCAAAGTAGGTGATTTGATCATATGTGATCTGCTTCATCATTATCTCAGTATTGGTCAGGCAGGGTCTTGTCCCTTCCTGATGAGAAAGTTGCTATTGTCTGGTGGGGAGGTGTAGCTTCCACTCATTAAAAGATGTCTATAGGAACAGGCCTTGCTCCTGGAATCCATGGAATTTGGGAGCAAAAGAGATGGATGCAAATGGGAGGCAGTGATGATAAATCTTTAATCCTACTTTTAACACCCATTAGACATATATATATATATATATATATATATATATATATATATACAAAAGTGAAGAGTCTAAGTCCTTCCTATGCTCAGAATGCCAGTACAGTCATGTCCTAGTGAGGACCATCTTTCTTCTTATAGACTGCCCACTTTTCATCGTCTTACATGGTGAAAAGAGGGTGAGAGAGCTCTATGTAGTCAGTTTTATAAGCACTGATTCAGTTAATGAGGTTCCACCTTCATGACCTAATTACCCCCAAATTTCTCACCTCTAGATATGTCACATTGGAGTTTAGGCTTCCAACATGAATTTGGAAAGACATAAATATTCAATCCCTAACACTATTCTGTAACCTTGATTTGCTTATGTATTTCGGTAACTTTTTGGTTTTGGTAGATTTTATTGGAGCATCTACACTGACTGTTATGCTGTTTGAAAAAAAAATACTTTAAATTCCTCTTTTCCAGTTTGGATCTTTTAAATTTCCTTTTCTTATATTCTAGCTGAAGAGAACTGGTGAGAGCAGATAACTTTACCTTGCTCTTGATCTTAGAGGCAATTATTCAGCATTTCACCTTTAATTACAGTGTCAGTTGTTGGTTTCATTGTAGATATCTATAATATTGTGAAATACATATTTGAGCTTTGTTTCTTCTTTCTATCATATATCTCCTAAAACATTTCTAATCTTCAGTGATAAGTGTCTTTTTGTGTAATAATGAGGTGATTGATAACTGGCACCTCTTTGGTGTCTTCCAGATGGTGGATGGTTTTAGCAAAAGCCAATTAAGGATGAGAGGATTAGACATTAAGCCCCATCCCCTTCAGGGAGAAGACCAAAGTTTAAACTAATCACAAATGATGTAAACGAGCAAGCCTGTATAATGAAATCTACACAAAAACTCCAAAGGACAGGGCTTTAAAGCATCCAGATAGTTGAGCCTGTAAAGGTTCCTGGAAGGTGGCACACCCAGACACGGCAGGGAAACTCCATAGTGTTCCTCCATACTGTGCCCCATCTATCTCTTCATCTGCTATTCATTGATATCCTTTATAATAACCATCAAATATAAGTATGTTTCCCAGAGTTCTGTGAAACATTCTAGCAAATTGATTGAGAACCAAAAGGTAATGTGGGATTCCTAACTTACAGCTGGTCAGGCAGAATCACAGGTAAAACAACAGACTGAAATTTGCAGTTGGCATCTACAGTGCATTGAGGGGGCATCCTCTGTAACTGAGTCCTCACCTGTGGGACCTGAATCATCTTCGGTAGTCAGTGTCAGAACTGAACTGCAGTAAAGGCAGCTTGCTGGTACCTGCTGCTGCGGTACTGCTTGTTTCATGGATAGGAAAAACTGGCATGCACCTGGGTCAGAAGCATGTTGTGAGTAGAGTCAAGGAAACTAGGTTTGATTTTGTTGTTTCTACTCAATTCTGTTTATTGGGTTTGGAAGTTACCTTTGTTAATTGTTTGCTGAAACATGCTCTTTTGGCATGATGTTCTGCCTCACCTTGGACCTAGAGCAATGGAGTTGACATTCCATGGACTGAGAACTCTGGAATTGTGAGCCCCTGATAGACTATTTTTCCTCTAAAATTGCTCTTGCAAGGTCTTTTTTTGAGTCAATGAAAAAGCTGACTATAACAGTGAATTAGATTAAGTTTCCCGTTTTAAACAAATTTCATTCCCAGATAAGTCCTACTTATTCACCTTGCTAGATTTATTACCTACAATTCTTTCTCTTATTATTTTTTAAAAAATATTTTTTATTAGTGTGCTATAACTATGCACAATAGTGGGGTTCATTTTAGTGTAACCATATGTGCACAGAATGTAATTTTGCTGCATTTCATCCCCTAGTACTTCTTTTTCATGCCCTTTTCCCTCCTCCTGTTATTTTTCTACTCTACTGATCTTCCTTCTATTAATTTATTGTTTTTAAATTTGTCCTTTATAGATATTATTGAAGGTGAAATTCTCTGTGGTATATTTATAGAGAGAGAGAGCATAATTTGGTCAATTTCATTCCACAGTTCTTTCCTTTTCCTGTCCCTCCTCTCTCCCCTTTTATTCCCTTCCCCTTCCACTGATCGCCCTACCACTCTCTTGTGATACTCCTCTTCTCCCCACCTCCTTATTTGCTTTAACTTCCACACAGGGATAAAAACATATGACCCTTGATTTTCTGGGTCTGCATATATATTTTTTCCACTTAACACGATGTTCTTCTATTTCATCCATCTACCAGCAACAGTCATAATTTCATTCTTTGGTAGTTGAGTAAAACTCCATTATATATATTTTTGTTATTTTCTTTGGTTATTTTTGTATTGACTACAGTATTGATATTACACATTTTAAATTATTCATATTCTACCTTCGAATGAGATTATACAATTTCATTTTCAGTTGAAGACCCTTACAATATAGTGTGCCTCCGTTTTTCCTCTAACAACGTGGGTGCCATGATGGCCATGCATTGTACTTTTACAATTTTTGAACACCTCAAATAAGAATTTATTCTGTTACACTTTTTCAAAGATATTTTCACTGGATATGCAATTCTAGGTTGGCCTTATTTTTCTTTCAGTAGATTAAAGATGTTATTCCACTGCCTTCTCGACTGTATTTAATTTGTTTTAAATCTTGCTTTTATTCATTGTACAGTGTGTCATTTTTTCTCTGCCTGCTTTAAAGATTTTCTCCTTACCACAAGTTTTGAGAAATTTGATTATGTTGTGTTCTGAGTAGTTTTAGTCATGTTTCTTATTATCACTAATTAAGATTCTTGGATCTATAGGCTTATCATTTTCATCAAGTTGAAAAAAACAGAGGACTTTCTTTTAAATATAATTCTTGTTTCCTTTTTTGTCCTTCTGAATCTTTAATCACAGAAACATTAGTCTTAAAGTTGCTTTACAGCTCGCTGATGCGTTGTTCATGTTGCTATTATTGGTTTTCTCCCCATGCCTTTTATTTTCGTTAGTTTTATTGGTATAACTTCAGTTCACTAACATTTTCTTCTGCAATATCAAATATATTGTTTGTCCTATTCCATGCATTTTTCCCTTTCACATTGTGATATTCTACTCTAAAGATTTTATTCAGTTTTTTAATATCTCCTGTGTCTTTGTTTTTGAGAATTATTATAATTTTATGAAATGCCATTACAATAACTATCCTTTACTGCTAATTTTAGCATCTAAATCACTTCTGAGTTGGTCTTCCATGATTGATTATCTTTCTCAACATGGGTAATATTTATTACTATTTTGTTAGTAGTAGTTTTCTCATTGGATTATAGACATTTTGATCCTTATATTTGGGTGCTATTTTTGAGCTTTGTTATGAATCACAGCTAGGTTACTTGAAAGCATCCTTTAAGATGTGCTTGATAGGACAAATGGAGCTGAATCTAGACCTGAACTTCCCTGATGGAGGCAAGACCTCCACACTTGAGGCTTCTGTGGACTTGAGTCAGTGCCCTGTGAATCATGACGTTTTCTAGTCTGGCTGGCAGGAATATTGAATATTCTTGATCCTGAGAGTTGTAAGCACCGCTCTCTCTAATTTTTCCAAGCTGCTTCTTCTGTGGTCTTGAATAGTTGTCTCAGATCTATGAACTGAGTAGTGCTGAGCTGAATACTCAAGGCACCCTCTGCAGAGCTTTTGGGGTTTTATCTCTGTACCTCTCTCTCCTCTTCTAACTCAGTACTGAGGACTCTTCTGTCTTTATTCTCCCTGACTCTTAGTTCCATCTCTTCAACTCAAGTTATATTAAGAGTCTGTGACTTTGCATTGTAAGCTGGAAACCCTCT
Source organism: Glaucomys volans (assembly GCA_020662805.1). Classification (NCBI taxonomy): domain Eukaryota; kingdom Metazoa; phylum Chordata; class Mammalia; order Rodentia; family Sciuridae; genus Glaucomys; species Glaucomys volans. The sequence continues at coordinate 7,972 of JAJEJO010003308.1, read as the reverse complement.
TCAGGTGGTAAGCTGGTGCATTGTAGAGCCCACCTATTTGTTTCACATTTGTCAGAGATCATTATTCTATGCTTTCTTATGTTCACTACCTTAAAAACCTTAATTTCATATGTACTGGAGGATAAGTAAACTCCAGTCATTGATATTATATCTTGTCCTGAAGGGCTAATCTGAAATGTACACAATTAGTTTTGAAGGGCAAAAGAAGGATGAGTTGATAGGTGAATAAATGTGATAACTCATATATATTAAAATATTAATAGTAGAATCTGAGCATTGAATGCATAGCTATTCATAGGATTCTATCAACTTCCAATGCCTTAAAAATTATTTTTAAAAATTTACACTATATCCTAGTCTTGGGTAATACTTGTCCACTCACTGTGTGACCTTGGGGGAGGTCAGTTGTGCAAACCATTTTTCATTATGAATAAGTCCTACAGAAAGATTCTGGTTCTGGGAAAATCTGACTTGTTGGAGCATTTTGCACTCTTTTCTGAGGGTGAATGACCTTGGAGATTAAAGATTGTGACTGCTCAGTCCTCTCCCAACCCCATTTTCCCAGCTCCTGTTTGTACAGCTGACTTGATTATCCACATGCACCTTATCTCAATGGCAGCCGATCAATCAATCTAACAAAGAAGTGAAAGGAAAGGGATAAATTAAGAAAACCAGCAATTTTGTACAGCATAGCATGCTTCAGAAATTCACTTTTAAGGAAAAGCCTGTGAGGCTATTAAGGTTTCTTTCTGTCACTTTTATTATAGAAAATAATACATGTGACTCCTTGATACTTGAGAATGAACATTTTTTTCCTGTTTTTGTCATAAATTGCTTATAAATAGATTGAAAACAACAATTAAATATTTCCAATGGAGACTCTGAAATGGATTTGCTAGGGCTGCATGGTCAAATTCAGTATTCTCCTTGAAAACAATACAATCTGTGAGCCCCCCTGATGGCTTGGCAAATGAGGGAAATAAAAGGGCAGGAGGAGGGAGCCAGCAGTGCCTTGGGCAGCCATGTGACTGTCAGCATGAGCTGGTCCAAAACCACATTGATCTTATGTCTGTTTATCTCAATGAGCTCAACTCCTGGTGTACATACAGCTGGCTACTTGACTAATGGACCTTTAAACAAATATGACTGCCCTCCTGCCTTAAATAGGCTTTCCTGAAGGAATATAAGACAGGGTGGCACACAGCCAGGGCCATCATACCATATTAATCTTCAGATTCAAAGCAATCCCAATCAAAGACCCAGCAGTGAGTAGGTATGCATACAATTGACAAGCTATTTCTAAGATCCATATGGAAATATAAAAGACCAAGAATAATCAAGGTAATCTTGAAGAAGAGTAAAGTTTAATATTTTACTCTTGCAGACATCAAGATCCATTACCCCACAATTCTGTTTTAGACAGTATTTTAGTGAAGTGAGGATATAAAATCTGAACAATGGAACAAAAAAAGTCAAGACTAAGATGTGTGATTATATATAATCACCAATTTATAATAAAAGTATCACTTAATGAGTGGGGAAAATAATCACCTTTTCAATTCATGCTAGTAGACACTTGAACCTTTCTGTGGTTTCTTTGGATTGCAGGTCCCCACTGTCAGGCAAAAATGATCCCTATCTCTCACCAATATCAACAACTAAAAGGTAATTATGAATGGACAGCAGATCTAAATGTGATGTATCAACCAATAAAGCACTAAGAGACAAATTCAGGAGAGCATCTTGATGAACTTACAATAGTGAAAGATTCCCCAGATACCACACAAGATTTGTAAAGTAAAAAAAAAAAACAGAACAGATCCACTGGAAAACAAAAATCAATGCAGTGTTTGCCAAATGATCAACTGTATTGGCCACAGAACCTCTACTAAGATGTGTTGCAGTATGTTAACTGATTTTCCCCATAAGGATACTCTCTGTCCCACTTTTTCTCAGTGATAAAATTGGTCAATCATCAACTTAATGAAACTCAACATGTGCTTGTCAAACACACATAAGTCATGACCAGTTTAAGTGGTATACATGTGGGAGGAGAAGATCACTGAAGAATAAATAGCATTGTGTTTCCTGTCCAAGGGATCTTATACTCTAGAGAGTGAAATGGAATAAATTCAACAGACATTGAAATGATCCAAGCCAGACTGAAACTTTAGACAATCGTTTTATACAAAAATAACAGGAATTCAAAGAAGGATAGAAAGAAGAATTGATGAATAGTCATGAACAGCTTCCTGAGCTCAGTCTTAAGGTTAGGGTATGATTTCAATAATGAATTCCGACCAATGTTGTGATTACAGCATCTTGTCTCTGGAGAACCTCAGATGTTTCTGCTCAGAAGTAACTGCTGTTTTTTTGTTTTGTTTTGTTTTCTTAAATAACACATGCTGATGGAAGTTCAGAATGAGAAACATTGTCTCAAGTCTCACAGTAATGCATGAGGAATAATGAACTTCAGCATAGTCCAATTCAAACCCAATCAGAATGCTCAGTCCTATGACACTGGACTGATTCAAACCCGTATTCCTCTACTGCTCCCGGGCTGGGTTTCTGCAGGTAACATTTCCCCAGCATTTGCTGGCAACCATTGCAGAGTGTACACACTTATCAATTCCAGTCCATCTGCTCTGGGACATTTCTAATTTAGTACAAACATTTGGTGAAAAGAAGGATGAGGCCCAGCATTCACCCTTCCAGTGTCCCTGTATCTATAACTGGGCCATGTCCCAGGTCCCTGGTAGAACCATGCCATCTGGCATGAGAATCACATGGTGCTTCCTACCAATGAGGAAGCCTCACAGTGGAAGCAGACTGTGGTATCCATGGGGTTACTAACGTTAAAAACCATCAGTATTAAATTCAAAACCAATATTGATCTAAGGCAAGGATTCAGGACTCTAAATTCTTATCAGACATACTTCATTCCTAAAATCCAACTAAATTCTCCCCAGGTGAAAAGAAAGAACAATTTGGGACCAGCCTTGATTTGTGGCCTTAGAAAATGTGTTCACCAACTGAATAACCCAGGCACTAGAGGTAAATAGCTTAAAACTTAGAATTCAAGGTAGACACACTTCCCTGAGCAAACAAAATAAGGAAGAGATGGCCTTGAGTTTATGTCACAAAATGGATTGGACTTGTAAAGTAGGAGAGGAAGAAAGCATAAAATGTGTTTCAGGGAGTATTATCTGGGAAAAATAGGTTTTATGCAATGTTTATACTTTAGTTCTCCTTTGTCAGAGATTGTGTGTCTTGGTTTAGAGGTAAAGTTAGGAATTGAGATGTCAGGCACATTAGAAACCCTGAACAGTGGTTTATTGTAAGAAGATGTTACGGTTTAGATCTGGTGTCCCTGAAAAGCTCATGTGTAAGACAATGCAAGAAGGTTCAGAGGAGAAATGATTAAGTTGTTAGAGTCTTAACCTAATCAGTGAATTAATCCCCTGATGGGATTAACTGAATGGTGACTGAACTGGTAAGGTGAGGTTTGGGGGTATATATCTATATCTGGCCAGTGGAGTTTCTCTCTCTCTCTCTCTCTCTCTCTCTTTCCTTATCACCACCCTCTATTTCAATTATTGTATAAAGTCCAATGAACAGCTCTCAACACATTGGTAAATTCCCAAGACTTCTCCCTCTGGTTTCCTCCTCCTACAGAATGCCCCTTACTTCAGTGTCTGTCTTTAGAATGTCTTGGATTCTTTTTGCCATCCTAAACTTGGAACATAACACCCTTTACTTGGATACTCCAAAACACAAATGAACAAGTCAGTTACGTGTAGAGAATTTACTGAGGAATTGAGAGCTTAAGAGGAGAATCACAACATAGTTGAACATAGCAATAAGGAAGCAAAATGGATTCATTATTAATGCAGTATGTTTGACAGCCTTGTTCTCAACAATCTTGTCATTTCTGCTTCAAAAAATATTTCACACTAACTGTTTCATTCTCAGATCCCATTTTCTAATCACATCCTTAAATCTTCTCAAATTCTTTATTTTAAATAAATGACTGAAAGTAAATGAATTACATTGTCATATTAAAAAGCAAAAAGACCCCAACAAAATAGTAAGTAATATGTTCATTAAAATGAAGGGGATATTGAGAGCAAAAGTAGAATTTATGCCTAATTAATAAATCCATAAATTCACTCACTCTAATAAAACGGGATAGAGAAGATTTTCAGGGTTCTGTCCTATAAAGATACACATACAGAAAATATCAGCCCCAGTGGTTTCACAGGTGAATTCCAGCAAAGCTTCAGCTATCAGAAAACTCTGATGCTACATAAATTTTTGCAAAACAATGAACATGAAAAATTTTTTATATTACTTTGTAAAGCATCATAACATTCATCTATCCTGATGAATATAGTATAGTGAAAGAAAATTATAGAATAATACTACCTACAAATACAGATTTTAAAATTCTACAAACCAAGAGCTTCAAACCAACTCTTGCTTTGAAATCTAAACTCCTTTTATATAAGATTAAAAAGGTTATTTTATTATTTAAAAATAAATTTCATATATTTTTATATAATTTTGATAATAATATGTCTAAAAACATGATTTAAAGATATTTAAACATAATATAACAAATCTAATGCATCTCGCACTCTTTAGATTTTTTCCTTAGAAAACAGGGACTATTAATACGATCCTTGGCTTCTGCATCCCATTCTACCATATACTGGCTTTGTGAACTTAGACAATTTTCTTAATCTCTGATGACTCAATTTTCTCATGTAATAAGGTGGGATTGATTGTGTGAATACTAGTACATATTTCCTGGGGTTGTGCAAAGAGCTAATGAATTAACTGCATGTAAAGAACACAGACCAAAGCTTGCAGACGATGATAATTTAGTACTTATTTGGCATCATTCTACTGGTTTCCAGATATGGACTACAAAATTTCCCTGCTAACTCCTCTGACTCCTTCTTTTTTTCCCTTCTTGTCATAAAGTCTGTCAAGGTGCTAAATCCCATTTGGTACTAAATGCTTCCTGATACACCAATTCCATGGCTTCAGAAAACCTTGGTATCAAAAACCTCAAAGTCCTGGCTATGAGTACTGCTGTGGTTTGGACAAGCATTCCCCAACGGCCCAAGTGCTAAACGTGTGGACCCCAATACACAGCAACCTATTGGAAGATAGTGAACCTTTATGAGATGGGATCTAGTGAAAGGAAGTTAGATCATTGGGGCATGCCTTTTAAGGGGTTAGGGACTTCCGTCTCTCCTTTTCTTTTCTTTCTTGGCCTCCCAGTTGCCAGATGAATGGGTCTCCTTTGCCTTGTGCTCCTGCCATGATATGCTGTGTCAGGCCTAAAGCAATAAGTTTGAGATTATGGACTGAAACTATGAGCTAAAGGTTTATTTTAGCTCATAGTTTATAAACCTTTAAAAATAAACCTTTATAAAAATAAAGGTTTATAAACCTTTCTCCTTCTATGTTCTTTATCTCAGGTGTTTTGTCACGGTAACAGAAAGCTGACTAACACAAGCACAATAGTATAAAGATCACTCCTAACTTTAATTCTTACAGATTCTTCTATTTATCATTCTACATGGAGAAGGAGAGAGAAGAAAAACTATGTAGGGAACACTTACACTGATTATAAACAGGGGGAAAAAATAAATGGATGCAGAGAGCAACCAAACCTGCAGCTGCCTGAGCCCTCAGAGTGGAGATCCGGCCTTCTGGCGCCATTTTGCTGTGGCACTGGGAGAGCTCCAGACTGGGGCAGCTGGAATACCCAGCTCCAGGGGGCATCTTAGCCTGGTCGGTGCCATCCTGCAGCTTCCCTGGCAGAGAGCGACCAAACCTGTGGCTGCCTGAGCCCTCAGAGTGGAGCACTGGTCTTCCGGCGCCATTTTGTGACAGCTCCTGGAGAGCTCTGGCCCGGGGTGGCTGGAATCCCCAGCTCCAGCGGGAATCTTAGTCCCTTCAGTGTCATCCTACAGCATCCCTGGGAGAGAGCAATCACCTGCCACTGCCTGAGCCGGCAGCACGGAGTTCAGGCCTGAATGAACTATCAAGTCCAGTGTCTCCATCACTGAGCATGGTTCTGTGCCCCCACCCCAGCTAGGTCTAGTGCCCAGGCCCACACCCTGGCCCAGTGTCTAGCACCTGTGCTTCATCTGATCGTCTATCAACACCAGGCTGCTTCTGCCCAGAGGCATTGATCATTCCCAACCTGGATTCAGAAGCACCCTTCTTGGGTCACCGCTTGATCAAGCACCTCTCAAACATCAGGTCATTGAAAAATAAGAGGTTTGAACTCTACAGTATATTTTTATCACAGAACGTTTTCTAAATTAATTGTAATACAATGATTATTCCTAATATACCCACTATATCCCTACCTTCTTCTTTTATTATTATACTTATCACTCTAACTCCCTCTTATATACCCATTTCCTTGGAGAATCTCTTTCTCCTCACTCTAACAACCTACTTCTTTTAATTCCACTTCCACTATTCATATGACACAGTATATCTATAGACTCATTTCTGATCTCATTAGTGTTTTGTCCTATACCCCTCCTCATTCTCCCTGTCCAACATTAGGATTTGCAGTCCTTATTTCAAACTTATTGGTTATGCTGTAGATAATAATTTGAACTCATCTCTGTAAATTATGACAACACTGTTAATATCTTAATAGGGACTATTTAGATTAAGGACACATATTGTTTATATGGTGTGCTGCCAATATTGATCTCTCAATTCAAGGTGAGGTATTAAAAATAGGTAGGACCCCTATAAGTCTTTAAGGGGAATCTGCAATACGTAGGATTCACACTAACAGAGGGGAAGATACACTAGCAACATGAGAAAACACGGGAAGAAAATGTCCCAAACAAACCCAAATACTATACCAAAGGTACCCAGTGACAACATGGCAGAAGCATTGTCAGAAAGTGAGTTCTACATAATTAAAATGATCCAAGAAGCAAATGAGGAGTCAAGAGAGCAAATACAGGCAATGTTAAAAGAGCAACTACAGGAAGTAAAAGATCATTTCAATAGAGAGATAGACATTCTGAAAAAAAAACCAAACAGGAATCCTTGAAATGAAGGACACAATAAACCAAATTAAAAACTCAATAGAAAGTTTAACCAACAGACTAAATCACTTGGAAGACAGAACCTCAGACAATGAAGACAAAATATTAATCTTGAAAACAAATTCAACCAGACAGAGAGGATGGTGAGAAATCATGAACAGAACCTCCAAGAGTTATGGGACATCATGAAAAGACCAAATTTAAGAGTTATTGGGATTGAAGAAGGCACAGAGACACAAACCAAAGGAATGAATAATCTGTTCAATGAAATAATATCAGAAAGTTTCCCAAATCTGATGAATGAAATGGAAAATCAAATTTAAGAGGCTTATAGGACACCAAATGCACAAAATCACAACAGATCCACACCCGGGCACATTATAATGAAAATACCTAACATACAAAGCAAAGATAAAATTTTAAAGGCTGCAAGAGAGAAACATCAGATTACATATAGGAGGAAACCAATACCAATATCAGCAGATTTCTCAGCCCAGACCAAAAAGCAAGAGGGCCTAGAACAACATATTCCAAGCATTGAAAGAAAATGGATGCCAACCAAGAATCTTATACCCAGCAAAGCTTACCTTCAGATTTGAAGATGAAATAAAATTCTTCCATGATAATCACAAGCTAAAAGAATTCACAAATAGAAAGCCTGCCCTACAGAAAATTCTCAGCAAAATATTCCAAGAGGAAGATTTGAGAAACAACGATGTAAGTCAGCAAAGGAAGGAATTACCCTAAAGGAACAGCCAACTAAAGGAAAAACCAAGTAAGATTAAAATCCAAAAATAAGTCAAAATGACCGAAATGCTAGTCACATCTCAATAATAACCCTAAATGTAAATGGCCTAAACTCTTCAATCAAAAGACAT
>JAJEJO010003307.1:1000486-1105490 GCA_020662805.1 Glaucomys volans | reverse complement strand
GAAGGGAGGGGTGGGGGCGGGTGGGGGGTAAAATTAATAACAGAGTGTGTGACAGATACCATTGCCCTGTGTAAATGCATGAACGCACAGATGGTGTGACTCTACTTTGTGTACAACCAGTGAAACAATAGCTGTACTCCATTTGTGTTCAATAAAAAAAAAAGAAATTAAAAAAAAAAAAAAGAAGTAATGAGAATGATTTAGTAATTAGCTGGGAGTGATGACATATGCCTGCAGTCCCAGCTATTCATGAGGTTGAGGCTGAAGAATTGCTTGAGCCCATAAGTTCAAGACCAGCCTGGTTATAAGACTCCAAAGACCCTGTCTCAAAAGGCAGAAAGAGAGAAAGAGATTGAGAGATTTTATTAGTGACAAAAACCTTCCAATAAAGACCAGAATCATATACCTTCATTAGTGAATTTTATCAAAATATTTTAAAAAGAATTAACACCAATCTTTAACAAGTTCTTCCAAACATAGAACCCCTCCCAATCATTCTCTGAAATTAGTATTATCCTAATACTAAAGTCAGTCCAATATCTCTTATAAATAAAAATACAAAATACTAGCAAACAAAATCTATAGACATTTAAAAATAATTAAACACTGTTGCCACAACCCTCTCATTTCTCTGGGCTGTGGCCATTAATTTAGGAGTGGAGGGGCACTGTGGGATAAAGAAAAGACAAACAGACACACATAGGGAGAAAGAGCTTGGGCCAGTTTGGTGGTCATGCCCTGGTGAGGCTTGATTGACCCCAGATGTAGCTCAGCAAGTTTATCATATAGGTTTCATCATCAAAAGGTTGATTGTGGGAAAGTTTCAGCAAAGAAAGCATCCTGCTCACAGCCTGCATGTGGAGGAAGAAGGTAACTATTGGAGGTGTGGACCAGCTGGAAATAAAGGCTTGGAAAGTAATACTAAGAAAAAACACAAAAGACAAGAATTACATACATTCAAACTGGGGGCATTGACAAGTAGAAGAAACCTGATGGATCTGATCCAATCAAAGGCAAAGCCTGCAAATGCTTTATCTAGTGAAATACACTAAAGGAATTCAGGAAGGAGTATCTTCAGGAAAACAGGATAAGAATGGGGAAAACAGGTTGTTTGGAGCTTAGCAGGTTATGCCCATCTCTGGGTGGCTGCCTTTGAACTTAGGGCTGTGAGCTAAGGCAGGGCACCAGCATGATCTGGGCTTTCTTGAACCAGGGAATTTCACCCAGGAGTTCCCAGAAAAGCAACTTTTGTGAAAGTAATAAGGTCGGAGTAAGTGACAAGTAAATGTTTTGTATTTTATCTTATCTCTTTACTTATTAGCTTTACTTTTTTGTTGTGTAATTTTAGCAGATACTTCAGGGTTTATAGTATGTCTTTAATTCATCATAGTAGAATTAAAATAATATATTGAGCTACAGATGCGACTTAATGGTAGAGCATTTGCTTTAATGCCTGAGGCCCTGAGTTTGATCATCAGCACTGCAGTGGTAGTAGTGGTAGACCATTCCACATATAGTATAATAGTATAAGAACATTACAACAATATATTTCCTTTCTGAGTGCAGTGATACAAAACACTAATTCTAGGGGGGCTGAACAGACACTAGACAGAAGAAGAAATATGAATGGTCAAGAAGTACATGAAAAAATTTTCAACATTCCTAGCAATTGGAGAAATGCAAATCAAAACTACACTGAGATTTCACCTCACTTCAGTCAGAATGGCAATTATAAAAAATACAAGTAACAATAAATGTTGGTGAGGATGTGGGGAAAAAGATACACTCATGCATTGCTGGTGGGACTGCAAATTGGTGCGGCCTCTATGGAAAGCAGTATGGAGATTCCTAAGAAAACTTGGAAAGGGACCACCATTTGACCCAACTATCCCACTCCTCTGTTTATACCCAAAGGACTTAAAATCAGCACACTACAGTGATGCAGCCACATCAATGTTTACAGCAGCTTAATTCACAATAGCTAAACTACGGAACCAACTTAGATGCCCTTCAACAGATAGAATGGATAAAGAAAACGTGATGCATATACACAATGGAATATACTCAGCCTTAGAGAAGAATGAAATTATGGAATTTGTCAGTAAACAGATGGAGCTGGAGAATATCATGTTAAGCTAAATAAGCCAATCCCAAAAAACCAAAGGTCAAATGTTTTCTCTGATAGGCAGATACTAATTCACAATAAGGTGGGGGACTAGGGAAGAATAGAAGTACTTTGGATTAGACAGAGAAGATTGAAGGGAGGGGGTAGGAGGTATGAGGATAGGAGGACAGTGGAATGAATCAGACATTATTACCCTATGTGCCTATATGACAACATGACTGGTGTAATTCTACGTTGTGTACGACTGGAAAAATAAGAAGTTACACTCCATTTTTGTTTGATATGTCAAAATCCATCCTATAGTCATGTATAAAAATTAGAACAAATTATGTCCAGAAAAAAAGAGGACTGATTATAGTATTTTAATATCTGCAAGAAAGTAAAGTTTGGGTTATCATGGAATTGATTTTTAATTTTCCTTTTGTATGGAAAGAGAATGTTCTTTGTGGTATAGATTCTTTGTTGCTTGTTGGAATTTTTTTTTGTGTGTCTTAACACAAAAAGATCAATTTTTATAAATGTTTCATTTATAAAGTGGATACTTGAAAAATATAAATGACATTTTCCATAAATGTATTTCAACATCACTGTGCCAAGATCATGGTAGGATATACCCCAAAGTTTACTTAACTTTTTTACATGAAACACAGTGCTTATACAGCAATTTCAGAATACCTCTAACATTTTTGTTCTGTGACATACAAATTTGCAGAGACATGTTATGTCCTAGATATGTCCAAATCTATAATATCACTGAACCATACTGTAAATGGGCTACATGAATATCTTACAACTCTCTGGAGGAATGTTCCTCAGATAAAGCCAGCTGCATCAGCATCAACCCCAGAGCTTTTTAAAAATGCAGTTTGTGGGATCCATATATACTGAATCAGAATGTCTAAGGATGGAGCCTGGGAATCTGATCTTTTAAGATTACCCTCAGGTTTGATGCTGATCTATACTAACATTTGAGAACTGTCAACCAGGAACCATAATATAAGTGACTTTGTTTTTTCTTTCAAAAAATAAGAAATGTATATCATTTTCTGTAAAATAAGGCATACCTTATAGGTCTAGTCACAGGTGTCCAAACTCTCTTTTTGTACATATAAAAATGTTGAGGTTTGACAGAAGAAAATTAATGTGCATTGCCTCTAGGGATCTCGGTAGTTACCACCATATTGTTTTAGCCAGCTTTTTGCTGCTGTGACTAAAAGACCTGACCAGAACAATTACAGTAGAGGAAAAGTTTATTTGGAGTCTCACAGTTTCAGAGATCTCAGTCCACAGACAGCTGGCTCCATTTCTCAGGGCTCAGGGTGAACCAGACATCATGGTGGAAGAGTGTGGTAGAGGGAAGTAGCTCACATGATGATCAGAAAGGAGAGAGAGAGAGAGAGAGAGAGAGAGAGAGAGAGAGAGAGACAGACAGACAGACATTGCACTTGCCAGATACCAAATATATACCCCAAATATCCCAAAGGCACACCTCCCATGACCCACCTCCTCCAGCCTCAACCTACCCACTTACAGTAACCACTCAGTTAATTCCATCAGGAGATTAATTGGGTTAAGACTCTCTTAACCCAATCGTTCTCCTCTAAACCTTCTTGCATTGTCTCACACATGAGCTTTTGGAGGACACTTCACACCAAACCATAGCACATACACATTTTTTCCAATTAAGTCCTCAGCACAGTCCTGTGACATAATATAGTGGGTTGAAAGGTAACACCCTCAAAAGATATGTTCATGTCCTAAGTCCTGTGAATGTTGCCTTGTTTAGAAAAAGAATTTTTGCAGAGGAATTCAGTTTAAAAATCTAGAGATGAAATCATCTGAGATTACCTGGTAGGTTCTAGTAAGAAACAAGAGTGGGCTGGAAGTGTAGTTCAAAGGTAGGGCACTTGCCTAGCATATATAAGCTCCTGAGTTCAATTTCCAGACTCACAAAACAAAACCCACAGACGACAAGGCAGTTCAGACACAGAGAAAGCCTAGAGCTACAATGTCAAGATTGGAATTGTGCTGCCAGAAATCAAGGAACCACCAGAAGGTGGAAAAGGCAAAGAAGAATTCTCCCCTGGAGCCATGGCTTTGTTAACACTGGGCAATCTCGTGGTCCTATCGGGGAGAGAGTTGCCACCCTTTAAAAGACTTAAAGTACCTTTAAAGTTCTTTAATTTGTTTGCTTCGGGTAAAACTGGAGGGCTTGCTTTGGCAGCACATATACTAAAATTGGAACGATACAGAGAAGATTAGCATGGCCCTCGCGCAGATAAAACTGGAGAAACTTAGGAGGAGCCAGACAAGATCACCTAGTTATTCTGATTCATCTTTTTAAACACTATAGAGTAAAATTGGTTTATTTCTGAGTCTGTCCAGAAGCATTGAGGTCTGCCATCTGTCCTTTTTGAAATTGATCTCTGACCTTAAACTGAGCATGCTCAGAAATGTTACCCCCCCCACACACACATTCCTAATGAATATGAATAGGCTCCCAAACCTAACACACATACTTCGTTTGTTCCAGGACAGCATTAGTTTGCAAATAACCCAGTGCTCTCCTTACCGGCTTCAGGTAGTAAAACTTCTCTGCTCTTTTCTCTCCTGGTTGTGGGTTTTCCTTTGCACTCACAGACCCATTGCATTCGCTCACATGATTTGAGATCATTTGCTTCCTCCTTAGAGGGCCCTGGGACAGTAGAGTGAAGTGAAAAGCTGGAGGGATGTTACAGAATTCTTAAAAGTTTGTGTGGGAATCATTTTGGTTGGAACAACGTGAACCACTATGCCTTTCACCCGCATTTAGCCTAGTGCCATTCATGGTATAGCCACCAATGGCACCCTCAGCTGTGACCACCCATTCTCCTAGAGTTGGGAACTTGCCTGATATCAGCCTGTGCCCCATTAGAAATACTGGGGTGCCTCAAAGAATCAAATACATGCTTAGAAGTAGCACAGCAAGGCAAACTTTACTTCTGTAGAAGGGCACACTACTGAACAAAGTCTAGTGAGCAAGCACACTTGGATGGGCAGTCTGCCTGTTTCTAGCCCTGATGCAGTCCTGCCCCTTGTTCTGACAGGAGGAGCTCAGGATTATAATTTAATTTTAAAATTGGGGAGGGAAAGAGAAAGGTTATAGTTATGTCTATGATTGGATTTTACATCCCAGTTAAGGCTAAATTTTATATTCTGAAAATGGACCACCACACTTTCTTTTTCTCACAGTCTTAACTGGGGAAATCCTTGGGGCTTTCACTTCTGTCTGGTATTATGTCTACTCTTGCATTTCTCTTTACCTGTTGGCCTTCCTTGGTTCATACAGAGCAGAAAAAGAGGATGTAAGTTAAGTGATAATTGAAGTAGTACTGATGTGGGATAGAAGACATAAGGATAGGAAAAAAAGAGGCAGGCAGGACAAAATAAGAGTGACCATGATTAAAAGTACAAATTTAAAGTTCACTTTCACATGGATTAAAAATCCAGACTTAGAAGCTATTTTCACCTACCTTGACTACAAACAGCCTTATTAAATTAATTACTGACTCTTACTTATAGTCACACCAAGGTTGTCCTGTGTTCACAAAGCAGAACATATCAAAACAAAGATGAAAAATTGTTGACCCCCCATCCTGGTAATAATCAGCATGCCAATTATCAACACAAAGGAGAACAAAAGTCCTCTTAGATCACAGTCTTGCACTGCAGATTTTATAAGTATAAACATGCCTCGCTGCTGAGATAAAGTAGACATTCCTCTCCAACCCCTGCACTCTACCCTGTCTCTCAGAGTGTGCACTTCTTTCTTTCAAAAAATTCAATCCATTCTTCAACTTGACCCATCTGTAATTATGTTTTTTCTGTGATGTCAAGAACCCTCGTGGCCTGAGTTTAGGTCCTCCTTCCCTTTTGTGGTACTCCTCTGAAATTGGAGTTTTGAAATGAAACTTAATTCCCCACTTCTCCTGCCTGTTGGAGAAGAAGGCATCACCATTTTCCTTTTTGGTTCTTGTCTTGCAAATTTAAAAAATAAAATCCACAGAAAATAGAAAAAGAGAAGAGTGAATGAAGTAAGATTTATTTAAGCAAGAAGAGATAGAAACCCTGCAATATAGGAGGGGGCCTGATAATGTTACTGAACTGGTGCCTTTGGGGAAACTGAGGCAGTGTGAAGACCTGCACTGCTTTTCAAACCCCAACTACTGAGATCAAACCAGAAAGATTTTAAACATATCACTCAGAGTAACAGGCAAGAATTTTTTAAAGGGATAGGAAAAGGGAAGACAGGACATTCTCAAGGGAGAGAATGGGTTCTCTCAGAGAGGAGAGGGATGGTGTGCTTCTCCTGCACTCCAGTTTTTTGTTTTGTTTTTTATTGGTTCTTTTTAATTATACATGACAGTAGAACCCATTATGACATAATTATTCATCAGGGAATATATCTTTTTTTTCACAATGTAGATTCACATGATTCACATAATCTTACATATACATAGGGTAATACTGTCCTTCTCAGTCTACTATCTTTTGCACTCCAGTTTCATTGGTGATCACAGAGAAGTTTCTAGAGAGTCCTGCTCAATCCACCTCTTGACTTTTGACTGACAGCAAGATGACATCAGACTTTCAAGTACCCACTGCCGTGATAACTCTAGGTTACTTTGGCCCATGCTGAAACTGATTTTAATTGGATTCTTAACCATATATTCATACAGATTTTACGATTAGGAGAAATTGTCCTAATCTCCCTGAACTTCAGGATCTGGTCTATGAAAAGAGTCACAAAGTTTCCTCCTTCAGGGTAACTCGAGTCACACTTACTGACATAATTTTGGGCCTGCATTTCTCCTGCAGATAACAGGTAAGTTTGCTGAGGAATGTGACATACCCTGTTCACTAAGGCCTGGCAGTGTTGAAGATAAATTGCTTCTTGAAGAAGAAAGTATGTGGGGGTCAGTACAGTGGGCCCTTTCTAGAAAATTATTCCCTTAACTTTGTGTTATGTTCCCAACACTCACATCAATCTGCCCCCTATCATCAGGACACTTGTCCTGGTGACAATGCATGACCCATTTCAAAAACGACTCTCTAAAAATGTATTAGATCTGTAAAGTATTCATGGATCTAAAAGCACTTCAGAGTAGCTCTAAGATGAATGTATGAGCTTTAGATTCAGACAGACCTAGACTGGAATTCTAACTTAGACCTTTGTCAGCTATAATGAGTCTTCAAGCAAGTTGCTAAACCTCCCTGAGCATCTGTGTCCTTACTTACAAACCAGTCTTGGTTCTTAGGGATGCTGGAAGGATTAAAAGAGAGAATGTAAAAGACTTCGCATAGTGACTGGCACACAGGAAAGGCTTAGCAGGTGCTAAACTTCTTATTCAACGTCAACACTAGCAGCATAGTGTTGACTTCCTTTTCTTGCTTTACCCTGCCCATGTTCCCAGGCTCTCCTTTTCCTTAAAATTTAGATGTACAATTGATGAGCATTGTAGGAATAATTTGAGTCTTTCTTATGATTAGCAATTTATTTAAAAAAATTTTTTTTAGTTATCAATGGACCTTTATTTTTTTATCTTATTTACATGTAGTACTAAGAATCGAACCCAGTGCCTCACACATGCTAGCAAGCACTCTGCCAATGAGCCACAACCCCAGTCCATGATCAACGACTTATTAAAGGTTTCTTTGTAGTTTAAAATTTGCTTTTAATTTGAATACTTAACCTACTGCTGCTATGGTTTTCCTGGGTGACTTAGAGATGTCAAGTGTGGTGGACATGAACTATTACTGGCGGGAGGTAACTGAACATGTGAACTTTAATGACAGTAGATATTTTTAAAAAGCATATGAGATCATTAAAATATTGATGATGTTTTTACTGCAGTGGATTTATAAATAATACATGTTTAAAGGTCTATTTCCTTTATATTTCTTTATGGAAAACTAAAGAGTTTTCCTGTTTTGAGTTTAAAGAGAACTGACAGTTGTAGAAAGGTCAGGAAAATGTTCATTCGTGCAGTTTTTACGCCAAAAAAACCTCTCAAACTTCAAACCATAACATACCCAATTTTATTTAACCATATCAAATGGTCTTCTTTATTTTTAGAGCAGAATGAAGCAATATATTTGATTGAGCAAAAAGGAGGGGAAAGCTCAAATTTTTTTTTTTTTTTAATTCAGTCTCCATAGAGACTGTCAAAAATTGCCAATGCCAACTATATTTCAAGTCGTCATGGAGGGGTATTGGGAAAAGTTTTCAATTAGCAATAATTGCGCCTCAGATAAACCTCATTGATTACGATACTGCCACTGTGCAAAGCTTCAAAATGATTTTTATAATAAAAGTTTCACATTAAAACTTTTATTATAAAAAGTTTGATATTATAAAAACTTTATATGATAAAAAGTTTTTCCCCTCAGAAAACCTCCAAATTGAAGCTAGCTTCTATCAATTAAAAAAAAGAAGGAGAAAACCAACAATTATTCTCTGAAGTTTATCAGTGTTTATTTCTCCCCAGATATCTGTCTTTAATTTTCATCTCTGCAATTTTCAAAAAGAGTTCGAAGCAGAACATAAATTTATAATTTAATCATAAAACTCAAGCATTTTTCTTGGGGGCATAGGATGAATGTTTTCTTTGAATGAAGAACTATTTTCTTTATAGGTATTTATATATCCCTCTGACAATTCGAAGTGTAACAATTCAAAGTATATCCCTCTGACAATTCAAAGTTATGCTTTGAATATAACCCTTGCTACTCTGCCACTGCATCTTTTTAAAAAATGAACAGGTTTCTTTCTCTTTCTCTCTCCTTGCTCCTCCCTAATCTCAAGGGAGATAGGATTACCTTTCTTTCCCATCCTAGGCAGAGTTATCTGTCCCTGTGTACGCAGTCACCATAGGAATGAAGGAATCCAGACTTTGCAGATGGTACCAGAAGATCTCAGAAATTACTCTCTCCCAAATTAACAAGTGAAGTATAACTCCAGATAGAGAACACGTGGAGTGTAGCCTTTGGGTCATCTCTTTAAAAGTTCCCTGTTTCTGCTGATGGGCAGCATCAGAGACTTTGGGACAGGAGTCTCCTGTGTTTCTCCTTTGCTAGCAAAACAGTAAACCTTCTTCTGTCCTGCTTCTTTTATAGATTTCCTTTGTTCTCATGCTCTTTCCTCCTCTTATGTTGCCTATGTGACCAGTGACCAAAAGGTGGAATGATCCAAGGGTTAGAATGAAGCTGCCCAGGGGTACAGGCAGGAAGGGAGCATCCCAGGGTGCATTCATTAATAACTCCTTTCAAGAAGGAGCAATTCAGGCTGGGAATATAGCTTAGTTGGTAGAGTGCTTGCCTTGCAAGCACAAGGTCCTGGGTTCAATTCCCAGCACCAAGGGAAAAAAAAAAAAAAAGGAAAAATTCCCTGGAGGCAGGTAACCTTGGCAACAGGTGGGGAGGAGGGCAAGTGTCCTGAAGGTATTAGCATTTTATTTCCTTTCCTTTCTGACCAGCCCCATCTTCCTGATCCAATCCTTCATTATCCACACTGACTATCATTTTGCACCCCCAGCCTCACTTTCTCCCACTCTGCAGGCTCATGATAGAGTAGAACAGAGTCAGCTGCCCCTGAAAGAAAGCAGGTGCTAAATTTTGGCATATTCCGAAGGATTCCTCCTATAGAGTGGTTCTTTAAGCTGACAGGAGAAGAGCTGCACAGAAAGTTTGTTTGATGTGGGTGAAACAGAGGACGTAAAAGTGATAAGGGACAAACAGATGAGAATGGAGGGAAGATGAGGTTGAGGGAATAATTTTATAAAATGGGCCCACTTTACATGGGCTCCCGCATGCTTTATTTTCCAAGAAGCAATTTACCTGCAGCCTTGCCTGGATTAAGTGGATAGAATATGCCACATTCCTCAGCAAAGTACCTGTTACCTGCAGAAGAAATGCAGGCCCAAATTCCTTTGATAAGAGAAACCCAAATCACCTGAAGGGGTGAACTTTTGTGACTCTTTTCATAGACCAGATCCCCAAATTCAAGGAGATAAGGATAACTCCTCCCTACCATAAAATCTGTAAGAATTATAAAATCTATAAGAATCTATGGTTAAGAATCCTTTTAGAACTGGAAAGAATGGGCCAAAGCCTCCTAAAGTTGTCATGGCAGTGGGTACTCGAAAGTCTGATGTCATCTTGCTGTCAGTCAATAAAGAGGTGGACTTGGGCAAGACTCTGGAAACTTCTCTGGGATCCCAGTAAAACTGGAATGCAGGAGAGGCACATGTCCCTCTCCTGTCTGAGAGAACCCACTCTCCCTTGGGAGTGCCCTCTTTCCCATTTCGTATCCCTTTAATAAACTCATTGCCTGTTACTCTGAGCTCCATGTCTGACATCTTTCTGACTTGGTTGCAGGAATCAGGGCTTAAAGGGGTTCTTTGAGCTGTCCCATTTTCCCAGAAGGCCCCAGCCCTGTAACAAAAGGACCGTTTTCTTGAGATGGCAATGTGTGTTTAGTAGAGAACGTGGAAAACAAACCAATTAAAATCTGAATCTTGGAAAATGGTCAAAGTGAATTGGGATGTAAGATGGCATTTTACCCATCATAGTAAAGTGCCATCCGAATTTTTTCCTTTCTGTCTTCCGTTTTTTCTTTCTTTCCTTTGTACTGGTATTGAACCCAGGGGCATTCTACCACTGAGCCACATCCTCAGCCCTTTGTGTTTTTTATTTTGAGACAGGGTCTTGCTAAATTGCTCAGAACCACTTCTAAATTGCTGAGGCTGAACTCAAACTTATGATCCTCCTGCCTTAACCTCCCAAGTTGCTGGGATTATAGGTGGTGATTTTTCCTTTTATCACTTTAGTTTTTTTGCAAACTTCACATGACACTTCAGCAAAGGACAAAAATCCATCTTGCTAAGGAGGAGAATTGAATAACATCTTAGATGACATATCTGAAGCTCTTGGTGTTGTGTCTGGTCTAAGTCCAGTACTAAATTAAGTATTAGTTTCTCTTTTGTTCCCTCAAGAGATGTGTGGTCAATAGAACTTCGAGGGAATTGTTAGTCTGAATTCTGTGTATGAATAAAGCATGCAGTATTTTTAATGATGTGGTAAAATATTGGGTTAGGATGGCCCTAAGAGATCACCTCTGGTTTTGACTACTCTTTAACCAACATTAAAATCTGATCTGAAGGCTCAGTTCATCAGGATTCTATTGATATGAGACTGAACAAGGGAAAACTAAGAAAACCAATTGACAAAGATATAAATGTGTTGATTTAAAAATAAACATGAAAATATCCAGAGGGCATCCATATCCCCCCCCTTCTTTTGTACTGGGGATTGAATCTAGGGGTGCTTTACAGCTGAGTTACATCCCCATCCCTTTTAATTAAAAAAATATTTTTTTTGAGACCGGTTTCACTAAATTGCTGATACTGGCCTTGAACTTGTGATATTCCTCTTACTTCACAAATTGCTGGTATTACAGGTTTATACCACTGAGCCTGGCCCATTCCTTTCATTCTCCAACATCTAATCTCTAGACCTGGATGGTAGTGA
The DNA here is from genome assembly GCA_020662805.1 of Glaucomys volans. Lineage (NCBI taxonomy): Eukaryota > Metazoa > Chordata > Mammalia > Rodentia > Sciuridae > Glaucomys > Glaucomys volans. The sequence continues at coordinate 1,093,798 of JAJEJO010003307.1, read as the reverse complement.
CTACGCTAAGAAAGAAAAGGCACTAGAAACTCTGAAGTCAGAAAACAAAAGCAAAACAAAAACAAATCTAAGCTGCACTTCCTTAGATAGGAAAGGGGATTCATATTTTAGAACACTTTCTAACAAGATTAAGCCTTGATTCACCAGAGAACTCAATAAATTTAAATGTGCTCTTGGGAACCTAGCATGCATTTTACCTACATCGGGAGCCCAGTAACTGTGTTTATCCCCCTAAGGATTGTGGTTGAGCTTGCAGAGGTCTCTAAGCCATGCCAAGGTTTTCCGTCCTGCCTAGCATTCCCTCACTGCCTTTCTTCACCTTCCTTGCACGAAAAGAGATCTGGATGACAGGAAATGTGACTGTTCATCTGACATTGCATGGCGTCCTCTTTATTTGCCCTTCACGTCGGCCACAGTCTCTGATGCTGGAACAGCTGAGTTACATTTGGTGAATGCTTTTATTTCACAGAAGACACACGTGGATGGCAGTGGGCTTCTGACGATTTAAAGGTCTGATGGGTGCAGCTGTCTAGCTCTTTTGCCTAGAAAAAGGAATTCCAATGAGTTTTAATCATGCTGACCAGCAAGGGTCAGGGATTCCTTCACTTGGGATTCCTTCTCTGTTTGTGTATATTCATACCTTCCTTTAAAGGTAGGTTTTATTTCTGCTTATCTCCTATAACCTTTTAGTTTCATGTATTTACTCTTTTGTCATTGTGCTTGAATAAACAGATATGAATGATTCTAGGTAAATATGGAAAGTGTCTGTATAGATGATGTACCTCTGTAATAACTGCTGGTTAATCTGGTATGGTTAAGTCTAACATGTCAGAGGAGATTTTTGGAGATAGGGTGGGGGGCACCATGAAACATGCTGTAAATCATATTGTATTTTATTTTTCTAATTAAAATATGGTTTCCTAATTGAAATATAATTTTATATACAGTTTTAGATATAGTTTTCTATCTTTCTCTGCTATGGGTGTATTCCACTCATGGAACTGTATTTATATTTAATATGTTTTTCAAAATGGTGACTTGTCGGCTGATACTATTATTCAATCTATGAAGCCTTCCGTTTTGTAGGTAATTCTTTTCATTTTGGAAGATATGTCACTTTACTATGCTGAAATATACCCTGAGTAAGAGCATTCATTTTCAAAGTTAAAACTTAGAACTGCTGCTGAGCTGAACAAAGTCACATTTCCAGGTACTGTGAGGTTTGCAGGGACTTGCTGTTCAAGACTGAGGGAGGCTTAATTTAAAATGTGTCAAAGGAGAGAAAATAGGTAATGAGGAGGATCTTCTTCATTGTTTGTTTTACAAAGGAATATTTTTATCATTATTGATTACTAATTTATCATTATTAATTACTATGGTAAAAGTGACATTTAAAATATCCCTTTGCTGTTAAAACCTCAGTGTTTCCAGAGGCACTTGCTGTCCCTCATGTAGGGACAGCAATGTAGTAATGTAATAGCAGTTATCTTGCTGTCCAGTTTTGCCTGATAAACTTTTCCATCCCTTTCCGTTTTGTTTTGTTTTGTTTATTTTTTCAAGGTACAAATGTCTTTGGAAAATTTGTGCAATTTCATATGTCCAGTTTGAATTCTGTAAGGGAAAATGTATTTAAATGGGATATTAATGGAATGGATTCTATCAGGTGAAAGCATAGACTTACCTTTGATGTATTCACTTTTCTTGAATGCATTCTTGGAAAAGTACAGACAGAGACACATGCCACTCTTGTCTTTAATGACTGAAAATGCTATTAATAAAACCTATTTTTGAATTATTCTTAAAAATTGTTAAGTAGATTTGCTTTATAAAACTTTCATTCTCAAAATCTCCGAAATTACTGAATTTCAAATTTGGTTGGAAGAAGGAGATGGCTTGTGAAGACCTTCATGAAGTGCCTATGTCACCTGCATGGTGGGGGTTCCCCAGCTAAACACCTTTTGGCTGTAGACACAGATTTCAGTATGGATCAGAAAGGACAGGGCAGGACTTTCCCTTCCTCATCAGAAAGCTTCTAGCTCCCCTGGTAAGACTGTAAGTTATGCTCAACAACTTAAACATGCCAAGCCTCCTGTCTATCCTTCAACATAGGTGGAGCACTGGACTTTAAAAGTGTTCTCACCACTGGGCGCGGTGGCACACACCTGTAGGCAGGAGGATCGTGAATTCAAAGCCCGCCTCAGCAACTTAGCGAGGCGCTAAGCAACTCAGTGAGACCCTGTCTCTAAATAAAATACAAAAAATAGGGCTGGAGATGTGGCTCAGTGGTGGAGTGCCCCTGGGTTCAAACCCCAGTACCAAAAAAAATAAAATAAAAAAGTCCTCCCCAATGTTCTTTTGATATTGCCCTAGTTCTGAGATGTAGGCATAATTAATTTTGTCTCCATCCTCAAGGGAACCAGTGGAGGTTAAAAGGCAAGGTTCAGCGGGCACCTTGGGAGAGTGTGCAGGTGGAGCTTGCAACAATGATGGGGTGCTGGTTGGTGGGCAAGACCCACTCCTGGAGGGACCTGGAGACCGCAACGCCCCTGGAACCTCCCCAAGGGCCAGCCGCGGCTCTGCGTCCCTGACTCTTCCTTCCCTGGTCTTGCAGGCTGCGCAGGCTGCGCCTCTGAGGAGAGACTCTTCCACAAACTGTTTTCTCGCTATAACCAGTTCATCCGGCCAGTGGAAAATGTTTCTGATCCTGTCACAGTGCATTTTGAAGTGGCCATCACACAGCTGGCCAACGTGGTGAGTGTCCCACATTCACCGCGACTTTCGCTGGAGGCTCTGACCCTGAGGTTGGAGAAGTTCCCCACACCGTTACACTCGTGGCGCGTGGTAAATACAGGAATTTCACACCACCTATAAACGTAAGCCCACGTGTGTGTCCGCCCTTCACAGCTGTCCCCACGGGAGGGGATGCTTTCTTTAGTAATGCTATGCTGGTTCACCTTAGGTGAACAGTTTATGAAACAAAGAAGTGGAGGGAAGTTGAAGGGAGAATTAGAAGAGCTGCACTTGGTAGGTTGTTGGGAGTTTGGGTTGTTGTGAGTAGAGAACTGAGCTGCCTCTTAAGTCTGGGTGGGCCACCGCATGCAGCATTGCTTCAAATCCCTGGTTAATGAGTCCTTTCAGGACATCATTCTGAAGATGGTGGGAGGTACACTATTGAAAGCTGAGTTTGGCTACTAGTATCAAAGATTTTTGTTTTATGTTTTTTAAGCACTACTTAAATAAAACATCATTTCTTTCTTATGCAATAGAAATCTGAAGGTTTGCAGTCTGTGAGTTTAGTACCAGGTGACTTCATGGTGTGAGCAATTGTGTGTTCAGCTGTCCAGGTTATGCACTGCACAACTGCAGGGGATGTCACTTACTTGGGCTATGATAAGCACATAAGCAAAACATGGCAACAGTGACCAAGGTTTCTTCTGTCTTTTTACATCGCTGTCCTTTGCAAGTGACTTCGACTCACCTCAGTGTTGCCTCATGTTCCAAGATAACTGCTGTATTTCCTCTCATCATATTCATATTTTTGGCAGGAAGCAGGAGGAAGAGAGACAAGGGCAAAAGGGGCACATACCAGCCATTTGTGACCTCTTCAGGGAGCTTTCCTAGAAGTCCTCCTGACAACTTCTGCTTCCATCTCTTCATCCCCTCTTGTTGCCAGAGAAAGTTGGGAAAGTAGCTTTTTTAAAACTGAAATTTTACAGCTTGGAATAATTTTGATTAAACCAAGTTATAACAAAAAATAGAGAAATTCCTTATACGTTTTGCCCAGTTTCACCGACTAATCTTTCCTCCATTTCTAAAGTAGTGTCAGTTCAAGAATGTTACACATAAAGAGAATATGTTGACTCGTGGCTGTGGCTCTTTTGCTCAGTGTAGGTCCTTACAGAGTTGAGTGTGTCAAGGTGTGTTCCTTCTTGTCACTGAGTGGTGTCCCATGGTACTGATGTACCATAGTTAGTTTAACCGTTTACTTGCTGAAGAACATTCGGGCTGATTCCAGTTTTTGGTTTATTATGAACAAAGCTGCTATGAATATTTGTGCAAAGGTTTTTGCAGAAGTATAAATCTTCATATCTCTGGGATTCATACCCTGGGGCACAATTGCTGGGTCACGTGGCAGTTATCAGGTGAACTGGGGATGGCTCTGTGATGCAGTAACAGCCAGGATACTTCATCTCCATTGCCTCCACACCCTCTGCTGCTCTTTGAGCCCCCAGCTGGACCTTAAAGATCCAGAGAGCTCTGTGTGGAGGAATGTTGGTTGCTGGGCAACCTGACCTTGATCACAAAGTGTTCTGGGTCTTCTATCTTTCAGGGTAGGAGCATGTCTCCTGTCCCCCTCACAGAGGTCCAAGATAAAGCCCCTGGCCAGTGTTTCTGATGGTTTGGCATATCTGAAATGGCAAACTTAAAACCCTGGTAAAATGTAGCCCACTTGGCTTTGCTGATCCACGTCTCTGAGTCTGTTGCTATGGATCCAGAAACTAGTATATTTGAAATTGTGACTCAGAATTTGCAATACAGCTGGAGTGTCATCTAATTTATTTTCCTGAGAAAGATATGGATGATGGTCCCAAGGATGTGAGATGGTCCTGAGGACTGTGGGTCTCTGGCCTCCTCCAGTGGGGCTGTCTGATTACAGTGCACATGTTCATTGGTGTGATCTGGAACTGGATGGAGACTACAGCTTTCCAGATGAGCTCCTGATTCAAGTTGGTTGACACCTCTGAGGTTGTCCACACCTCCACACACCAGCTCCATACTGCCTATGGAAGTGTAGAAGGGGAGAAAGGGCTATTGCTAGAATGGTATTATCAACTGATTTTAACTCCCAGAACACAGTGTAGAACACTATTCCAGAGAAGAAGCAGGCCTTGGAAGATGGTTGAAGCTTATGCCAGTTACTTCTACGCACTTCCTGAAACTGAGACTGCAGAGCTTGTTTCTTCCTGACCGACAGCTAATGGATTTATTGACATGACTCCAGCTAACCTCTGCAAATTGCAAAGTAACCCTCTCATGATCAGAATGCACTGACCTTAGGCTTGGGTAACTGCAAACCATGCTGGCCACTGCTTGGCTAGTTCTATGTTTTCTGGGGTCAATAGGAAACCATGAATGTCATTTTTTTTGCTGGTCCTTTTAAACCCTTGGACTTATCATGGCTTGACACAATCTGTTTGAAGGAGGAAATGTGCCTGTTTAGGAGAGGCAGTAGTGAGAATGAAATGAAATAGTAGAAAGCTGAAGGGTGGCCCAGCGAACCAGGGCAGACTAGTGTCTGAGCCTCACTTCAGCCTCAATTGAGTTCATTTAGTCTGGAGGGTTCTTGGGTGTCTTGGGAAGCCAGGTTGACTGAGCAAGTTTTGAGAATCAACTTCTGGCCACTACCAATAGCCCTTGGACTGTTATGTTGTAAGACTATCCGTGGTTCCTGATGAAATCTTTGGTGACTTTCACACTGAGAGTTGGTAGCCACTTAGGAACTCATCCTACTGGGGATATTGACCTGGAATGCTTTTCTTCCAGATAGCCCTGACTGCCATTTAGGAATCTGCTGAGACATTACTTCCTCAGAGAAACCTTCTTTGGCCATCTTGTATAAAATAGATGCATGTGTGTGCGTGCACATCCGCATGGACCACTGCATGAGGCTTATCTACTCATAGGACTTATCTCTATCTCATATTATGTTGTGTGTGTGTGTACGTGTGTGTATGTGTGTGTATAATTTTATATTTCTCCAACTACTGGCTCAGATACATGAAGACAGGACATATTCCCATCATGTCACTGCTATATTCCCAGCATTACACAGCACATAGTGGTTACTCAATAAGAATCGTGTTATGAACGATTGAAGTGATGGCTTGGGTGGGGGAAGAGAATGTATAGTGGGTGGGTAGCAGATTCCAGCTGGGCAACTCCATGGTGAGCTGAGACTGATGTTTATGGGTCAATGCTCAGGCAAAAGCAAGGGTTCTGAATACCCTGAAAAGAGGGTTTGAATACCTGTACTCTCTGCAGTGCTTTCCCTCCCTCCTTTCCAAGACTCTTTCCTCTTCCTCTTCTTCTTCTTCTTTTTATTTTTATTTTTTTTTTGTTTTGTTCATGGAGTCAGAAACCTTTATGAGTTGTGGTGAGCAGAAAAACTTCAGAGAAGAGGTTAGACCTAAATTAGCTTAGGCAGAGAGTTTAAAGTCACATTTCCTTTAAAGTTCACAGCATTGGGACCGGATGTGGAGATATTGCATGTCTGGCTGCATACCAAAGAAATAGTTGTCATGTATTGCATTTTTGGTCTTCTTGCTTTCCTTCATTAGCAAGAATAACTCAGATTAATCTCTTTTTAGTTGTGATTCTTGCTCTAAGATCTACCTCTATTAGCAAGTACATTTGAAGCTAAAAATATGATTTTTTTTTTCCTAGGATGAAGTAAACCAGATCATGGAAACCAATTTGTGGCTACGTCACGTATGTCTCTCTCTCTGTCTTTGAACTGTGGTCCTTATATATTCACTCAATAATATCAGATGGATAGAACCCACTAGCATGACCTCTTTCCATCCCTTGCTTGAGATAGACATATCTTCTAGCTGACTTGATGTAGGTTTTACAGGTTCAGAAACCTAGGGACAAAGGTCTCTCTGATATAGAGACTTTCTGTTTTCTGCTCTCTAATCTCCTATTTTAACTTGGGCTTCAGATTCTGATGCTTTGATCTCTGCTGCCCCACACCTGGAGAGGTCAGTAGCTGAGTTTAAGAGCATGAATGTTAGATTCCCACCAACTGACTCTATCAGTTATATTGTCTCCTTACTAAAAAATCTTGATATTTTACACAGATTTGGGAACAAACTCATCATCACACACAATTTAATATTAGAAATGGGTTACTACTCCAGTTTGAATACAGATTATAGGCTATGGAAGTTAAACCTATAACCTTGACCAGCTACAATTAATAGAAAAATTATCTAGTTAAATAGTCACCAAAAATCAGCTTAACTATTTAATGCCCCGTTCCCCATGGATATAATATTCCTGACAGTTGCTGGAAACCTATGCACTCTTTAAATAAGAATTTTTTAAAAAATCTGTTGCTCCAACATAAAGTTAGCATTGGAAGATAGCTATTATGAAATTTTAAAAATTGATTTTTATTTCTTTTAGATCTGGAATGATTATAAGTTGCGCTGGGATCCAACAGAATATGATGGCATTGAGACTATTCGTGTTCCAGCAGATAAGATTTGGAAGCCTGACATTGTTCTCTATAACAAGTATGGGTATCTGACAGTCATAGTCTCCTTCCAAAGTTACTTTTGGCACATGCCAATCCACAGGGAGTTTTACTGATTTGTTTGATTTACTTTACAGTGCTGTTGGTGATTTCCAAGTCGAAGGCAAGACAAAAGCTCTTCTTAAATACGATGGCATGATAACCTGGACCCCACCAGCTATTTTTAAGAGTTCCTGTCCTATGGATATCACCTTCTTCCCTTTTGATCATCAAAATTGTTCCCTGAAATTTGGTTCCTGGACATATGATAAAGCTGAAATTGATCTTCTAATCATTGGCTCTAAAGTGGATATGAATGATTTTTGGGAAAACAGTGAGTGGGAAATCATTGATGCTTCTGGCTACAAGCATGACATAAAATACAACTGTTGCGAAGAGATATACACAGATATAACCTATTCCTTCTACATTAGGAGACTCCCAATGTTTTACACCATTAATCTGATCATCCCCTGTCTCTTCATTTCATTTCTAACGGTGTTGGTCTTTTACCTTCCTTCGGACTGTGGTGAAAAAGTGACACTTTGCATCTCAGTTCTGCTTTCTCTGACTGTGTTTTTGCTGGTCATTACAGAAACCATCCCTTCCACATCTCTTGTGATCCCACTGGTGGGTGAGTACCTGCTGTTCACCATGATCTTTGTCACATTGTCCATTGTGGTGACCGTGTTTGTGTTAAACATACACTATCGCACCCCTACAACACACACCATGCCCAGATGGGTTAAGACCATTTTCCTCCAGCTGTTCCCACAGATCTTGATGATGAGACGGCCTCTGGACAAGATGAAGGAAAAAAGTTCCAAGAAAAATCCCGAAGGTCTTTCCGGTAAGCCTGCCAAGGTCAGGTTTGCTAATCGCAGAGAACCTAAACTTCTGAAGGAATGCTGCCACTGTCGTAAGTCACGTGAGCGAGCCACCAGCAAGAGAAGATTAAGTCATCAGCCTTCACAATGGACAACAGAGAATGTGGAGCACTCTCCTGAAGTTGAAGATGTGATCGATAGTGTTCAATTCATAGCAGAAAACATGAAGAGTCACAATGAAACAAAGGAGGTAAATGCACATCTCCCCTCATCCATCCAGGGATACTTTAAAGACTTAGATCCTCAGTGTGAGTTGTGTTTGTAAGAGAGTCAGGCAGCCTTGTTGTTATGCAGTTAATGCTGGGTTCAGAGCAAATCTCCACCAACTGTGGTAAACCTCAAATCTAAATCTGGTTAAAAGGCATATTCAGGGCAATCTTGGTTAATGAAACCAAGAACCCTTGCACAAGAAAGAGTGGCAAATAGAAGAGTGGAAAGGGAAAAGCTGCCCCCAGAGGGGAAGAACTGACTGCAGAGCTTTGCAGCCTCCAAGTGGTGGGAGGTGTGTGAGCTTCAACCTTCAACAACTCCAGTTCCACTTGTTCTACTTGACATGGATTGAATGAGCCTTGGGGATATTTTTAGTATCCATATATTCTGCTCCTGGTGCCCAGAGTCTAACTATAGAAGCACACCGCCTTCCTTCATCCTCCAAGGAGAGAGCTCAAGGAAATCTTGCCAGTTTTCCATCCATAAGGGTGACTAGCTAAGGGCAGCTGAAAACTTGTGTAGGCATCTGGGTTTTCTTTTCATGACAGATGCTGGCATCCATATCTTTTAGTAAAAGGTTATTGTGAGATGGAAAGTCCATCCTGTGGGTGCAGGGGCAGATATTGGGAATGCCTGCCATCCAGGGTAAGAAAGTCTAGAAAAACTCACCTTCAGGGTGGCACCTTGTAAAGTCTGGGAGAGAGAGTTCCTGTTGACCTAGTTGCTATCCAGGAGGGCTCTCAAGGCACAGCTGCGGAGACTATGGCAGAGGCTCGGAGGTCAGGAACAGGACAGACAGGAGAGATGCAACACGCTCCAAATGAGCATCACTTTGCAGTGTGAAGGGCTGCCCGTTCCTGCTCAGAGGGTCTGCAACTATACCTCATGTCTTCTACCCCTATCCCTCACTGCATGCTTCACACCCACTCCCCGGGCTTCCATGGGGCCAGTGGTGCAAATGACAAGAGTTGAGTTATCTGAGCAGCTGCTTTTTTGGGAGTGTTTCCTGTAGTCAGGAAAAGTCCTTTGTGACCTGGGGATTCATGACTTACTCCTGTGTACTCCTTAGCAGGTACCCATGGAGACACATCCACTCTCTTCAGACAAAACCAAATTTCTTATTGGTACTACTTAGGAGGCACAGGTTAACCAAAATGCCACCAATATTTGTTTTTAAAAGTACTGGGGAGCCGGGCACGGTGGCGCACGCCTGTAATCCCAGCACTTGGGAGGCTGAGGCAGGAGGATCCCGAGTTCAAAGCCAGCCTCAGCAACTTAGTGAGGCCCTAAGCAACTCAGTGAGACCCTGTCTCTAAATAAAATACAAAATAGGGCTGGGGATGTGGCTCAGTGGTCGAGCACCCCTGAGTTCAATCTCCAGTACCAAAAAAAAAAAAAAAAAAAAAGTACCGGGTAAATTTTGAAAAAGAAAACCTTATTATGAAATAGAACATGCTTCTTATGGTTCTGATTTTTAAAAATAGCTTTGACTTTTTGTTTGTATTTCAGGTAGAAGATGACTGGAAATATGTGGCCATGGTGGTGGACAGAATATTTCTTTGGATATTCATAATTGTCTGTGTGTTTGGAACTGCAGGGCTATTTCTACAGCCACTATTCGTGAACACAGGAAAATCTTAATATGTCTTTTATCTTCAAAAATTTACAGACTCTATATTTGCTCTGTATTTCTTACCACAGGGAAAGGCCAAGTCCCCCATCTACTGAAACTGAAGACTAGCTGGAAAAAGAGGAGTATATTGCAAATTTAGGAGCTGAAATGTGGCACAGGGACGTACATTAAGATGTTTTATTACATTAAAGCTCACCGCTGGCAGCACCCATAAACTAACAATGTCAGCTCAACTTCTCTTGTCTGTACACATTGGTTTCCAGGGACGTGAATGACCCATAGTACAGTCAAACCATGTAATTACCATCAAGCCACACTAAAGAGTCTCTGCTCTATCTCCACAGCTCGTACTGTTGATTAGTGTAATGACACGTGAGATGTGAAACACTGATACTTTGACCTTGTGGACATTTGCAGCACTTGTGAACTATTGCATCCTTGCTTTCTTGTGCATGTCCATGTAATACAGTTCACACCCTTCAGCATTATTTGACACACAAATTCATTAAAGGAAATACAAGATAGAGTTTATCTTAGTAGACTGTTTAAGTAACACTTGAGTTATTAAGCTTTCTGTTATTGTGACAAAATATCCGAGATAATCAAATTAAAAGGAGGAAGCATTGATTTTGGCTCATGGTTTCAGAGGTTTAGTCCACAGTTGCCTCGCCCTTTGCCTCTGGGCCTGTAGTGAGACAGTGCATCATGGTGGGAGCATTATGTGGAGGAGGCCTGCTTACCTCACGGCAGCCGCAAAGCAAAGAGAAAGAGAAGAAAGGGCTGAGGTCCCAATATCCTCTTCAAGGATATGCCCCTGGAAGCCTTTTTCCCACTAGTCCCACCTCCTAAATATTCCACAACCTCCAAATAATGGTGAGGACCAAGTCTTTAACATGAGCCTTTGAGGGACATTCCCCAGCCATACCATAGCAGCACTGTCCTGCCTAGCTCTGAGCTAGGCATTGCAAGGGTAAAAGAAAGAGGCTCCTTTTCCCCAAGAACTTCCAGCTATGTCAGAAAAGTCAGATATACAAAGATCTGCAAAGATCTGCAGGGTCAGATATTGGTGAATATCACTAGAGCAATCAAAATAGGAGGAGCTGATATGGTTGACTGGGGAAACCTGGAACAACTCTTGTTAAGTCTCAAAAAAAGGTGTTTTTCTAGTCTTTTCCCATCAACACTTTCCAATTGTCCATTGTTGCTGAGATTGAAAATAAAGTTATTTCATTTGTAAGAAATTATGATCTCATACTTTTGGGAGCAATTCCTTTTCTTAGAGGGAGAACCTTGCAAATTCTGTCTTATTCCACTTGGATTATTTGTTGTATAAATATTATTATAGCAATTTTAAAGATCTGCTTTTTTGGGAGGGTTACTAGGTATTGAACCCAGGGGCACTCCACCACTAAGCCACATCCCCAGCCCTATTTTTTAATCTTATTTAGAGACAGGATCTCACTGAGTTGCTTAGTACCTCGCTTTTTGCTGAGGCTGGCTTTGAACTCGGGATCCTCCTGCCTCAGCCTCCCCAGCCACTGGGATTACAGGTGTGCACCACTGCACCCAACTAAAGATCTGCTTTAAAGCAGAAAATAGGGCTGAGGTTGTGGCTCAGTAGTAGAGTGCTTGCCTAGCATGTGTGAGGCACTGGGTTTGATACTCAGCACCACATAAATATAAATAAATAAAATAAAGGTATTGTGTCCATCTACAACTAAAAAATTTTTGAAAAGCAGAACATAATACATCTACACTAACAGAGGAGCTAATTTAATTTGACTTTCTTCCTTATATTCTTTGTCCATATGCATAGATAATTTTATATTTCAATTTTACCTACCTTTCAATGTCATTTTCTCAAATAATATCAGCAATGTTCAGTTGATACCCAACAGATTCTAACAGTAGAATAATTTTATGACCACACTGTGAATTCTTCCTTGTCTGTTTTCTATTGGAGCATAAAGTACTATGCAGTATGCCAGGCAGAGGTTTTGAATTGAAATTTTTCTATTTTAAATTATTTTTACTCCCTGCCATATGTGTGATTATACCTATGTTTTATCTTCCTATTGTCAAAAGACAAAAATACAACAAATTCAGTTTAAATATTTAGATAACTAAATTGGTTTTTATTTGCAATTCTAGAATCAGGCAATGCATCATTTCACAAAATAGAATGAGTGTTCTGATAAGCCAAGCAGAGGAGGCTAATTTTATAAATAGAAAAAGGCTGAGAAATAGAGCAGAAATAGAGAACAAAAAGCAGATTGGTCATTTCAAAGTTACTTTTGTTGAAAACGGTAAAGCAGAGGGGGCTTCCTTATTGTGAGGGCTAAAACTTGCCTGTTTGGGGATTTAATTATTATTTCTCAATGTCCCGATTTCTCAAAATGTCAAGTAAGCACCTCAGTTTCAGCTTGGTGATGTGCAATTTCAGCATCAGTGACTTCATTTTGGTTTGATCTGTTGGACTGTGAGCGGAAGCTCAGTATAAACCAATGGCCTCCTATAAATTTTATTAAACACTATCTCGACAGAGAGTTGGTTACTCAGTATTTTATTTTTTTTTACCATTAAGTCAAATCACCATTTAATTTCATTAAAAACTTTTAGATTGTGTAAAACACACATTAAAAAATTTACCTTTTTAACCAATTTTAAGAACATAGTCCCGTAGTATTAAATTTATTCATACTGTTTTGCAACTCTTGCCACCATCTGTCTCTAGGACACTTGTGTCTTGTAAAACCAGAACTTTGTACCCATCAAACAGTAACTCCTTGTTATTTTTTTTACCCCCAGTTATTGGCAACCACCATTCTACTTTGCATTTCTATGGATTTCACTACTGTAGGTAATTCCTTTAAGTGGAACGTATATATTATTTATCTTTTTGTGACAGGCTTATTTCACTCAGCATAACATCTTCAAGGTTCATCCATTCATGGTGTAGCATGTGTCAGGATGTCTTTTCAGGATGAATCATATTTCTTTAATGTATACACCACACTTTATGAATCCATCAGTGGACACTTCAGTTGCTTCTACCTTTGGGCTATTGTGAAATATGCCGCTATGAACATGAGTTTGCAAGTATTTCTTCAAGTCCCTGCTTTCAATTTTTTGGAATACAAACCCAAAAGTGAAATTTCTAGATTATGTGGTTATTCTATTTTTAACTTTTTGAGGAAACATCATACTGTTTTTCACTGTAACTGCACCATTTTATATTCCCACCAACAGTTCACAGGGTTCCAATTTTTGCATATTCTTGTCAACACTTTTATTTATTTTAAATTTATTTTTTGTAGTAGCGATCCTACTGGGGTGATATCTCATTGTGGTTTTTATTTGCCTTTCCCTAATGATTAGTGAGGCTGAACATCTTTTCATCTGCTTATTAGCTATTCGTATATCTTCTTTGAAGAAATGTCTATATCAACTCCTTTACCCATTTTTTAATTGGATTGTTTGGGGTTCTTTTTAATTATTGTTGTTAAGTAGTATGGTTTCTTTATGTAATCGGATTAATTTTCTATCAGATACAAAAACAAGAATTTTAAGAACTGCATTGTAAGAAAATGGAAAGAATTTGCTTCCAGACATGAGCAAGGAAACTCCATCCTGAATTCCTAATAACTGAATGCTCTTTAATGCTTGAATTCACCCAGGCTTTCCAGTCCAGGCAGAAGTTGCTCAGTAACTCCCAGAGGAGAGACAATCCTATACTTACAAGTAAACAAACCAGAAAAACACATTTAAAAAGACATGAAATAGTGAGAAAAAGGGAGTCACAGCATTTGTTTAGAAGAATAAAGGAAAGCATAGATTGAAAATTGTAAAGGGATGTGAAATGGGTAAAACATTAAAGGTATCTTTGTTAATTGAAATTTTTAACTTTTAGAATTAATTTAAAATTCTTTTATGATTTCATCAACAACATTCATGTGTATGCTTGTGTGTGTGGGTGTGTTCACACACATTGGGGAGTGTCTATGTACCTAAACTATAGAATCAATGACCTTTAGACATGTAACAGAACTCATAGATTATTTAACCCAACTCTCTCTCTCTCTCTCTTTTTTTTTTTTTTTTTTTTTTTTTTTTGGTACTAGGGAATGAACCCTGGGGTGCTAAACCACTGAGACACATCCCCAGCACTTTTTTATATTTTATTTAGAGTCAGGGTCTTTCTGAGTTGTTAAGTGCCTCGCTAATCTGCTGACGCTGGTCCTCCTGCCTCAGTCTCCCAAATTGCTGGGATTACAGGCTTAAACCGAACTCTTTTTTTTATTTTTTTGCTCTCAAGAGGCAGGGTGGTTGCCCATGATCATACAGCTAAAGAGCAACAAATTCAACACTAGAACCTAATCTCCTGACTTCTAAACCATTTCTCATGAGATGGAACCAGAAGAATATAAGAACTCTATTGAGAGGGCTCATCTTCTTCCCTTCCAAGCCCCAAGGGACCAGAGAACACCTATTTGGGACATCCCCAACAGTCCCAACCTTCCCCACGGTTTAAGGTACACTTCTTGTGTGTCATGAGGAGACAAAGCAATAAGAACAGGGGCACCACATTTGAAAGTTTCCTATTTCTTCCCTCTTTTGACTTTGGAATCACTATCTCAATGCTTCTGCAGAACTCAGCTGCTGTGGATTATTTCTGTCCTCACACATGTTAAAATTGTAACTCCAATATGATGGTATTAGGAGGTGGGACCTTAGGGAGAAAATTAGGTCATGACTGGAGTAGTGCCTAATAAAAGAGACCCTAGAGAGCTCCCTTACCCCTCCCACTATGTGAGAATGCAGGGAGAAGATGACCCTCTATGAATTAGAAAGTGGGTCCTGACCAGATACCAGAGCTGACAGTCACTTGATCTTGGACTTCCATAAAATTTATTTATGAGTAATAAATTTCTGTTGTTTATAAGTCATCCAGTCTATGGCATTTTTGTTATAACAGCCTAAACAGGTTAAGAAACCAGTCATTCTCAACTGGAGATTCTATTGCTCTCATTTTACACACACACACACACACACACACACACACACACACATTTTCTAGTTGGCGTTTGGAAATGTCTAAAAGGGCATTTTTAGGCTGTCACAATGAGTAGGGATGCTATTGTCACTTAGGGGCTGCCTGGGGGCTAACGATAAAAAGCACTCTGTAACATGTGGACAGACCAATGTAGAATTTTCCTTCAAAATGACCCTGAGACTCCCCTATGAAACAATGTGCCTGGGCATTCGTTTGGGACGAAGCCTGGTAAAAGCGCATGCTCAGTAGGCGTGTGGAGGGGCAACCCCACACCTTCACGGAGCACTTCTGGTGGCAGGAGCATCCATCCTGCTAGAGTGAAAAAACGATGGATCCTTCCCCACCCTTTTTTGTCCCCCTGAGGGTAGATTTTACAGATGAAGAGGACCTTCACCTATAAATCAGATATGATCATAGCACCTTTTACATAAGGCTGTTTTTAGAAGGGTTTCTGAGCCAATCATCCCAATTGTTAATTCCTTTACTATTTCCCCTTGGATTCTGCAATCTTCTGGCCTCACTGGGGAACTCCTCTTGTTGCCAGGGCTGAGGCCATCCTTGTACATTTTGGGGGGCATGTCCAATTCTACAACAGGACCCTCCAGTGGGTAAACCTGCCTGGAACTAAGGAAATCCACATCAGTGGATAGATTGCTGCTCTCAGCTAGTTTTCCCAAAGCTAAGATTGTGTTCATGAGCCAAAGGTGTTATATCACTTTTATTTTATTGACAAACTGAACAGAAAGTCTTAATATGAAGAAGAAATACATGCCAGATTAAACAGAATCATAGTCATGCTGGCTGACAATTAAATGAATTTGTTTTAATACATAATAATAAGTGCTTTAGAGAAAGAATTTCAACACAATCAGAAGGTTCAACCTAGCATAGAATTGAAATTATTACTCTTGGGCAATTACAGTGTTCCATTGTGGCTTGTTACACACCATCTCTAAAGGGACTGAGACCATAGGTAGGTCTTTATAACGTTGCCGTGTGTCATGAACACAGGCTGATACACCCCTAGATACAGTAGAGAGATCAGACCATCACTCCCTTAATCCAGTAATTATTCTTAACATTAATGTATGCAATAACCAAATAGTATAGAGTACAATACAAACTCCACATTATCATCTCTGATGTATTCTTGCCAAAATTATTGAACCAGAATTATAGTTTGGAATTATAGTTTGAGTTACAGGTGTCATTTTCAGATAACAGGAAATATAGAAGACAGAGAAACAAGAGACAAGCAAACAGATAAATCCCAAAAGCAAGACTTTATTCAGAGGTAGTCTTTTCAACAAATCAGTGCCAAGAAACTGATCAAAAAGAGTTAAGAGGCATGACAATGTAGTCCTGACTTGAATCCTATTTTATTTTATTTTTTATCAGTGTATTATAGTTGTACACCATGATGGGATTTGTTGTTACAAACTAATGCATGCATACAATATAATAATATAATCACTTCCTGGCACTTCAATTCTATTTTAGATCAGTTAACTTAAAAATCAAGATTTTTCTTTTTTCTTTTTTCTTTTTAGACAGGGAAGCTTAAAGTAGAATTATTGATTTTGCTAAGTATATTTTTATTTTGAATTCGCTTTCTTTCTCTTTCTTTTTTCTTTTTTTGCGGTAGTAGGGACTGAACCCAGGGATATTTCCCCACTGAGCTACATCCCCAGCCCTGTTTATGTTTTATTTTAAGACAGGGTCTTGTTAATTTCAGAGATGGGCCTCAAATTTGAGATCTTCTTGCCTCAGCCTCCTAGTTGCTGAGATTATGGTATGTACTATTGTTCCGGGTCGGAATTTTTTTTTAATATAAGAAATTGTTTTTCTAAAGTGCATACTGAAAATTATATGCACACAGAGCTAGAAATGTTGGGAGGGCTAAATAAGAGTACAAATTTGTCCCTCTTGTAGACAATCCAATCCAAAGTTTCTGGTACTTTTTAATTAATCAACAAATATTAATTAAGCCTTGATTATGCACTAAGCTCAAATCTAATGATGTGTTAGGGAATATAATGGAAGACATGCTGGTATGGCTAAGGAAATAAAATAATAAATATATGTTCTAACCATATAGTACACACTGAAAAGTTCACAGGCTTCCAGAAACACCCAGCAGGGGCCATATGTTTTGTAAAGCCTTCACAAGGAGGTGGTGAAGGTGGTGGTGGTGGGGTTAACAGAGATCTGAAGGATGAGAACTTAGGGAGCTCTCGTGTGTCCCTGTGTGTGCCCATGCATGTGTGCCCTGTATGCTCGAATGTGTGGTAGAGACTAGTGTAGCAGCATCCCCTTGGGGTTAGTTGGCAAATTGTGCCCACAGATTTTCCTTGCTGTATACATTTTAAATTCAAATCTCTATGCTTTAATGTTACCTTTTGTAGTTGCTCTCCTAGGATTGTTATAATATATAAATATTTATCCTTTTCCATGTTTGAAACGATTATCATTGTCTTCCCACCTCAGCTGTAATGGGGCTTAAGGTGCATGCACACATCCAAATGTTGGATCTCTGTATCTGTGATCAGAAAAAGGTTGCTGTGGAAAGTGTTTCATGCTGCTATTTTTCAAAATTTAATGCTGAAACACATTTATTTCATACCTAAACACATTTCTTTATTGTTTTTCACCTAGCACACTAATGAGTTAAACAATGAGTGAAAGTCAATACATTTTATTTATTTATTTTATTTATTTTTTTAATATTTTTTTTTTTGGTTTTTATTTATTTATTTTTTTGCAGTGCCGGGAATTGAACCCAGGGCCTTGTGCTTATGAGGTAAGCACTCTACCAACTGAGCTATATCCCCACCCCCAAGTCAATACATTTTAAAAATTAAATTTGATTTGATATTGATAGATGGATGTTAATATTTTTTAATTGGTGCTAGGGAATGTACCCACAGCCTCCCATATGCCAGGTAAGTGCTCTACATTGAGCTACACCTCAATAATAAAAGGGATAAGAATACTTACTTGCCCTTTGAATCCACAAACCCATCAAGGCTGTAAGGAGAGAATCCTTATATTTTCATCACAATGCATCCTGGCAAACCCTGTTCTAATGTAATGATAAAGCAGCTTATTTTTTCCCAAAGGAGCAAAGTTGCAATTAGTGGTTTAAAATGGTGAAAGCTTCAGTAAGTATCTCCAAAGTGCAGAATTTTAGAGATTTTAGAGCAGAGAAGTGCTTCCCAGGTCATGAGGCATAACCTCTTATTACTGACCAAGAAACTGAAGCCCATATTGGACAAATGACTAGTCTGAAGCCCAGTGGCTCAGATAGCTAATGACTGGCTTAGAACCCTAGAGTCCTAATGCCCTCGTTTTTATTTCACTACATTGCCTCCTTTAAAAAAAATCCAACAAAATGTGCAGAAGAGTAATGGAGATGTGGATCATACAAAGAACCCAACGTTCCATAGTGTTCATGTGTAGTACATAAAAACACAGTTTTATGTTACAGAATGTGATATAAATTGAAAACAAATACATTAGCCACGTTAAATATAACATTCCAGGGCATATAATTTCTTTTTTGGAATTTATTATTGCTTTTCAGGATGATCTGCATGGCATGAATTTCTTGGGAAAAAAAAAAAACAGTCCTGGTTACTTTTAAAAATTCTGTTGTTTCTGTTCACTATAGTTCTATATTTGTTTTAAGAATAAAGCATATCTGAGCATTTTGTAGGTCTAGGAAAGGGAACCATACAAGAGAGGGAGGGTAATTAAAGGAACAGTTTCCAGGAGGAAAGAGCAAGAGCACAGGGAAGAAAAGATTTGTTATGAAAAGAAGTTTAGTATGAACAGAATGGAGATCTGACTAGAACCAAAAGCATTTAGGAGAATACCGCAAATGTCCAGGAGACTAAAGAGCAAGATGCAAAGAGCTTCACTAAAATGGACACACCTTCCTGCCACGTTTATCAACATTGTGGATCATGAATTTCAAGCTGTGCCCTGCTCCCCCACACACCTGTCTCTCTTCCTCTTTTCCAATAAATGAGCAAGTCTATTCCCAACAGTCGTTTTTCAGTCCCCATCTGTGTCCAGCATCCATCAGTCTGCCCAGTCAAAATGATTCAGAGTTGTCTTTTTTTTGGCAGGTGGGGCAGGGCGTGGGTGAGTACCAACGATTGAACTCAGGGGCACTCACCACCGAGCCACATTCGCAGCCTGATTCTCAGTTCTTAAAGCAGTCAGTTCCACGCTGCTCATGGTACAGTGCACCTTTGGTGGTTTTGGTTTGCCTTATTTAACAGGACAAGTCTATAGGAATTGGAGTCTAGAAAAGATTTCTAGTGCAAGACATTTGGCTGATGAGATGTGTGAGGTTTTTTATGCTTTGTTTTGTCCTTCAAATTCTATTACTATTTCAGAAGAAATGTAAAATAAAAATGAATGTTACAAGTTCAAAACAGCCATGGAAAGTGGGCTAAGATACCTTCATAGACCAGACTGGCAGGGAATGTTAGGATGAGGTGAGATTTATGGTACAATCTAATAAAGCAGTGGCTAAAGAAATTTTCTAGCAAATGCCCCAAAGAATGCTAAGATTATAGGCAGGAGAGGCTTGAAAATGAAGGGAAATCAGTAAGTCAGGGAAAGACCAAGAGACGGTGACAACACTTCTTATTTTCATATTTTTTTGTTCATCCCCACTCATATGGTCATTCTGACATGAGAAAGCGGAGTGGGCACTGGATTAGAAGAATCAGGGAAGTGCCCAAGATTACTTATGGCTACTAGCAAGGAAAGGGTAACCCCCAAAGCGGAAGATAAGCCACTGATAAACTCCAAAGAAATGGCTGATTGGATTCAGAAAGAAAAGAAAAGCTTCCCCATGCTATGACTGAAGCCAAGTTTCCTGTAATTACAGGTTTCACTATTAAAAATCACCAAATATTAGAGTAAAATGAACACCAAAAAAGTATCAAAAGTCAACAAAAGAATTAACCCCTGAGGAAAAATTTATGCAGACAACAAAAGACTTCACGGTAACTGTAATTAGTATTTCCCCAAATATTTTAGAGAGTATGACATCCATAAAGAATCAGAGTTCTTGAAAATCAAATATATAATAGATCCACAAAGAAGCAGACAAAAACCCCACCTCAGGAAGTGGGCTGAACAGCGGAATAGACCATGACTTGAAGGTCAAATTTGTTGGCTGTCATCTCAAGCCAACAATGTAAAGAGTTAAAGAACTAAAAAGTATGAGAGCAAAGTTAGTAAGTTAATAAGCACGGAGAACAAATCAAGTAATACCAAGATCTGTCTATTAGAAATCTCAAAAAGAAAGGAGAGAATGGAAGACAGGAAATAATTAAAGAAATAAGAAAAGAAAATTTTCATGATTTGAAGAAAAATATCAGTCATCAAGTGCCATGCAGGGGTGGGGGGAGGTGGAAAGGGGGAGGGAGGGAGAGAGAGCCCTGTACTTAGCTCTATAGAAGTGACATTTCTAAAGTACAAAGGTAAAGAAAACAGCATACGAGTTTTAGGAAGGAAAAAATAGGAACATACAGGAAAGAGAAGAATCAACCTCACTATGTCTTTCACTGTTTACATGGACTATTACAAAATAATGTCTTCAAAGTTCTAAAGGAAAATGATTGTGAACTAGAATTCCATGTTCTGCCAACTCAAGTGTGGGGGCAAAAGAAGTTATAATTTCAGGAATGTAAGGACTCAGAAAGGCTGCCACATTCAAAAACTTTCTAAAATAATTCCTTGGAGCTGGATCTGGAGGTGTATACTCGTACTCCCAGCAACTCAGGAAGCTGAAACAGGAGGATCACTTGAACTCAGGGTTTCAAAACCAGGCTGGCTACATGGCAAGACTTCGTCTCAAAAAAAAAAAAAAAAAAAAATACTTGAACACATGTTCCTATGAAATCAGAGAAAGAGGAAAACAGGATAAAAGAAAAAAAGGTGAACAAAGAAAATTATTTATAATGTGGTTGTAGACAAGCTATACTGTCAATAAATTATTCTTAAGAAAGGTAACACAATAAAAATTAATAATCTGGAGTTAAAATTCTGGATGATTTTGATAAAACATGGAAGGTGATAAAGAAAGTGGGTAAGAAAGGTGCTAAGGGTCTCTTGTTTAGAAAGTGGTAGCTACAGGGGCTGAGGATATAGCTCAGTTGGTAGAGCGCCTACCTTGCAAGCATAAGGCCCTGAGTTCTAATCCCCAACACCACAAGAAAGAAAGTACTAACTACAGACAGTGATTCTCAGTATTGATAGCAAAATCTTTAAATGCTTATTAATAAATTAATAGAAGTAGACATATAAACTCCAACCATTAAGGAACAAACTCAATTAAGACTGAAAAGGAAAGGAAAAAATATTACAGAGAACGAAAATTTCATGAGTGAAACTCAACACAATAGTAACAATATATGTGAATGGGTTAAATCCTTAGATTGATAGGGTCTTTGTTTTTGTTTTTTTTTTTTTGTGGGGGGTGGTACCAGGGATTGAACCCAGGGGAACCTAACCACTGAGCAACATTCCTTGCCCTTTATATTTTGAGCCAGGGTCTCTCGAAGTTGCTGAGTCTGGCTTTGAATCTGTGATCCTCAGGCCTCAGGCTCCCAAGTTGCTGGGATTACAGGTGTGCACCATCATGCCTGGCTAGACTGTTTTTTTTTTTAAGTTCAAGCTGCAAGCTGTTTACAAAGGCCATGCATGCTATGCACATGCCTGTAATCCCAGCAGCTTCGGAGGCAGGAGCATCCTGAGTTCAAACTCAGCTTTAGTAACTTAGCGAGGCACTAAGCAACTCAGTGAGACCCGTCTCTAAATAAAATACAAAAAGGGACTGGGGATGTGGTTCAGTGGTTAAGTACTCCTGGGATCAATGCCCACTATTAAAAAAAAAAAAAAAAAAAAAAAAAAAAGTCATGCATGCTTAAATACTCCAGAAAAGGATTTGGCTTTATTAATTTATTGCTACTGGAGATTGAGTCCAGGGATGTTTTACCACTGAGTTACATCCCCGGTCTTCTTTTTTTTTTTTGAGACAGGGTCTTATAAAGTTGTCAAGGGTTTCACTAAATTTCTGAGGCTCACCTGGACTTGGAATCCTCCTGCTTCAGCCTCCCAAGTCTTTGGGATTGCAGGCATTGGGGTACCATGCTTGGTGGAATTTGGATTTATAACTGGGCAAGGAGAAAATTGCTCTGAGCTGAAGTTCAGAAGGATTTGAAGGCAGTGATAGCAAAACCAATCTGAATAGACATTTCCTCATGAGTCTTAAGAGGAGTGATGGGGGTGGGGGATGAAGCACAGACTCAGGGAAGGGAAACACATGGAAACAGATTGGCAAACAGAGGACTCTGATGGAATAGATTCCATTTGATAAGGAGACATAAAAAACCATTATCAGAGAATATTCAGTACTTTACTTTCCTAAGAAATGATAAATGGGTATTAATGGATGCACTTCTGGTAGATGACTTTGTTTCTATTATAAATTATTTTGATATGATTTTAAAGCAAGTCACAACTGAGAGCAAGCTCTACTTTCACCATTAGGAAAAACTTTATAATGCTATGAATAAACCACAAATAACACCTGCCTTAGAGGTCTACCTTATTCAATCAAGTTCATCTTTTAACGAATGTCACATTGTGAGGGACGTTAGTTGATCAGTTGCATCTTGGAATCTGTGTAATAGTAAGTGTGTTGTGCCGGGTGTGGTTGGACTAGAATAATTCCCCAAACCATTGTTGAGATTTGTTCACTCACATTGCAGGACCCAGTTTGCAACTCCCACAGACCACAGGAAGATGAGTAGATGCAGGAGCTCCAGGTCTGCCCACACAAATGGCGTCACTTGGAGGCCTTCTTGAATTCTGTAAAACCAGCTCACTTCAGTGGTCACCAATTAACTTGGGCAAACTCACATTTACCCAGGTTCTCCCGTCAATTATGTTTAATTTCTGTGAAGACTCTATAACTACGGCTTTTAGGATAAGCACATGCATGTGGATTCTGTGAACATACTAGCCACACGTCAGTTTTAAGGTGTGACTTTGTCTTTTAAATGGTTCTGGAGATTTGCTCCTAATGGTAGCTATGTAGCCACATCTTCAAAGCAGGTGTAAAAATAAGAACTGAGCCTGTAACTGACACTATTAGAAAGAGCCACAGGAAGATTCGGTCGAGAACTTGAGCTACAAATTTCCAGTCTTGTACTACCTGCAAAAGAGAAAAAGATACCTCTCATTCAAGATGCTGGGCAACTATTCTGAATTCTTTAAGGAATTTTTAAAAAGTAATATTCAGATTTACAGCATTTACGTTTTCAAATTCACCTAACACATTGCCCATGATAATAGGCTCAAATTCTATCCAGTGACTTTGCTACTTGTGCCCAAAGAAAACAGCTTATAAACCGAGTATATAGAAACACTCTCATCAATATTAAAATAGTAAAATAAAAACAACAATTTTTTTTAAATTTTTTCTTTTTTTTTAGATGTTGATAGACCTTTATTTTATTCACTCATTTACATGTGGTGCTGGGAATTGAACCCAGTCCCTCGCACATACTGAGCAAGTGCTCTACCACTGAGCCACAACCTCAGTCCAAAAAAACAGAATTATTAATGTATTTGTAAACATGACTTTTTCCACAAAGGAAAAAGCTAATGTATCTGCTACTACTACATTTCTCTGCCACAGAGAAATGAACAGGGGAAGACAGGCATTCTTAAGGGACAGAAGAAATGAAGAGTCTACTTAGCTAGAAAGGTAAATTGGGGTGAGATAAACACCAGGCTTAACAGAGAGGTTAGAGAAATCAAGCAGCAAGAAACAAGTCTGAAAGGGAAGAGTAGGTTCTCATCTTTTAAGGTGAAATAAATGTTCCCTTTCTATTGGTCCCTGACTCACTTGCAATGATACTACAAACATACTCATTTAGTTGAAATCGTACTTTAAATTTTGACTCTGGATCTTTCCCCCGGGGCTGAGGATATGCAGTGCCATCCTCACTCCTGATTCTTGCTAACGCCAGCTGCAGCCCCTAATCACTCCACAGTCAGACTGGGGGTTGGGGTGAGGGGGACAACTGACATGGTACAGTGTGCTGTGTTGGTGAGCTCTGATGTTTTATAGGTTAGTTATATTCAATGTATTTATGACTTACGATATTTACGAGTTTATTGGAGTACAACCCCATCGTTGGTTGAGAAGCAACTGTATAGGGGGATTTTGTAAAAATGGGCTAGAACACAAAGCCGGCCTGCCATCTGAGAGGGGAGCCAGGACACAGCTTGATACTGAAGGAAGCTGCTGGCATTGAACTGAAATGTATTCTGAGTTTACAGAGGTTCAGAAATAAGACCTCGAGGGAAATGCCCACAAAGGAGATATTTAAAAAGTCAACCTTATAAGATTGGTAGGATCATTAATGATTTTGAATTCAGGAGGAAAAGACTAGGCGAGGCAGATAGGGAAATGGGCCTCTGGGCAACTTCCTGTGCAGCAGAGCACAAACAGCTGTAGGTTTTTGCTGAGAAACTTGCAAAAAGGCTATTTTTAAATCAGTACATACATGACCTGGAGTGCACAGCCTCTTCAAAGAAGGAAAATGCTCGATCAATACTTTGATTGGACTGAAGGCTACATGTACACACTGAGTACCTTACCCAGGATTGGGCCAGGAGCTCGCTTCCTTAAGCCTGTGGATCCATATAAATCCCTAGACAATAGCCATTCACTGACAACCCTCTCTGGTCCCCTTCCAGTTGCAGGAGCTTAGCTTCCTTAGCTTTAATAAATTCTTATACTTTGCTTTTGCCCACTGCTATCCTTGAATCTCATTCTTTGAATTTTAAGAACCCACCCAGCTCCATGCTCTGTAACAATTTTAATCTTGTTGTGTACATTATTCTAAATTTTCTGAATTCCCTGTGGTGATCATATGTTATTTTTATAATTAAAAAACCTATTTAAATCTTTGCAATAGTATTTTTTAAAGCGATAAAGAACATACACACAAAACTCCTACTTAATGGTTAAAATGCTTGTTTTATAGCAGTAGTAATTTTTCTGTCATTAAAAAAAAAATTTCAAGTAGACAAAAAACATGACAAGCGGTTAAGAAAACATTCTAGGCAGGGTCTGTGTAGGCAAGATAAATTGTAGAAAGATATTTCCAAAAACAGTTCTTTTGTAAGCATGTTTATGGGGTCAGGCTCTTGGCAGTAATTTTTACCAATTTTAGAATAAAATAATTGAACCCTATAAATTGGTGTAAAGATGTAACTTGTTTTAAGCACATATGCGGGGCACATAATGCATATTTTATATTTTATTTCATTTATTCTTCATCATACTCTTCAAAGCAGGTTTTAGAAAACAGAGGCTCAAGTTGAGCAATCTGTTTTACCTGTTTGAAGTTGAGTCACAGCATGGGTCGGGATCTGAGCCTAGGATGAGACAGGGTCTCACTGTGGTTTTTTTTTTTTTTTTTTTTTTTGAGGCTGGTCTCCAACTCCTGCCTCAGTCTCTTAAGTAGCTGAAACTAGAGATATTTGCCACCATATTGTTTCATACTATTAAAAATAAAATCTATAAACTAAATAGCAACATTCTCTTCCCTCAACAAAATATCTAATACTAAATTTTCTGTTAATTTAAAATTTTATTCTTTCTTTCTGGCTTTTTTTCTCCCAAACACTATGGATGAAAACCATCATCCATGAAAAATGAGAGAGAAATTACCAGAGACCAGGATATCCAACTGAAAAAGCATAATTTCACTATTTAAAATAGAATTGAGGAATTATAAGGAACCATAATTAGTCTACTAAGATTCCTATTGTATGTCAGGGTTTTTTTAAAAAAACCTGGGGATTGAACCCAGGACCTTGTGCTTACAAGGCAAACACTCTACCAACTGAGCTATATCCCCAGCCTTTAAAATTTTGTCTATATAAAGATGATAAATAATAATGTTCCATTTTAAGCAATGACAGCATTTTGTTGCAAATAAATGTTGAAATAGTAGTCTTTTGCACACCTCGATGGCAACATTATTGTAACTACAATTTACTCACCTGGCTGATAAAATGTTCTTTCTTCACATGCCTTGAAATGTATCTAATGGACTCTGCAGCCTTTTCCAGAAAGGCAACCAGAACTTTTTCTCCATTGCTAAGCTGCTTCTGTTTCTTTTTGTCCAGGACTTTACCTTTTACTACTGGTTTACTCTCATCTTTATCTGGGAAAGAGTAGCGATCCATATGGTCTTTCATGCAGAGTAATTTAGGAAGTCTTTGCAGAAATAGCCTCTTCACCCAAGGGGCCATGGGATGGTAAGTGGAGGAAGATCTATGGTGAACATTAATTACAAAAACAGTAACAATAATGGACAGGGTAACGAAGATCATAATGAACAAAAGGTACTCTCCAATGAGTGGAATGACTTTTGAAGAAGATGGAATTATTTCTTCAATTACTAAAAGAAAAACTGTCAGAGAAACCAGAACAGACGTTGATAATGAAAGTTTTTCACCTTCATCGGAAGGTAAATAGAACACAAGAACTGTTAGAAAGGACAGACCCAGGCAGGGGATTATCAGAAAGAGAGTGTAAAACAAAGGCAGGCGTCTCAGGACGAAAGAGTAAGTAATGAATGGATAGGAATATAAACCATCTCTTCTGTTTCCCTTCATCCCTCTTGCATTTAGTATTTCCCATTCTCCATTATCAAAGAAGTCTTTTCTGTCAACATTTTCATTTATCAAAATAAGGTCAACCATGGTACCATCGTAAGTCCAGGATCCAAATTTCATTGAACAATTCTGCCGGTCAAATGGGAAAAACGTGACATCCATGGTGCATGAGCTTTTATAACTGGCAGGAGGGGTCCAAATGACGGTTCCATTGGATTTGACTATGACCTTGGTCATGAGGGACCCTTCAAAACGTCCATCAGCACTGTCATAAAAGTAGGTACACGTTAGTTAGTTGAGTACTTATTAGTTTATTAGTCATTATTGTACTATTATTAGTTCGTTAATTAGTCTGTAAGTTAGTTGAACACGTATTAGTTTGAGGTTTTATTCCCTTTAACACACTACTTTCATGTTTATTACTTTTCTACTATAATGTTAAACACTTTTAAAAAGAAACAATTATTTTGTTAAGTTGTGTATTTCTCTTAATTATTCTTCCCCAGACTTTTCTATTTTTTTCTTTTTTTTAATCTTTTTTTGGAGTTGTTATTTATGTTATTTTGCCCCACTTTTCCATACCCAGTGTTAATCTGACGAACGTTGTCTTCCTCTGTGATACTTACTTTTCAAAGAGAACTATGTCGGGAAGCCAGAGAGATTCTGATGGAACTTTGATTGAATGGATTCCACCATATTCATCAGGATTCCAGCGTAATTTGTGGTCAGTCCATTCCTGCAGGAAATGAGTATATGATAATTTTATTTTGAAAATTCATGTATTAGACCTTGAGATCTTGAAGTTTCTGTTAATTTACCAATCCTAATTTTGTTAAGAATGGCAAATTCACCAGGTTAGACCTTATAACCCTACCTGGGATTCTGGAATACAGCTGATCTTGGTGAGGCCCACATACCTTGCCTCTTTGTTGATTTCAAAATTTCCATATCTGCCTCACAATGAAGAGGTTTAGCAACAAATGCCACTGATTCATAATGTGTCTTTTCAGCCTATTTTCACTTAAGAAACAAACAAACAAAAGAAAGAAAAGCAATGATAGAGCTAATTCAGTTTATTTTGGGAGGACTGGTCCAGTGAGATTTTCATCTCTTGATAATAGGTACACAAGTTTGAACATCACTCAAGAGTCTTGGATAAACATCCACATAGTATTTTAACATCAAATATCCAGAGGGCCTGGGGTGTTACCTCCATGTTAGCACACTTGCCTGAACCAGGCTCTACGTTCAATTCCCAGCACAGCTGAATCTGAATTTATTTTGTAACTCTTAATTATGGTTTAAAGTTATATCCCTAATATTGTTATCCTCCATATGCTTACATTTTTTTCTTCATATGGAGGAAATTATTTAGCAGGTTTTATAGGGGCTGTTGAAACCAGATTAATAAACTAACTGAATAGATTGCATTATGAAGGTCAAGGGGATGATGAATGTTAAGTATTTTGTGCATGTCTCTTATAAATACTGAGTACTCTAGCTTTTACTTTAGTATCCCAGTAAGTTCTAATCTGTGATTTCTTCTGATGAAAAAAAAGAAAAGAAAAGAAAAGAAATCTGCCCATCTCACTTTTGGAAATGAAAACAATCTCTTTAGAAGTTGTAAGCCTTTCATAACTTCATTGTGTCCTCCAATGTAGTTGTGCCTGGAATATTTTTGTGCTGAAATACAAATTATTTTGCTATACAAAGAAGGAGGAGGAGGAAGAGAAGGGGAAGGGCAAAAATGAGGATAATATATGGATGACCCAGTTACAGCAGAAGTGAAGTTGTGTGAAAATTTTGGATCCAGACTCTTATGAAATCTGACCTGAAAATTAAATTCTTCCATTTCATTGTCTCTCATGAGGATAGTTGAGTAACCATGTAGAACAATGTTAGCTGACATTTCCAAGTGCTAGAAGGGCGTGCCCAGTGTGATGCTTCCTGGAACCCTCTGATGCCAACTTTGCCATTAAAAATTCAGGAGCTGGCAGATGGATGACTCCACTAGGTGGTAAAATACTGAAATATGCATGATCCCTGAAAATTGACAGACCTGTAAACTCCAGATGAAACATTTTCTATCTAAACAAAATTTTATCTAGGATAGAGACATTTTAAAAGCTAAAATCTAAAGCATAAAACAAAAAACAAACCCTGCATGAATGTAAAATTGTTCTTACATGGATTATTTAAAGTATTTACCACGTGTCTTTGGTACCCTCAGGCTTCTCTATTTCCCTGGCAATCATGGATATTTCTGTTCCCATAATTGCACCTTTTCCAACATGTCCTGTAAATGAAATCACGTGACCTGTGGATCCTGACCTCTGTTTAGCTGTGCATTTGATTCCTTTGTGCTGTCTTATCAGCAATTAGTTCATTTTTATTAGCGAGCAGTATTGCATGGTATGGATGTACCACACTATATCCCTTCACCAGTAGGAAATATGGATACTTTCAAGGTTTTGATGACTGTAAATAAAGCCATTGTTAATGTTTAATACATTTTGGGGTTAAATAAATTCTTATTTCTCTTGGGTAAATAGGGTGGGATGGCTGGATCGGAGTATTAGGGGACAGAAGCATGAGAATGGTGAGAAAACAAGGATAAGGGAATAATTTTGTAAAATGAGCCTATTGTGTTGGCCCCCATAAGCTTTCTTTTCTAAGAGGCAATTTACCTGCAGCCTTGCCTGGCCTAAGTGAACAGCCTCTGTCACATTCCTCAGCAAACTGCCTGTTATCTGCAGGAGAATGAAGCCCCCAAATAATATTAATAAGAGGAACCCAAGTTACCCTGACGGGGGAAACTTTTGTGACCCTTTTTATAGACCAGATCCTAAAACTAGGATAAGTTTTAGGAGATAAGGATAATTTCTCCTAACCATAAAATCTTTAAGAATGTGCTGTTAAAATCCAATTAGATGATCGGCATGGGCCAAGGTGGGTTGCCATGGCAGTGGATACTTGGAAATCTGAGGTCATCTTGCTGTTGGTCAAAAGTCCGGAGGTGGACCTAGATATGATTCTCTGGAAACTTCTCTGAGATCCCCAATAAAACTTGAATGCAGGAGTGGCAAGTTGTACCTTTCCTCTCAGACAGGATCCACTCTCTTCCTTGAAAGTGTCCCCTTTTCTTTTTCCTATCCCTTCAATAAACTCATTCCTGTTACTCTGAGTGACATATCTGAAATCTTTCTGACTTAATCTCAAGAATTAGGGTTTGTTGGCACACGCCTGTCATCCCAGTGGTTCAGGAGGCTGAGGCAGGAGGATCGTGAGTTCAAAACCAACCTCAGCAAAAGCAAGACACTAAGCAATTCAGTGAGACCCTGTCTCTAAATAAAATACAAAATACGGCTGGGGATGTGGCTCAGTGGTTGAGTGTCATTGAGTTCAATCCCTGGTACAGTACCACAAAAAGAAAAAAGAAATAGTGTTTGAAGCAGGGGATCTTCATGCTGCCTCAGTTTCTCGGAAGGCCTCAGCTCTGTAAAATAGAGTAACTATCTATTTAATTTTACACCATACAGCCAGTTTTCCAGAATGGTGGAATTATTTTTCATTCCCATTAGCCATGTATGGGAGTTCCAGTTGTTTCCCTCTTCTCCAGCACTTGCTATTGTCACATTGTTAAGTTTCTCCATATTTAAATGGATGTGAATGGTATCTCTTTGTATTTTTTTAATATGTAATTTCCTAATGACTAATTGTGCCTCTGTTCATGTGCTTATTTACTGTTCAAGTCATCTTATTTGGTGAAGTATCGAATCTTTTGCATATTTTTACTTGGAGTGTTTATTTTCTTATTACTGAGTTTTTAGTCTTCTTTTTACATTCTAGAAAAAAAGCTCTCTATCAAATATTTCATTTGCAAATATTCCCTCACAATGGACATATACATTGTGTCTGCCACCTTTGAGTCATTTACCCTTCCGGTAAGAAGGCCCCATTTCATTGTAGGGAACCACCTTGCCCCACTTTCAACTCAGCAGCATTGGGTAGTGCAGACTCTTCCTTTGGAAGTGGGAAAGACAGTAAGCTTTCTTTATGCTGTTGCTAATTTGGATTAGGTTTTCCTTTGACTTGCAAGAAAGAAGTTCTCAGTTGGTCCTGGGAAGAATCTGAGTGGATATCAAACTGCAGCATATTGCAAGTACACAGCCAAGAGCACCAGAGACAGCCAAGCTTGGGAAGGTTGACCAGAACTGTGCTTTTATACTCTAGGCCCAGCTTTAAAAAAAAAAAAATATTACTGAGCACAGCTAAGGAGAGCAACCTACAGTCCTCTGTTGGGAAACATAAAGATTGTCTTCTTGGATCACTCTGCTTCCTTCTACAGGCACACCAGGTCTTCATCTACACCCTGCAAAGCAGGAGGGAGAATGGCTGAAATTCTAAGGTTCCTCCTTTGTTAGCAAACAAACACCAATTTTACAAATTGTTCTAAAGGAACTGGGGCAGGCCCCGGGGGAGGGATTTCTAAACTAGAAAGATTCATCTTGCCTACCTGACCTCCAAAAGCAGGATTAGCAGCTGTGGCCAGGGATAATGTGGATGGGACTCATGGTTTTCAAGGAATTCATTTATTTAACAAATATGCAAAGCTTCCCCAGCCCTGTGCACTTGCTGTACCAGCTGTAATATACTCCTAGCCTGGGACTGATTCAGAAATTAAACAAGTAAACTAACAAATAATACCCTTAAGATGGTTGCCATGGAGCAGATGGGATTGGGCGCATGGTGCAGAACAACAGCGTAAATAGGGCAGGTGATTCTGAGACGATGACCTTTCAGCTGAGACATGAAGCACATGGATGAGAAGGAGTCAGAGCAGGAGGTGGTGGTGTGGGGTAGGCAGAAGGTTGGCGGTAGGTTGAATGAAGGCTTATATGAGTGAATGAAAGAATGAGGGATGTGTCCGAATCCTTGGGTATATGAAGAAATCTATAGTGGAATCAGGCTGCATTCCTAACCAGTATAGAAAAGGGGGCAAGGTGGGATTTTTGGTTAATGCTACTTACTTGGGTGTACTCAAAAGAGAAAGCACACTGAATTAGAATTTAAAACACTGAGTTGCACACCTGGTTTAACCTTTGCTAGTTTTACAGTTTAGACAAGTCACTCATCTTTAGCCTTTATGCTGTCTTGGAGGGTTGAGAGACACACTCCTCACAACCTTGGTGTCCTTTATATCCAGCTCTGGAGAATCAAAGCCTGATCCTGAGATGCCCATCCAGGGGGCAACCCAATTTCTACTAGATTGGGCACTCAACATAGCCTGGGTGCCAAAACCCAATATGATGGTGGGTGGAAAACAATACCCAGTACAGGGAATGCTGTAGCCAGCAGCACCCAGCTAAGGATTCAAAACCCAAATCTTCTATCTCCTGCTCTAAGAAGCTGGGAGATATTTCTGGTCACTTCCCTGTTTTCTGTGGAACCCTGGCTGCATCTGGAGATTAACCTCCTGTCTCTCTCTTCTTACACTAAAAGATTAGAGATAATATCCCATGTTTGTGCAGCATGTTCTAGCTAAGACTCTCAAAGCTCTTCACAAACATCAGCTCCATATTGCAGACGCTCCTGGTTTGAGAGCTGTGTTTTTGAAGGAAACAAGAAAGACAGGGCATATCAGAGCAAAATATCAAAGTTAATCCATGAGAAAGGAAAAAAAAAAAAAAAAAAAAGGAAAAATATTCCAAGTCTGAGTTTCTTAATTGGAAAAGCATAATTTCAAATTCACATCAAGTCCATATTCTCTTAAAATTGTCTTTGTTTGACAGGTATTACCTGGAATATCATTCATAAATGCCTAGCTATTACAATTCAAAACCAAATTTTATTTAAGTTGAAATCATGTTTTTACACAAATAAATTCCTCCAATTATTCTTCCTGTAATACTAAAACTAAAAGGTAAAATAAGCAAATTAAGTCATGTGTCACATAACCACATTTTGGTCAATGACAGACTATATATGTGACAGTGGTCCATAGATTATAATGATGCTGAAAAATTCTTATACACCTGGTTGTTAGGTAGGTTAGTCAACCATGAACAGGTGGGTAGAGGGAAAGGACGACGAAGGATGGTCATCAGGTTTAGGTGCCATGAAAAATTCAGGAATTATAAAACTGAAACAGTGGGGGAAATTTATCTAAACAGGAAAGCATTTGGAAATGAGATCCGGAATGCCTAACCTTCCCCAAACTGTATAAATGCTTGAGGGAATTATTACTTAAAATCCTAGGGACCTAACTGAAACAGATGAATATCAGAGAAGTGGGGTCTGGTATATCAAGACCTCTGCCAGCTACAGCTAATTATAACCCCTTAAGGGGCACTATGATTTTCAGGAAAATATCATCATTATCTCTTGCAACCAAGTTACTGGAACCCTCCTTTATTATTGAAACTATTCCACAACCACCCTGTCAACAAGAATATTGAGACCCTCACAAAGAAAGCTTGCTGAGGGCTATCCAGGGGGTAATAAACTAAATAAGGGTGGACAGGGAAATCAAAGCTGAAACAAAGGACTCATTTTCCTTAAAAACTCCTTCCCCATGAGCACCAAGGCATCCTCTCCTCGAGGTGGTCTGTGCAGTGCCTCTGCTATAGGTTACCCTTGATTCTCACTCTTTTTTTTTTTTTGGAACCAGGGATTGAACTCAGGGACACTCGGCCACTGAGCCACATCCCCAGCCCTATTTTGTATTTTATTTAGAGACAGGGTCTCACTGAGTTGCTAAGGGCCTCGCTAAGTTGCTGAGGCTGGATTTGAACTCTCGATCCTCCTGACTCAGCCTCCCAAGTCGCTAGGATTACAGGCGTGCACCACCACGCCCGGCGATTCTCACTCTTTCTATTACACTTTTGCTTACTACTCAGTTTCACTTGAATTCTTTCCAGTGGGGTCACAGGAACTAGCACTTGAGGACTGTGGTGCTGTCCCAGCTCAATTTGGCCCCCAGTCCTGGAACATAGTGACTGTTACATAGCGTTGTAGTCGGATGCATTCCTCACACTTGTGGTGACATTGATGTAAATGCACCCACTGTGCCGCTACTTGTATCCAAGTACAGTACATACCACTCAGCACATAGTAGGCTCTCAGTGAAAGTTCATTGAGCAACTGGCATTCATTGTCATAGTGACTATTCATGATAACATGAAGGCCAAAGGGTCTTACCCTTGTGTCATTAGAAAAAAAGGTGATTTCATTTCCACTTCCTTTAAGGTGCTTACAATGCTGTTTTCCTAACCTTGAACATGGTGTAGAATCTGAGGGTGCTAGGGCACTAAGACCTTTCTCATGTAGTCAATATTAATAATATATTTATGGTTTATAGGGTTTTGGTTACTCTCTGGAAATACAAAGAAGAAAGACAAACAAGTTTGCAAAATAAAATCAATAAAATAAAAATAGACTTTCTCTGGATGTCACTATATTTGTGCTTTATAAAGGTCTTTGGTTGAGAGAATAGAAAAGGAATGGCTAAATATACCATAGACAAACTATGGAAACAGAGAATCAGATGAGAGGATTAGGTACAAAAACAATACAAAACAAAAACCAAAAGACTCCCAAGCATATCAGTTGTATATGCTACAATGGAACATATTTTGTTTCATGTATGTAGAATTTTATTCTCTGTGGTTGTGAATTATAAAGCATTGGTTAGGCTGGGTACAGTGGCATATGCCTGTAATCCCAGGGGCTCAGGAGGCTGAGGCAGGAAGATCATGAGTTCAAAACCAGTCTCACCAACTTAAGGAGGCTCTAAGCAACTCAGCGAGATTCTGTCTCTCATTAAAATATTTTTTAAAAGGAGCAGGAAGCTGGGGAACTTGGCGCAATGGTTAAGTACCCCTGGGCTCAATCCCTAGTACCAAGAAAGAAAGAAAGAAAGAAAGAAAGAAAGAAAGAAAGAAAAGAAAAGAAAAGAAAAGAAAAGAAAAGAAAAGAAAAGAAAAGAAAAGAAAGGAAGGAAGGAAGGAAGGAAGGAAGGAAGGAAGGAGAGAGGGAGGGAGGGAGGGAGGAAGGAAGAAAGAATTGTTCAGTATATGGGAAGGAAACGAGGAAAGAGGAGAAATTGAGCACGTAGGTCTTCATTTTGACTGAAGTACTCTGGGATCATTGGATAGAGTTTCTAGGAGATTTGCTTGGGTATAGTAGCTTTGGAAGGTCATGTTATTGGGCATACTATGTGGGGACCACAACTTCTCTACCTTCTAGGTTTGCAGAACTTCTGTTTGTCCTATAAGACCCAAATTATATATCTTTTCCTCTTGGAATTTTCCCTGGCTTTCTCCCTGTCTCACTGTCATTTTTGTGTTGCAATAGGACCTTCTACGTACTTCTCTTTGGTCTTTATCATATTATAGTTGTCATTATTATTATTAATGAAAAATTTTTTTTGCATACTAATGCTTTGTTTTCCCCTTGAAGGCAGCATTTCCCCTTGGTGCTAACAAAGTGCCAAGTACTTAGTGAAGACTATACTATACACTCTTAAAAACTGTTGAACGAATGGAAGACAGAGTGAATATTTTCTCCTAAATATTCTTCTACACCAGCTCCATTAGATGTCCTGGAGATTGCAGAATCAAAAGTCTTGAAGACCAGGATTAAGAAGAGACTGAGAGGACAGCAGGATGCCTCTATCCATTCCCTCCAGTCCAAGGTAAGGGAATGAGTCCTTGATATAAGCCAGACTTCCCTGAGCAGTGTGTGACCTGGGGCAAGTCACTTCAAGTTCCTAATGCTTAGGAAAATAATAAAGAGTAGGGAGAGTAATAAACCTACTTTACAAAGCTGTGGGAATTGAATGAGATCATTCCCATGACACACTCAGCATAGTGCTTGAGAACTTAATCACTCAGTAAATCTTTAGTATTATTATTAGCAGCTCCAGATTGGAGATCTGTGAAAAAACACCAATGATAGCATTTTTTTAGACATCAATTTTATTTTATTGTTATTATTATTTGTGGTATAGGGGGTTGAACCCAGGGTCTCTCATATGCTAGGCAAATGCTTTACTACTGAGCTATATGACCAGTTTTCTATTCCTTTTTTTTCTTCATCTTTAGTTACCCTCATTGCTTAAAAAAAAATAAAAAAGGTATAAAAATCACATGGAGGCTGAGGTCAAATACCTTCTGTTTTTGTTAACTTCCTAAGCCTTTACATTTAAAATGTACTTTATACTTTAAAAGTGGGGGTTTTTCTTTCTTCTCTAAGCTCAAATTTAGAACTTCTTTTTTTAAAAATATTTTTACGTATAGATGAACAAATACCTTTATACTCAGGGGCACTTGGCCACTGAACCACATCCCCAGCCCTATTTTATATTTTATTTAGAGACAGGGTCTCACTGAGTTGCTTAGCACCTTGCTTTTTGCTGAGGCTGGCTTTGAACTTGCAATCCTCCTGCCTCAGCCTCCTGAGCCACTGGGATTATAGGCATGTGTCACCGTGCCCGGCTATTTATGTATCTTTATGTGGTGCTGAGGATCAAACCCAGTGATTCACACCTACTAGGCAAGTGCTCCGCCACTGACCACAACCCCGGCCCTATAGAACTTCTTATTGGTCTTTATCAACTTCAAATAATTCTAAATTCTGCAGCCTCTAAATTGCAAAAGTGGGATAATTCACTGAGAAATAAGATAGATATATAGCAAGATATGTTTGTTTAAATTGTATTTATACATAGATGCGTACATTCCCAGCTTAGTATTTTCTCCTGAATGTTTCATTTTATTTGCAAATAAAATAATATGCAGATCCATTTTACAACTTGCTCATGTATCTATCTATAAATTAAGGAATAAGGAAGAGAAAGTGGTAAAAGGCACTGATTAATGTTTTTGGATGGGAGAAATAAAGCTTAGGTAACATCCTCCTCAGTTTCTTTTATACATTATTCCTTATAAACCATTAGCAGGAAGAACTGAACAGTATCTACATAGCCTGAATAGGTACTTAATTTATTTCAATATAAACAAATGAAAAATATAATGTACATATGTTACAATTAAGTAAGATATTTAAGATATCCCCATGTGGAATATTTAAAACCTATGGGCAGATTAGGCAACATCTGAATGTTCATTAAAAAATAATTGTGAACAAAACAAAAATAAAACATAAGCAATGAAGCTAAGGTTCTCATCTACTATCAAACAAACATCAGGCCGGGCGCAGTGGCGCACGCCTGTAATCCCAGCACTTGGGAGGCTGAGGCAGGAGGATCGCGAGTTCAAAGCCAGCCTCAGCAACTTAGTGAGGCCCTAAGCAACTCAGTGAGACCCTGTCTCTAAATAAAATACAAAATAGGGTTGGGGATGTGGCTCAGTGGTGGAGTGCCCCTGCGTTCAATCCCCAGTACCCCAAAAAATACATCTTCAGTTTTACTGGGGAAATGTGCATTTGGTATTTTGTTTTGGGCTTCACTTTTTCAGAAATCTAGGATGGGCAACCTTCTGTTATTCTCTCATTTTATGGTCAGTTATTCCCAGCGAACAATAAGAGGGGCTTAGAGGTACATTCTTCCCATGGAGGACCAGAGAAGACAGGGCTGAATTTAACACCATTGTTTTTTCTCATCCAGTAGCAGTTACCCTAAGTGTGGGGAAAGTTGCATCTTGGAGTCTCCTTTTCTTTCTCTCCAGGGACCAAGGTGCAGGTCTCACTGTTAGTCACTCTGCCACCTGCCCAAACTCCATGGAGCAGTTTTGCTCCCAGGAGCTACACCAGAGAAAGAGGTCTTGCTAGCAGCTTGCAGGGCCGCTCACCAATGCTCACAGAAGGAAATAAAGAGAGTAGACCTTTCTCAACCATTCCCAAATCTCTCCCTGAGGAACTCAATATGTTTTTCAAAATAAATATATTTTTTCAGATGGAAGCCCATGTAAATAGAAAAGAACTTCAGTGCTGGGTTGGCAGATACACTCCTTGGATTGGATTTACCTGTTTAAGCCACACATTTGTTGTCATCAGTTGATTCTTTTCATCCTAAAAAAATGACAAAAAGATACTGTGAATTTAAATGGAAGGAAATTTGTTCGTATGTTTGACTTTTCATTAGATAGAACTTTCGGAGAGTAATCAAATTATATTATGTGCATTATGAATATGGCATAATTAATCCCCCTGTTATGTATAATTAGAATGTATCAATAAACAAAACAAGAACAAATAAAGGAAGGAAGGAAGGAAGGAAGGAAGGAAGGAAGGAAGGAAGGAAGGAAGGAAGAAAACTCTGAGTCTTGGAAGTGTTCAAAAGATTCTCAACTTAAGAACAGTTAAATGACATGGGATACTAACATATTGGGCATATTTTGCTTGAGATGAAAAGTAATTATTAAAATAATTAGCAGTTTATTGTGGCAATATTTATGTAAAATTGCATGATTCAGAAGGCACTTTAATGATACAAAATAGATGGAGATATTAACTAGACTGAAGATGATATTAACTAGACTGAAGATGAACTCCGCATGATGTTCTAGAGGAATGAGGCCAGCTGTAGTGGGTGAGGTAGGGGAGGGGTGAACTTGGACCATGTGGGAGGATTATTTTGAGGCTTTGGGGACCAGAACAGGACAATTTTGCTGCATTTGGGGTTGAAGTTCTTTCATTTCCCTAGAACATAATCATGGCAAAAGTGTGAGCCCAAAAGGGAAATGTAATGAGCAGAGAGTGTTAAGGGAGTTGGGGAAAGGTGAGGGGTCTCCCAGGGGGAGCAGGAATGGTCCTTGCTCCATGTGGAGTCACCATTGCCCGGTCCCCTGGCAGGTACAGGCCCCCTGCCATCCAAGAGCACAATCGAGAGGAGTCTGGATCCCACAGAATCAGCCCTGGGCTCCTCCTTCCTTGTGCCCAGCTTCCTACCCTGCCAGAGGCAATGACTGAAGGAACACCCATGTCCACCCCACTGCCTAAAAGTCCCACAGTAATAATGTCACAACGAAAATCTACTCCATGACGACTTCACATTCTTTCTTCAGGTCATTTTACTGGCTTCTTGGGGCAGATTTTTTTTTTCATTATAAATTATTTTTAAAATTGAAATGTCAGACAAGGGAAAGAAAAAATTCTTAGACTCACAAACAGATTATAAGGAATGCATTTTTTTTTTCTTTTTAGCTTAGTGCCAAGGATTACTCACCACGTCTACAAGCTGGGATATTTTCAATCCAAAGTATACTTTTATGGTGTCATTAGAATTTAAGACAGGGCGAACCCATTTCTGGTAACCTTGGAATAAATGTCTGAGGAGGGCATCTTCATTTTCAGCTATAGAACTGAATCCTGCAGCAGCTGTAAGAATCATGAGGGAAACTGAATTAACCTCAGAGGCAGAATGGCTGGTTTAAACCTAACTTTCATCTGTTTCTTTTTCTTTTCTTTTTTTTTTTTTTTTTTTTTTTGGTACTAGGGATTGAAGCCAGGGGCACTCGGTCACTGAGCCACATCCCCAGCCCTATTTTGTATTTTATTTAGAGACAGAGTCTCACTGAGTTGTTTAGGGCCTCGCTAAGTTGCTGAGGCTAGCATTGAACTCGTGATCCTCCTGCCTCAGCCTCCCGAGTTGCTGGAAATACAGGCATGCACCACTGTGCCCGGCTGACTTTCATCTGTTTCTAAGCAGCCTGATTCCACAGAGGCAGCTTCAAGCAAGAAAGGCTTTTCTAAACCCGTTTCCCCTTGTCCACCCCTACCTCCCTCCAAATGCACACAGCTGAAGCCAGAACCTCTATTTTGCCTTGAGCTGTTCTCTCTAATAGATTTTCCCATGATGGAGTGAACAACTTGTGTTTTTTCCTTCATGTCCTTCATCACAATTTGTTGTATGTGTGTTGTCCTTGTGTGTATGTTGTATATGTACATGTCTATGTTATCATATGTATATGTATGTTGTCAGTGTCTTCTCCTTGAGCTCTGGGCTGGCCGGCACAGTTTCCATATATTCAATAATGTTTACCCAGCATCTAGAACAGTGCCTGGCCCACAGCAGGTGCTCTTCTGATAAACATGGAATGAACGAAGCAGTGAAGCAGGTCCATCAGGGTCTTTTCCCATGCATTTGCACGTTTTCATTGGATGCCTTGCCTTGGGTCTTTCCCTGTTTTCTTCTTCCCTCAGGAAGCCTTTCATTGTGAAATTCCTTCTTGATTAGCAACCAGGTTCTGATGCTTGTCTCAGCCCCCAATGACGTGAGAGTCTAAGAAACATCCTGAGTTCAGATTTTAACTCTCAAGTAGAGGAAATGTCTTAGGAGTGCGGTCTAGAGACGAGTTTTGTTTCTTTTCAATGCTGTGCTAGCAAATTTAAAACAAGGTGCAGCTGTTTGTTGCTTTGTAAATATAGCCTCATTGTATAGTCAACACCTGTTAAATATCTTCGAGCAACTCATTCTGTACCACATGCTTTACCAAAGAAAGTGATGAGAGACACATATGATGGTTGATGGTAGTCTGTAAGACATGCCCCAGCTCCCTGCCAAATTTGCCCAGAAAAATCCAAAGGTTGTCAGTTGGATGAAGAGCTAAAGAGTGCACATTCCCTAGGTGCAGGAGGCTTCCACAAGCACTTTGCTAAGAGAGTAACAATTCTAGGTGCAACTATAGATGCTCCACAGGGTTGATACAGGCAGCGAGAAGATGGATGGGCTGCCTACTCTGGCTGTTCCCAGCCCCTTTCTCTTTCACTCAAGAAGGCATATTAAAATGCAGACAGGAGAGGTGTCTTCATTTATTTGAAAAGTTAACCCTCCTCAAACTTCTATACTTGGACTGTTATTAGTAACGAGGGCTGCATTAAGAGCAGCCCAGCTGGGCAGCCGCCAGCACATCAATCATTGAAGGCCCTAAAATCTTCCTGGAACTGTAAGGGGAGGGCAGGAATGGAAATTCCCCAAAGCTTTCTGAGGAAAGAGGCATTCACTTGCTCAAGCAGAAATTCTTGACATGGCCCTTGGCTCCTCTTGCTTTCTTCTTCCCCACAATCAGTTTTAATGTCCTTCAAAATGTATTCTGACAGTTTTTGTTTCCTGCCATCTTCAGTGGCACCACCTAGTCACAAACTAGTCTTTCTCTTGGATTTCTGTGCTGTTTCCTAATTGTTTCTGCTCTCTCTCTCTCTCTCTCTCTCTCTCTCTCTCTCTCCCTCTCTTTCTCTCCATAGTTCATTGTTCACAGCAACTGAAGTGAGCTTTTAAAAGCAGAAGAGGATTATGTTCATTCCCTGGTAAGCCCTCCAAATAGTTTCCCATCGAATTCAGAAGAAACACCTCAAGTCTTTACCATGGTCTCCCAGGTGCTGTGGCCCTGGCTAGGTATTCTCTACCTTCTCCCACTCTGCCCTCATCTCTGCTCCCCAGTCCCCCCAGGCCTATGTCCTCAATTCAGAACAGGCCTGGATGCTTGGCCCTGGGAAGGCTTTTCCTTAGAGTGCCTCACTTTGTCTAGTTTTTGCTCAAATTGTCTCCTTAGAGAGGTCTGTCCAGGTTGTGCAATCTAAGAATCCCTCCCATTCTCTCCCCTGATGGCATTTTATCTTCCACTAGAACACAAAATCCTGCTGCATGTTTGCTTGGATTTTATCTGTCACACTACATATTGTCAGCTCCAGAATGTTAGGGACTTCTCCACACCACTCTCTCCCCAGCTCTTAGAACAATAACTGGGCACATATGGTTGCTGAGAAAATTGTTATTGAGTGAACAAACACTTGAGCATTGCAGTTAGCTTCTGGGCTTCTGTTTTTAGTGTTTTTTTTTTTTTTTTTTTTTTTTTTTACTTCATGAATCTGTTGATTGCTTGTAGATCTTCCTCTGTAAAGTGTTGTTCATTTCCTTGGCCCATTTATTGATTGGGTTTTTAGTGTTCTTAGTGTTGGGCTTCTGTTTTGATGGATAGTATTTGGGGAGTTAGGGCTAGAGCTGAATGGCTCAGGAGAAGAGGAGAACGGTAGACACAGCTGTCCTCCTTGGGCTTCACCCTGCAGCAGGCAGCCCCCTTGCTTGGAGGTAGAGAATATCTTTTGAAAGACATTTGTCTTAGTCTTTTTTTGTGCTGCTCTAACAGACTAACAGAGACTGGGTCATTTATAATGCACAGAAATTTATAGGTTAATGGTTCTGAAAGCTGGAAAACCTAAGATCGAAGGGCTAGCATATGGCGAGAGCCTTCAGGCTGCATCATCCAAGAATGAAAAGACTGAGAGAGAGAGAGAGAGAGAGAGAGGCGCAGAGAGAGACAGAGAGACAAAGAGAGAGAGAAACAAGAAGGTGAAGCCAGAATTAAAGACAGGCAGTGTAGAAGAGGCAATCTGGTTGAATTGAGAAAATGGAGGCCCATCTAGTCTGGAAGTTGGAAACCACCCCTGGGAGATTGGAATGTCCATGTCTCCAGAGCTCTTGGATACCACCCCACCCCAAAAGCTTGTTAATGAAACAACTCCTGGGCAGACAGAGAGCTACTAAAGAATGCCCCCTGGGCTGCCACTCCCTTCCTGCCTAGCACTCCACCTTGGCCCTTCCAATCCACCAGCTCATCCCCTGGCCATTCCACTGACTTCTCGCAGTCACTATACAGGATGGGGGGAAATGAACAAGACTAGGGAGAAGAATGCAGGCGAACAGAGGAAACTTTAGCTGTATAAAAGGGACAGGACTTCCTCATCCCACGGACTCTGCCTTTGGGTCCCCTTCTTCCACCCGGGACAAGTCTGGTTTACTATCCTTTAATAAAGCTTCTTACTTTCTACTCTCTGCTTGCCTCGGTGTGCTTCTCCTGTATCGTACTTCAACATCTGAGGAAGCAGGACTCGTCCAGGTAACTGATAACCAGAGGTATCAAAGGGACCAAACTTGTTCCTTTGTAAGGAACCCACTCCCTCAATAATGATATTAATGTTTTCTTGAAGGTGCCCCATGATCCAGATGCCTGCCATTAGGCTCCACCTCCTAACACACTGCCACATTGGGAATCAAGTTTCTAACACGTGAACTTCCGGGGACACATGACAACCTTAGTTGCACCGTGGCAGACACTGCTAGCTCCCTGCCCTATAGCCATTCTTCCTTTTCCCTTGGGAGCAGATGCTGAATTTAATCAGGGTTGCCTGGTGCAGCTTAAAATGTTCATCTCCCAGAATCCCTTACAGGTAGGAATGACCTATAGAGCACATGTAGCCAACTAAGATACAAGTGGAAGCCACTGTGTGGGGTTTACAGGGAAGATTGCTAAAGAGGTTGGACTCAACTTGATGTGCCCCTCTTTCTTCCTCTCAGGAAATGGGACATGATGCCTAGAGATTTGATATCCAAGTACACTGCAAGTTTGCTTAAAGCTACACATGCAGGATGGCAGATTAGAAAGTCAGACACAGGCTTCATCTCTGATAGTCCAGGATTTCCTATCTCCACATTTCTTGGTATATGAGAAAGCATTTCCCTATTTGGTAAAATCACTGTGTCCACTGCCATGTGCATCTGAATGCTGCCCAGACTCAGGTACCACTTGGGTGGTTCCTGGGGTCCCCAAATACTAACCTCACTTGGGAGTCCCTGCATCCCAGTTTAGCTCAATTAGTACAATTGACTAAGGACATGAACTTATAATGGATGGAGACACTCCAGAGATGCTGTGAACTACTGAATAATCACATACCACAGGTTTCTTAGCTAAGATCACCCTGAGCCCCAAGAATCTGGAGGATGGGAGATGAGCAAGGACCCAAGAACTTCCTTTCTTGGCAGGAAAATTGCAATCATCTTGAAGGGAGGTGGAGATGAGTGTTGGGAGGGAAAATCTAAAATCATGATCTTGACATCCCACACATTTGCCACCCCACAGCTATACCCTCCATGAAGACATTTGGATTCTGCTTTTTTTTTTAAAACCAGGATCTGAAAAAAAAAAAAAAAGAGTATTTCTGCTCTTTCAGAAACATGCACACATTTCCTCCCATGTTACCCACATCAAAGGGTGAGGCTTCCATTTGATTTATGTGAGAAGCACATAAACCTGTACTGATTGTTAGGGACTAAATATTTGTGCCCCCAAAATCAGATGCTGAAGTCCTAACTCCTCATGTGACTGTTAGATGGAGAAAGAATCTCTAAAGAGGTACAGAGGAAAGGTCATGCAAGACCTAGC
This sequence comes from Glaucomys volans, assembly GCA_020662805.1. Lineage (NCBI taxonomy): Eukaryota > Metazoa > Chordata > Mammalia > Rodentia > Sciuridae > Glaucomys > Glaucomys volans. Next base: position 1,049,811 of record JAJEJO010003307.1, on the reverse strand, counting down.
AAGAACTCAGCCATCAGGCTAAAGAGAGCCCTTCACCAGAAACTGATCTTGCAGGCACCTTGGTCATGAACTTCCAACCTCCAGAACTGTGAGAAATAAATGTCTACTATTTAACCTGGCAAAAAGAAAGCTAGGCATCTTTTCATCACTGTGACCAAAATACCTGACAAGAACAACTTAAAGCAGGAAAAGTTTAATTGTGTTCATGCTTTCTAAGGTTTAGTCCACAAAAGGTCAAGTCCATTACTCTGGGCCTAAGATGAGGTAGAACATCACAGCTGAAAGGTGCAGTAGAGGAAAGCAGCTCACCGCATGGTGGCCAGGATATAGTGAGGTAGAGGAGGGAAGGGGCTGCAGGGAAGATGAACCCTTCCAGGGTATACCCCAGTGATTCACCTCCTCCACCCATGCCCTATCTGCCCACGGTTACCCCCTGGACCATTCAAACTAGGATGGACTAATGAGGTTAGAGCTCTCAAAATCTAATAATTTCACCTCCAAATATTCCTGAATTAACACTTCATATCCAAATATATCCACATCCATTAATAGCCAACTAAGACAAATCTACTCTGACCAAAACAACAGACCACACACAGCCCCCCCCCCCCCGCAGCCAAAGATTTTAACACTTTCTCCCTAGTATCTTCAAAATTTCTGAACCTTTTCAAAGTAGCTGCAGGAGACCTAGAAGGTAGGCCTAGACATGTTTATGGTTTGTCTTTCTTGTAAAATAGAAGATTATGAGGAAGGGCAAGGACTTCTCACAGCTGATTCTTTGAAACCAGCGCCTCAACAAATATTTGATGATGTTTCATGAATGAACAAATGACTAAACAAATCAACTAAGGTCAGAAAGGATGTGTTCTGAGCAGTGTGAGGAAGAAGTGGCGACAATGACCCCTGGACCGACCAAAGCCGCACGCTGCTGCATCCCTGCGTCCAGCGCCTGCGTCCCACCCCCGATGCCACCATGCCCAAGAGAAAGGCTGAAGGGGATGCTAAAGGAGTTAAAGCCAAGGTGAAGGACAAACCACAGAGAAGATCCGCAAGGTTGTCTGCTAAACCTGCTCCTCCAAAGCCAGAGCCCAAGCCTAAAAAGGCCCCTGCAAAGAAGGGAGAGAAGGTACCCAAAGGGAAGAAGGGAAAAGCTGACCCTGGCAAGGATGGGAAGAACCCTGCAGAAAATGCAGATGCCAAAGCAGACCAGGCTCAGAGAGCTGAAGGTGCTGGAGATCCCAAGTGAAGTGTGTGCATTTTGGATAACTGCGTACTTCTGGTGACTGTACAGTTTGAAAAACTATTTTTTATCAAGTTTTATAAAAATGCAAAATTTTGTTTTACTTTTTATTTTTTTTAAAGCTATGTTGTTAGCACACAGAACACTTCTTTATTGTTTTCGGGGGAAGGAGCACATGTCACTAGCAGAATGTCTGCAAAGCTGGATTGCCGTCGGGGAAAACACCTTTCCCTGCTAGTTTTGAGAGACCTCCTCTTGGCTCCCAAGAGAAGGGATTCCCTAATGTTGACACACATAGCCATCTTGTGGTATGGAAAAACTCAAATTCATCCTGTGTCCTCCTCTCCTTCTCTGCCATCGGCATAGACTTAACTCCCCTAATCTCAGACCTGTTGGGACCTGACTCCCAACAATTGGTTTTACCAGTATGTCGGGCAATCTGGACTTTCCAGTGACATCATTGAGATAGTGTCCCTCAGAAAAGCAGCAGTTCCTTTTCTAGATTGTGGATCTTCAGATTAATAATTTTTGCCATTTTCATTTCATTTCCTGAAAGTCAGGGTCGGCTTGTGAAAAGTTGTTAAACAACGTGCTCAGTGTGCAACGGCAACCCTCACTCTAAACTCTCCCTATTCAGAGCATCAAATGAAGACTTCACTGGGTTTTATAGTGGCTTTCTGATTTTGGTAGTCCATCCAAGAAGGGAGTTTGAAAGTTGTTGTATACTGTTAACGATGGTCTGCCCTTGTCCTGCCTGAAATACCATGATTGCTTATAAAAAAGTATCTTTAATAAAGCTGGATACAGTTTGGCTTGGAAAAAAAAAAAAGAGAAAGGATGTGTTCTGTGACATGGGGGATGGAGGCAGTGATCCTGGTTCACTGCTCCAGGGAATGTAAAATCACAGATGTGCTCAGCATTTCTAGGAAAATGTTCATTGTTTTAAGGATTAAATGGATTCTTGACAAGTTGTGTTGATTAAATTTTTGCAAATTGACCTATTTTTAAATTAATTGCATAAGACCAATGTTCTAAAATGTATCTCAGTGATCTACCCATGAACCAAAGACTGCTTGTAGAAGAGTGGCCCCCACCAGGGATGTATCTTTTGGGAAAGATTGGATTTCCCAATTTCAGCATCAGTGAAGAGAAAGAAAAAGTGAAATGATAAAGAAATTAAGACAAACTGGAAAAGACCTTTAAGATCATCCAAGCCCCTCATTTTATAGATGAAGATATTGTGATACTTAGAGGCAAAGCGACTTAGCCGAGGTCACTCCACTACTGAGTGGCAAGTGTGGTCTTGTGACTACAGGTCAATAATAGTTCTACCTGTTCATATTTTTTGAAGGTTGAGGGGAACAAATGACTGACTCTTACCTCCACTATGGTCTCATTACCACATAAAAATTATTTCACGAATTTTTTTAAAGAATATTCCATGTTCAATTCTGTGAACATGTATTGCTATTTTTTTGTTTCTTATGTTATTAGCATTATATTTTCTGAGATATTTTGCTATTTGCTATAGTCTGGATAGTTTTCCCCAAAGGTCCACATGTTCATGATTTGGTCTTCAAGGTGGTGCTATTGGGAGGTGGAGAACCTTTAAGACATGAAAAGTTTTTAGGTCGTTAGCGGTATGCCCTTGAAGCGGGTATGGGATCCCTTCTTCTTCCTTTCTGCTCCCTGGTTCATAATGTAAGGGGTTTTCCTCTATCACATATTCCTGCTGTGATGTATTGTCTGAACATGGGCCCCAAGTAACAGGGCCAGTCTATCATGAGTGCGACCTCCAGATTTATGAGCCAAAATAAACATTTTATCTTTATAAGTTGATTTTTTCAGGCATTTTGTAATAGTGGCAGAAAGCTGATTAACATACTATTGTTTAAAGCCAACTACCAGGAAGAGTGATATTCTAAAACCAAGTCAGAGAGAGCATTTGTTTGGGCTTAGGAAGACATGGCGTTGGTGATGGTGTTTTTGTAATTCTACTCAAATCTCCTTTTGCTGTAGTTGATATCTGACACAGAGTACTTTTCCTGGGGGCCCCTTTGGTGGGGATACCACACTGTGGTCCCTTTCCTTGGAGGTGGATATACAATGTTTACAAGGAGGGAGTGTTCTTGCTTCAAGTTAAACCATGGTCTCCTACATTTCCTTGCTTTGAGTCCTGTTTTTCATGCCTTGCCCCCCAACACACACTTAGACCAATGCAACATCTTTGGATGGTGCTTGCTCCATAATAGAGCTTTTCACCATCTCTTTTAATAAAACAAGAATTTTGTTACTCCCATTAATTCTTGTTCTTCCCTTCCCTTTCCTCTCCTCCCTGTTACTCCCATCAATTCCTTCCCTTCCCTTTCCTCTCCTCCCTATTTAATCTTTAGCTCATTTTTCTTGGCCAAAATATTTTCTTTGAGACCAGACAGGCAACTCCATGGGCAGAGGGCAAAAAGAAGGAGGACCAGAGAATATGTGCTAGCAATGGGGAGACAGAGATGGAGAGTGCTTTGCCTAAAGCTATTTATTTTCTACACATGGAACACAGGCTGGGAAAGTGCTCCAGGAGAGCTCGCTGCTCTTGGCTCGGTATGCTGAGTTCCCTGCCAAGCTCGTCACTTGTTACTTCAAGCATCCAGCAAATATTTATTTAACATTGAGAGGCACTAGACCCAGAGTTAGAGACATGAGTTCTGGTCCTGATTCCAAGCTATGTGATCTTAAGCAAAGCATTGACCTCTCTCCATAAAAATGGGGAGTGGCTGATTTCCAAGGCCCCCAAGTAGTTCCCTGGTCCTGTACTTTCAGGATCTTTGTGTCCATGAAACAGCCGCAGAGTATAGTCCATTATTGCCTATTTGCTGCTTTGAAGATACAACAGAGAGCCATAGTCTAAGATGTGCCATTGCTTGGAAAACAGTCCTTCACTCATGGCTGCTGTTTATCAGAACAGAAAGAGCATCCAGGGGAGGTAACTGAAGCTACCGAGGGATTAGAGGGGACTTTCTCTCTTAAACCCAGGGGGTGGAATCATGAGGGATTGGGGTGAGCTGCCCAACGCCCGCTTAAGACAAAGACCTTCTTTGGAACCTAAGGCTTGACCTTCTGGCCTCTTTATTCCTGATGAATTTTCCTTTCTTCATGCTTTCAGTGTCCCTTGCCCTCTTCTCACCCCCAATTCAACATCTACTGTCAGCCAAATTTTGACCAACTCACCCACACCAAAGTATAAATAACTGAAAAGAAAATAAGTGAAACTTCCCACAATTATGGTTTGATTGAAATTAATGTCATTGTTTCTCCTCAGTCAGAAAAGAAATTATTGAAGAATTTCAAACCTCAGTAAGTATGATTGAGAGATACATAATTTTTGTTTTACTATACCTCTAGATATATCTTGGCTTTCCCTTGCCACTTTGTCTAAAAAAAAAAAAAATCATACCATAAATCAGGGAGCCTCTTCTGTCAACACATGGAGTGATTGCTCAGGGTGAAATCAAATAGTAAATATTTAGTGGATTCTTGCCAGCATGAGAACTTATTAGAATGACTTTCTTTTATTCCTTCTTATATTCCTACATCGTGGAACTATTCCTAGGATATAGTAGATGCTCAAGGAATGTTTATTGAGCTAATAAAAGACATTAGTAAGTCATAAAAGTGGTGGGAGGATGAATAAATACAGTTCCTGCTTTCTGGGAACAGACACAAACAAAATGTGAATCAGCAACATAAGAGATATCACATAGTTATATACACAACTCTTTTTACCAAATTTAGAAATATAAAAATTAAGGATTTTCCCCTTACAACTTGAAAAAAGTAGTTTTGTATGATTGAAATAGTTTCTTTACAATGAATAGTAAGGTTAAAGTACTTTAAGAAAGATGATACACATCTAAAAATATAAATAGACTCCAGCAGATCTAGAAATAGTCACAGATGTGAGATTTGTTGACAGGGTGTTAGGTTTATTACAGAGCTAAGAGAGACTGGTACAGGTCAGGTTTTATTCTCAAACTCATGCAACCTTCTCAAGGGAGAACAAGAAGCAGGTTTTCCTCTAATTCCAATTTTCTTATGGAATTGTTATTGTGCATAGAAGATGATGTATAGTTGATTCTAGAAAGTTTATGCTAATAACCCTTGCTAACCAGTGAGCTGATTTCTCTAGGAAAAGCATGATAAGAACCAATTTTTTCAGAATGCTCTGATAAATTAAGGCAGAAAAACATCACACATTTGTACATTAATTATATGCAGATTAGCTGATTGATATTTGAAGTTGATTGGTATTTTTACAATTGGAAAATTAAGACTTTCTGAAAATAAGACAATGTTCAGATGTGCCTCATAGCCCTACGACTTTTAAGTCTAGGATTTATTTCTGAACTTGGGCAAATCTATCTTACTACCTTCTGTTCTCCATCTGAACATTGCAATAATGAAATTGGCTAAACTACTACTGAGAAATAAATACAAATTGCTAATGGCAGCAACACTTTTCTCACCATCCGGTTCTTGGCTTTAGATGGTTTCTGATTTCAATGAGAACAGTTTTCTATTCTTAAGGTTACATAAAAAGTGAAATGATTCCAAAAGCCAGAAAACTGGCTGGTCAGATGACCACTCTCTCTTGAACTTTTTCATATATCCTTCTTTCCTTTTCTCCTGCATTTCTCTCTTTATTCTTTCTTTCCCTTTCTGCCTTTCTCTCTTATCTTTTTTTTGCCCTCTTTCCCTATCAGTAAGTCCTCTTTTTTTTCAGTTGAAAATAGTCATAGTAATGCACACATATTGATAGATATTTGATCTATATATATTGTTTAATTGTGATACACAAATATACAAATCTTTCCATATACACAAATGTATTAAACTATTTATATAGGTCTATAGGACCTACTGGACAAAATTAAATATCTACACACAGACCTAGTAATTACGAGTTGATATGATAAAAAAATGTCAATATAACAAATTCCTATGGCAAATATTTAAACAATCCTGAGTAACAGTTTGTGCATTCAGTAACATTTGCCCTGCTTGCATTACTTCCCAACACACTCACAATGATTCTAAAGGAGTAACACACAATAAATTACCAGAACATAAACCTTATGGAATTCATAGATATGATTTCTTTAGTAATATTCAGATTTCATAGAAATACCCATTTGAGCAGATCATCCTAAAGCTGTATGCCCATTTGCATTTCCAACATGAGCTACATGGTAGTTTTGCTTCCTTTACTTAAATAATTCTACCATCACAGTTTTAATTTAGTTTAATTTGAGCTCACCTGAGGGAGTGATGCTGAGGACGACGAAAGGCACCAGCAGAAAATCTCTTAGCATCATGATGTCTGTTTAGGAAAGATAATTTCTTCCTTCCTAAACACAGAGCATTTCCATTGCAAAAGAAGGTTTGGAAAAGAAAACACGGTGGTTCAAAGTCCAAATAGAACCCAAGGGGATAGTAACCACCTGCAGTGAGATTAAAATAGTCACCAACCATCTCCCTTCAGTGTGATGTTTCCTAAAGTGCACTTCATCGATTTCCAGTGAGCTGTCAGGTCCTGTGAGTCTAAAACATATCTCTGGGTCCTAACTTCTGACTTATTAATGTACTCTCTTGCAGAAAGATGCAGAGTGATAGAAAAAGGACAAAGCTAGGCAACTTTGGGATGCTCCATGCTTTTCTTTTTTATGGTTGGAAGATCTGTGTAAAAGAGAAAAAAAATCTGCATTTTATAACCTCCATCATGTGAGTTAGTGAGAAGCGTCCCATACTTCTTATTCCTCTAGTGTCTTTTCATTTTGGACTGGAACTTACAGATAACGGATGTATCTGGCAGGCTCCCTTATCTAAGGGCTCTCATGTATTTTAACACCAGAGCATTCTCGTGTTTCTCCTGAACTCACCAGGCCTCCTCATCCTTGCTACAGAAGAAAGTTTGGTGGGAATTTGGACTTGTGTTTCACTTACGAGGCTGATAATGCCATCCTTTCTTTGTTTTACCTTCTTCACAGTTGATCAGATCTCATCTTGGACAGTGCTGTACACACCCAGAGGGCCTTTAATAAATGCAAATCTAATGAATGTAAAGTTAGGGCAATAAAGACAAGGCAGCCAGGTGACAGCAAAGAGTTACCTGGATGGTGACAGAGTGCCAGGGCGACATTCTCCAGGGTACACATGAATTCAATTTAGAGAGGCTGATTTAGTCCAATGTTAAAATTTCTAAATGATGTCTCATTAAACCTCCACTGTGTGTGTTAGTCAGCTTTCTGTGACTGTAAAAAATACCTGAGATGATAAATAAAAGGATTATTAAAAGATTCCTTTGACTCATAATTCTGGAATTTCTAGTTGCAGATAGGTTAGACACCCAATTGCTTTGGGCCTGTGCGGAGGCAGCACATCATGGTGGGAGTGTGTAGTAGAGCCGTGTGCCATTACCAGCTTTCAAATACCCAGAGGGTACTCTGTAGGGAACCAACAAATAAGGAAAGGAGCCTTCCCTTGGAACTGGGAGACTTGAGCTAGCTCTTGAGTCTCCCTTAGGCTCTATCTCTCTACACTCCTGTCTCAGAGAGCCCTCTGACCTCATGACCAAGGTTCATAAAAGAGAGAAAGAGGTCCCACTATCCCCTTCAAAGGCATGCTCCCTAAGACCTCCCACTAAGCCCCACCCCTCAAAGTTTCTACCTAGCCCAATAGCACTACCCTGGGGAGCAAACCTTTAACACACGGACCTTTGGGACACATTAAAGATCCAAATGCAGCAGTGTACCAATGCCAACTTTTGGGCTTTCAGATGGTGCTCCATAGAACTATCATATAGTGAAAAGAGTTCTGGCCCAGGAGCCAGGAGACCTGAATCTACAATCTTTCTTCTGGCCCCACCTCTGAGTGCTCCAGCCCCTCACACTCCAAACTGTCTTCCCTGCCTGCCTTTCCCACTAGACCATGAGCTCCTAATGGAGGCTTGTGCTCTTTCCTCCTGGTCTCTCCCTGTGTCTCCAGTGCCTATCACATGCAGATGCTTAAGCAGATCCTTAGACAAAGGGAAAGAGGAAAGAATCACATATTGATTTTTCCTAACCATCTGAATTGTGTTTCAGATCTGTTATGAATTTTAATTGATAGGAATATATTAGCCATCACTCATCCAGGTGTGCAGGAAGTAACATCTATCTTTTCAATAAATCAAATAAAAGGGGGCAAGAAATCCAATCTCAGTCATCACCAGGCCTCCATCCCTTCCCCAAGGGAGACAAAAGAATCTGAGAGGCTTTCATGGTCCCTGTATCTTCACGGGAGGTGGGTCAGTGGCCAGCCAACATGATCTTTTGATATCAGTTCTGCTACCCGTTGCCCAGTCTGATGCCCAGCATTCTGCCAAGACTAGAAGCTTTGGTGATGGGCTCCTACCTCTCTCAGCTTCCTGAATACCACTGCAGTTTCCCAGGTTTGTGCCAGTGGGGCATGTTCCTGATGCTGGAAGTGTTACAGGGTTGAGACCTTCCAGGAAACGAAGGCTGTTGGATGGGCTCATCAGTCTCCTTTCCCAGGGAAGCTCCACCTGGCCAGCTGCTGAAGGCACTTCCTCAGCAGCCTGGGTCTTTCCAGTTTGCCTTCAGCCAATAGCATCCCGCCAGCCCTTAGCCAACCCCCAGATATACTAGCCAATCCCCCAGACACAATCCCGCTCAGGGAGCACCCCAGCCAATGAATTTAAAGTTGCCGATACCGATTCAGCCAATCCCAGTTCAACACCCGCCCCTAAGAAGGTACTTAATCTCAGGGCCATTTTCCCTTCTCCCTTCTGTTACCGCCTTCATCACCCGCAGTGACCACTATGCCACTCCAAATAAAACCCCCTGGCTGAAACATGGTTTTTGGTGTGGTCCTTTTGCCTAACAAAGGCAGTGCCAAGGTCCCCCTTCAAACCCCAATTCTTGCGATCAAGTCAGAAATATTTCAGACGTGTCACTCAGAATAACAGGCATGAGTTTATTGAAGCGATAGGAAAAGGGAGAAGAGGACACTCCTAAGGGAGAGAATGGCTTCTCTCAGAGAGGAGAGGGACAGCATGCCTCTCCTGCACTCAAATTTGATTGGAGATTCCAGAGAAGTTTTCAGAGTCCTGCTTAGGTCCACCTCTTGACTTTTGACTGACAGCAGGATGACATCAGACTTTCAAGTACCCACTGCCATGACAACTCTAGATCATTTTGGCCCATTCTGGCAGGTTCTAGTTGGACAGTTAACCATACATTCTTATATACTTTATGGTTGGGAGCAACTGTCCTTATCTCCTTGAGTTTCAGAATCTGGTCTATGAAAAAGGTCACAAAGTTCTCCCCTTTCTGGGTAACATGTGCTCCTCTTACCGGCTTCTTCCCCTTCACAATCCAACAATCTTTCAATAATTACAGTTCTTATTGTTTGTAGAAATTGGAACATCATGGTTTTTAAACACTGTCAAATTCTTTTCTGAAAGCAAACCATGAAAGCCCAGGACTCCTGGAAAAATGCTTTGCAGTTTCCCTGCAGTTTACCAGAGACTTGGGAAAAGGACAAGTGAGGCTGAGGTATGGGACTTGGGCGCCCCCTGGTGGACTACAGATCACACTGCAGATTCACACAGACTTGGAGGGAGTTCATATGACACAGAATATTGGGTTTCATGTAGCATAATCTTACTTGCATATAACAAAATTTGACTAATTCTTTAAGGATGTATGATTCACTTATTATTTTTTCCTTAATTTCAATTTTTGGTTTTTATTTTGAGACAAGGTCTTGCTAAGTTGCCCAGGCTGGTTCAGCTTCCTGAGATGCTGGAATTACAAGCCTATGCCACCATGCCCAGCTTCTTCCTTAACTTTTAAATAAAAATATAATAGCCCACCTAAATGAAAAAAATAAAATAAAATCAGGCAATGGATTGTCTGCCAAAGGTGTCAAAGGGCTCTCCCTTTACCCACTTCCCACACGACTCTTGAGGTTGCAGGAGTCCCTGGAGCTGCATCCCTGCAGCCCTGGATCATAAAGGGGGAGATGTTGATGCCCAACAAGTCATAGAACTGAAGCACCCAGCCAGGGCACCAGGAACCTGGGGGATACCATGGGAGGAAGGGTACAATCAGAAAACAGTCTCTGAATTTATAATGAACATCAGTGTTTCCAAGCCCTACCTGTGCTGCCCACTTCTCTGGGGAGCTTTGGGAAATAAAATTTCCTGGATCTGTTCCCCAGGAATTCTGATTCAATGGGTCTGGAATGCGGCCCATGTGCTTGTGAAGAGAAGCCAGGGTACAGACCACTGACCGCTAACTGACATCTGCTTCCAAGCTAGACCACAGGAGAAAACAGCGGATGACAGCGGAGCCAAACCACATCAAACCACCACAAAGAAGGAAGGGGCCAGGCGGCTGCCCCCATGACCACGAGGGCCCAGGCTACAGAAGGCCCTCCAGCCACAGTGTCGCAGGACAACTTCAGTGCCCTCAGGACGCCGTGTGAGGTGGAGGGGTTTTCTCACTGTTCCCCTTTCATTCCAAACCTGTGTTTTTTCCCCCTCTCTTTTCTGAGACTTTGCTTCATTCTGTCTGAAGACTACAAATGTCCTTGGCTGCGGTCATTATCACCACCATTATTCCCCAGTGCTTTTCCTGGTCAGGTAGGGGCAGGTTTGTCAGGTCTGAGGTTTGGTGTTTTCGACAAAATAAGCCAGGGGATTAGAGAAGCTTTGCCTGAACCCTCCTGATGGGGGTGATACAACTATCAACCCTGTGATAGTTGTATGACCTTGGACATACACCCTCCTGGGCCCAGGGAGGCTACCCTGGGTGTCCAAGACTACCAGAAGCTAAAGGGAGAGAGTGCAGGGGTCAAACCATTAAGGCCAAATCTGTAAAGGGAAGCAAAGGGGAGCCCTGGGCAAGAAATGGGGGATGAATCTGAGAAACCAGCTCAGGGATTAGAAGAATTTAGAAGAGGTGGTAGGGAGGAGGATCAGGAGGGAGCAAGGGAAAAAACCCTGGACTTCAACATTGAGGACCGACAGCTGGAAGCCCAAAGGTCATTTTGCTGAGGGCTGGACTGGTGGTGTGTGGGTGAGTTGCCCTGATTAATAGGACTGGACAGGAGTTGGCAGGTAAATAATTAGTAATTATTATCTATTAAAGGATTGAATGTTATGGAAAGAACACTGCCCCAAGAGTCAGAAGCCCTGACTTTGGCCCTGTGATAGTTGTATGACCTTGGACAAATAACATTTCGTGGTATCAGATTCCTCATTCATCCAGGGAGTAGCTGGATTAGATAGGTTGTTCTCAATCCCAGCTGTTAGAATCCCTTGGGGAGCTTTTAAAAACTATTGATGTCTGAGTCTTGTACCAAAATGTATGGACCTACTTGGTGCTGTGTGAGGCCCAGAAATTGAATTATTTTAGAAGTTCTTCAGGGAATTCTAATCTGCAACCAGCGTGGTGAACCACGGAACTGGTAAGGTCTAAGCTCCATTTGGGTCTGAAAATTCTGCAAGTCTGTGTTAAAACAGGACGGCCAACTGTTTTTGCCTAGGATGGTCCCAATTTTCAAACAGAAAATCCACTTCCAAGGAAATCACTCAGTCTCCAACCACATTCTATTTCATTTCCCCACTAATATTAGTACAAAAAGAAAAAAGAGTTATGCTCAGAATTCTTGGTGTGTGTGGGGGGTTGTTTCTGTGTGTAGGTTTTCTGTGTGACTTCACGAGGCCTGTTGGGAAACAAATTTGTAACTCCACCTTTTACCTGCTATATATTTCCCAGTCTTTCAGGTATACATTTAATTAAAACCTACCTTGCATTGGATTTCTAAAGATTCTATAACAACCCTAGCCTGTTTGTTTCCTGTCCTCCAACCTGATAATTTGCCTTTTTTTCTGACTTAAGAAAATAAGAAAAAATATGAGAACATTTAAAAAACACATTCATTTATTCAACAAGTATCTATTCAATATCTACCTATTGATTCCTCTCATTGCCCACCCTTCAATCAATCTAGTACTGTGCCATATTCTGTCTTCAACACATATGGTGAATCTTGAAACATTTCTGCTAATTGTCCTACTCTATTACCCTAATGGATTGATTTTCAGAGTTGAGAGGCATCAGAATCACCTGGGACGCTAGTGTGTTAGTCTGTTTTCTGGTACTATGATAAAATACCAGAGATAATCAACTTATAAGGAGGAAAAATTTATTTCATCTTACAGTTTTGGAGACTCCAGTCCATGACTGACTGGCCCATTGTTTTGGGCCTGTGGTGAGGCAGCCCATCATGACAGGAGTGCAGAGCAAAGGTACTTATATCATGAGCCATGAGCCAAAGAGTTAATCTGGGGGGAAGAAAACAAGAAGAGAAGGAGTCTGGGGTCCCACAGTCTCACCAGTCCCACCCCTCCCTGTGAACTACACACCTCCCACTAGTCCCCACCTCCTTAAAGTTCCACCACATCCCAATAACGCCACCCTGGGGGTCAAGCCTTTAACACCTGAGTCTTTGGGGAACATTCAACATCTGAACTACAGCAGTTTGTTGAAGTGTAATTCCTGGGGTGGGATCAATAGTTCAGTTTGCAGTAAGGTTCCAGGTGTTACTCATTGTGTTCCAGGGTGACACATGAAAATCTGGCAGGGCGAGACACTGGATTCCAGGAGAGGAACCTGTCCCATGGCCTAGGGGGACTTTCTTAAAAAAGCTGAAGTAAAATAAACACAAACCTAAAATTCACCCTCCTAATCCTGTGTCCATGTGCGGTTCAGTGGTAGGAAGTGGATTCACATTGTCGCTCAACTTTCTTCAACACCTACCTCCAGAACTCTTTTCACATCTTGCAAAACTGCATCTCTGTACCCATTAAACAATAATTTCCGATTTCCCCTTCTCCAGACCTGGGAACCCTTTCTACTTTCTATGATCCGAGTACTCTAGGAACCTCCTGTGAGGGGAATCATGCACTGCTTTTCTTTTGGTGACTGGCTTATTTCACTAGAACAGTCTCAAGCTTCATCCGTGTTGTGGGATGCGCCTGGAGAGTTTCCTTCCTTTGTAAGGTTAAACAGTACTGTGTGGTATGGATAGACCACATTTTGTTTATTCACCTATCAAAAGGGTTGCTTCTACTTTTTGGCTATTGTGAGTAACGTTGCTATGGATGTGAGTGTATAAATATCTCTTTGAGTCCCTCCCTACTTTTGATTCTTTTCTATACCCAGAAATGGAATTGCTGGCCCTTATCATATGATAATTCTATTTTCGACTTTTTAAGAAAACACTATGCTGTTTTCTGCAATGACTTCCCATGTTACATTATCATCAACGGTGCACAAGTGTTCCAGTTTTTCCATGTCCTCATCAATACTTGTTATTTCCTGACTTAAAATTTTTTTTAAAAAAATTGTAGCCATCCTAGACTATGAGATTTTCAAGCTAAATGATTGAGGAAATATTTCAGTTTTTAAAACTCCGTATTGGCAATTTAGTGAGGGAGAAGAGAGAAACACACTTTGAAATGGAAATCTTCTGACTTGAGCTGTGAAGGGATTTCTTTCATCTACCCTCTGTGTCTTCATTCTCCTACCTTGCATTTTCCTTGTACCCAGTTCCTATAGCTACACGTTCCTCATTTACTCTAACTCAGTGCTCCATCTTCGAGAACAATCGTCTTACCCAGAGCTGTTTCTTTCTTAAAACAACTGGGATCTTTCTTGAGCTAAGAACCAAAATGAACTAAATTTGCCTTCAGGTTTTAAACAGTGGAAGTGTGGGTAAGTTTTTGGATGCTTCATAAATCATACTCATTTTCCCCAGAATGTTAGAGAAAATGGACTTTGGTTTAAGGAGCCATAAAGCATAATAATAGGGGAATTCAAAATGTTCCTTTTTTCTTTGCAACTGTTGAGGACTCTCTGAATACTTGCTTGTCTGAGTAGCCATTGTCAGAATGTAGTTCTGACACAAAAGATTTTTCTTTGTTTCTGTTTTGGTTTGTTTGCCAAAGCATGAACCCTGTAATGCTCCTATGCTTTATGGTATGGTTTGAATATGAGGGGTCCCCAAAAGCCCCCGTGTTAATACTGAAGCATTCACAGGTGAAATGATTGGATTGTGAGAGCTGTGACCTAATCAGTCCATCCTCATTTGAATAGACTAACTGGATGGGAACTGCGCACAGGTGGGCCGTGGCTGGAGGAGGTGGGTCACTGAGGCTGCCCCGGAAAGGTTCATCTTTCCTGGGACCACTTCCCCTTTCTGTCTCTGCTTCCTAGTGCCATGGGAAGAACAGCTCCCTCCATCACCTTCTTCCCCATGATGTCCTGCCTCACTTTGGGCTCAGAGCAATGGAGTTCACAAACATGGACTAAACCCCTGAACCATGAACCAAGACAAACTTGGACTCCTCTAAGTTGTTACTTGGACTTGTCCTCTTGTCAAGTATTCTTCCTGACCAGAGAGTTTCTTTCTCCCAGTTTTGAAAAACATCAAAAAGGAATTTTGGCCGCTATTTACTGTGGCCAAGGCTTAGGAGTTACGATGAATCCTGTGCCCACGTTTGTAGCTAAGGAACTACACGGTCCTTTACAGAAAAGGGGAGAGAATCTGACATCAGACAGAATGAACAGTCAGCAAAGTCATTCTGTCGTGAAGCAGCAGCGGAGAGCTTGCCATGATTGATCAAGGACACAGCAGAAGACACACGGTAAGGAACATTTCCTTGCCTGTGCGTACCTGCTCGTTGCTGCTTTAGTTCCCACTATGGTTCTTTGGCAACTCAGGTATTTGGAAACAATAGATAGTCTTTTTTTTTTTTGGGGTACTGGGGATTGAACCCAGGGGCACTCCACCACTGAGCCACATCCCCAGCCCTATTTTGTATTTTATTTAGAGACAGGGTCTCACTGAGTTGCTTAGGGCCTTGCTCAGTTGCTGAAGCTGACTTTGAACTTGCGATCCTCCTGCCTCAGCCTCCCAAGTGCTGGGATTACAGGCGTGCGCCACCGTGCCCGGCTCTAGGTAGTCTTTGAAATCCAAGAATCAAATTACAAGAAAATTCTGGAACCCCATGTTCCCTTATTTCTATATGAGAGGGATTCTTAAAGGAGATGCCATGACTCTTAGATTTGGTTCAGAAGGTTTTGTTGAACATACTCCTTGTTCTCACCAACTTTACAATCCTATGCCAATGCTCTGCGATCTGCCTCCAGGCAGAAGACATCTTCGACACTAAAACATTGTCATAAAATTTTCATTTTTTCACCTTCTCTTCCTATATCTGATGACCTCCACCCCGCCCAATGGCTACTATGGAGTTATGGAGTTAATATTTTACTGCGCTCTTCCCTGTGGCTCATCAACACTGCAGTGTGGGAAGCATATGGGCTTTGAGTGTTGGCCTTCGTATCTCATCAGTCTAACCCAGTGCTTCTCAACGGGGAATATTTGCAGTGTCTGGAGACTTGCAGTTGTCACAACTGGGATGAGGGGTGCTACTGGCATCCAGTAGGAAAGGCTAAGGAAGCTACTAAACATCCTAGAGAACATTGCAGAACCCCCACAAAGAGGAGTATGTGGCCCAAACATCAGTACTGCTAAGGTTGAGAAGCCCTAGTTCTAACCCAGCATACAGGAGGAGTTCAATTCTCTGGACAGTTAAGGATAGAGACAGCATAAAAAAGGAAGACTGTCCTAAATGTTTTAAGGAGTAGTTAAGAGAGGGCACCTACGGATCTTCCTTCCTCAGCCTGTGACCTAAGGACATCAGCAGTGTTTCAGTTGAGGTACAGATGTCTTTAAGAACACTTCTGTTTTAATAAACTTTCGAGAGCCAGCAACAACTCATTTCAGTGCTAGGCTGCGCCTCCACCATCCTGGGAAAAAGCAGCTAATTCACACCACTTCCCTGGGTAGAAGGACCTTGACCTGCCATGATTGCAGGCTGGGGTGACTGGCTCTCAAAGAGGAATTCTTAGTCCAGAAGTTGAACTGATTGACAGTTTGATTTTTACATGAAAATTTCAGTGACAAATTCCAATATCTATGTATTCTATGCATTTTAAACTAACCTGACTCTGTCATAACTAGCAATTCCCATGAAAAGCAAATGTGAGAAAGTCATTGCTTATCACGAGAAAATTTCACCACAGAACACAAGTCACAAGAACAGGATGTATTTCACCAAGGAAGAACACTGAGAAAAATACCATTTAGATATAATTATATTTCATCAAAGACACAATAGAATTGGAGGGGAAGATATAAGGGAGGCTTGTTCTAATCATGAAGCTCTAAGGAGGACTTGCCACAAAGAAAGCATGTATTTAGGAATGATTAAACTTTGTTTTACTAAGGACATGAAGTTCCATCCACCCATCTATCCATCCATCTGTCCACCCATTTATTAATTCTGATTTTCTACTATATTCGTTGAAGTCACAGTTCCGAAATCCCAAAGGATAAAATAATAAATAGGATGATGATTCTCCACCCTCAGGGGAGGATACAGGGAATTTAAAATTGCTTGTGAAGCCAGTTGTGATCTTGCATGAGAATTTCTATTTTTCTCTATGGAAATTTCAATCTCACTTTATCTTGTTCCTAATCCACAAATGGAACCAGATTTCCCTTACTCACATGATGGTTGAGATAAGAGAGGCTTAGAAATTCCATTCCAACTGCACTGTGAGATGTGGATCTGTTTGTGCTCCAGGGGGCACCAGTACACAGAATACACTGAGTTCTGTGATTACTGGCCTTGGCACTTGGCTTTTATTTTGCCAGTTATTCGGGGGTAAGGAGTTGTAGAGAAATTCTCTTTGGGGATTTAGAAAGGGGAGGTTATCTGAGACTTTTATCATTACTATTATTCAAGCATAACATACATTGAGGGAAGCTTACGAATCTTAAACATACAAGTCAATGAATTTTTGCAGAGCTATACACTCATTCAATGACCACCCACAGGAAGACATGGAATATCTCCAACACTCCAGAAGTTTCCCTTATGCCACTTCTCAGGCTGTACCCCCTCCCATAACCATTTTTCTGACATTATCATCAAAGCTTGGTTTTACCTGTATTGAATTTCATAAAAATGGAACTGGACCCTATGAATTCTTTCTCTGGTCTTCTCGTTTTGCCCATCCTTAATGTCTCTGAGTCATCCATATTGATAAATTTTAGAGTAGCCCATTCTTTTTATTGTTGCGTAGCATTCCATTGAAGGAACACATTCCAATTCATTTATCCAATCTCTTCCTGATGGTCATCTGGGTTGTTTGCAATTTGGGGTTTTCATTACTAAAGCTGCTACAAACATTCTTGTGCATGTCTCTGGGTGAACATGAGTGCCTATTACCTTTGCTATACCCCTAGGAGTAAATATAAAAATATTTTTAGATTCTAAAAAATTTGTTTCTAGGTAAGATATATTAGTTTTTATCTATGAATGTATATATAGATGTGTATATAGATAATTATTAAAGATCCATCTGCAGCCCACCGAAAATGGATTTTAAACATTGACTGTCTCCAGTTTGGAGAAAGCACACTGTTTTGTTCTAAGGTCCTACAATGAACATATTGACACATGTACTACATGTTGAATAAGTGGGACCATCTGTTCATGGAGTTTTATATACTTTACTCTTCAAACTTAAAAAGGGTTAACATTAATTCCTTAGAAGAGTATATGCATATTTATTTATTTATTTATTTTTGGTACCAGAGATTGAACCCAGGGGCACTCCACCACTGAGCCGCATCCTCAGCCCTTTTTTGTATTTTATTTAGAGACAGGGTCTCACTGAGTTGCTTAGGGCCTCACTAAGTTGCTGAGGCTGGCTTTGAACTCATGATTCTCCTGCCTCAGCCTCCCAAGTGCTAGGATTACAGGCGTGCGCCACCGCGCCCGGCTATGCATATTTATACATGGTATTGGCTCCAGAAAGAATGTTTCTTTTTAAAATTACAGCATCCAGTGGAACAACACGATTTGAACCAGGGACATTATAGTTTGAACCTTGAAACACTGCTGATCTATTCTCCTGCAGAACATGAAGACACTAAAGGAGAACCTATGAGCCTTGATGACTGATTGGATGAGAAGCATGTGGGAGAGGTGCAAAGTTTCCCATTTGGATGACAAGGAGAATGGTGATGCTATTAAGAGAAATAAGAAAATCAAGAGAAAGGAGGACCAGCATCCCAAATTCACTCACACTCCTATGTTAATAAAATGCAACTTTCCTATTTCTCTATAACCAATCTAAATTTTCAAGTGAGACATCATTTTATGGGTAAGAAGAAAGTTATACTTGAGAAGTTATACTGAGAACTATGTTTCTCGGTCTCTTTGGATGACTTGCTTTCTTGACCAAATGCTTAGAAGTTCCCACTTGTGTGTCTCATTGCCATTCCCCATCACCAGCCTGCGAGGCCTCTTTCTGTACGAAGAACCTGGGTATTGGGGCTGAAATTGACTGGATCACCAGGGTCTTGATGAATTCATGGAGGTAAAGTTGATCATAAAGTTTAAAATAGTATAAATTATAAAAAGAATGAATAGTTTATTTAGAAGAATATAAAATCAGGAATAGCCAGGAAGTCCCTGTTAAAGAACAATGAGAGTGTGGGAAACAGGATAATATTATAAAGTTTCTATAACTAAATCAGTATGGTATTGGCACATAGATAAGCACACAGAACAGACTAGAAAATCTAGGAAAAGATCCAGGGAGGCAGACATTCTTACACATGGCTGATGGGAATGCAAAATGGTATCATTTGCATGGAGGGGAATTTGGCAAAATTGCTTGTGGAAACTTAGTATATAGTAAAGGAAGCATCTCAAATAAGCAGAGGAAGAAGGATATTTTAACAAGTGGCTTCAGGATACTAGATAGACATGTAGAAAAAGATAAAATTG
The DNA here is from genome assembly GCA_020662805.1 of Glaucomys volans. Lineage (NCBI taxonomy): Eukaryota > Metazoa > Chordata > Mammalia > Rodentia > Sciuridae > Glaucomys > Glaucomys volans. The sequence continues at coordinate 1,030,579 of JAJEJO010003307.1, read as the reverse complement.
AACCCATTCTTCACATGATACACTGGGATCAATTCCAAATGAATCAAGGACTTAGATGTGAAAATTAAGCTCTACAACTACTAGAAGAAAACATGTGCGAATTTCTTTGTGACCTGTGCTTGGAGAAAAATGTTCCTAAGGCTTAAAATCCAGAAGAATGAGAGAAAATATTGACAAATTCGATTACATTGAAAAACAACTCTCATGGCCAAAAAATACCCTAAGCAAAGTATAATAAACTGGGGGAAATATTATAGACAAAGGGCTATTATCCCTAATATATGAATGGTTTCCAAACTAAAGAAGATAAAGGTCAACACACTGATAGAAACTTGGACTAGAGAAATGAATAGACAAGTCACAGAAAATGAAATCTAAATGGGCCTTAACACCACACACGCACACACGCACACACACACACACACACACACACACACTCCTGAGATGCCATTTCTTAGCTAGCAGGCTGAAAAAAATAAAAATATTTGATAACAGATTCTGTTGACCAGGCTGGAGAAGCAGGCATTTTTATACATTGCTGGTAGGAATACAAAATGGTATAATTTCTATGGAGGGGAATTTGGTAATATCTAGTAAAATTATATATGCATTTATAAACTAAGATGATTTACCACTTTTAAAAATTTATCCCAAAAGCAGTGTGATAAAAATGTGAAAAGATACATGCATACAGTTATTCTTATAGTATTAATTTAAAAAAAGATTGGCAACCACTCAATTATCTATCCATGCAGGTCTGGTTAATAACTTAGGGTATCTTCAGAAAATGGTGAGGTATTCAACTGAAAAAAAGAAAGCCTCTCTCTCTTCCTTTCTTCTTTTCTTTTATATACCTAAAATTGTATGTGTGTGTGTATGTGTGTGTGTGTTCATGCGTGTGTTGCTGGGAATAGAGGCTAGGGCCTCCTGCATACTAGTGCTTTACCACTGAGCCACACCTCCAGCCAAAAGAAAATATATCTATATATTTCTACTACATTGTTATATACATGCTTTGGCATAATAGCTGATTTAGGTGATAAATTTATGTAATTTATGTGACAAAAGGGAGGGTTAGGAATATGCACATACATATACACATATATATTTCTATAAATATGTCTAATTTTGTATTTTTTAAAATGGGAAAAAAGTTTCAGGGAGAAAATAAAGAATAGGTTCAATATTATTATTGACATAATAAATATAGAACCTAGGCTTCTCTGACTATGCCTTGTCTGATAGATTTGATTTTAAAGTCAAGTAAATATTTTTTGCAATTGTAAAGCAGCATTAAACTTAAGAAGGAAAAAAGAAATCCCTAAAAATGGTAAGACATGAAACAGATGAACCTAATTGTGTATTGAGTTGGTGGCATAACCCACAGAGATGAGCTAGTTCAAGGGACTTTAAATCACAGTAATTTGACTGTATTTTCATACTGAGATCCTAAGAACAAAAAGAAATACTTAAAAGAAAACCAAACTTGTTCTCAGTAATAATATTGTTGATGATAGTGTTGGTATTATTGAGATTATTGTATATAGATTGTGAGATGAAGCAAACCAGTCATTATTGTGGTGCCATTGTGAACCAGGATTTGGTCATGGGAGAAAGGAAAAATGTAAGATTGGCAAGGTTAAATTATAAGATGTGAGGCTAGCTAGATTGAGTAAAGCAACGTAATCCTGAATTTGATTTTAATGTATTTGAATGTATTGATGAGAAAATTAATCATGTATTTTTATCTTTGAAAAATTTATTTCTTGTCTATGTATTAAAAGCCCTAGCCGGGCGTGGTGGCGCACGCCTGTAATCCAAGCGACTTGGGAGGCTGAGTCAGGAGGATTGTGAGTTCAAAGCCAGCCTCAGCAACTTAGCGAGGCCCTAAGCAACTCAGTGAGACCCTGTCTCTAAATAAAATACAAAATAGGGCTGGGGATGTGGCTCAGTGGCCAAGTGTCCCTGAGTTCAATCCCTGGTTCCACAAAAAAAAAAAACCTCATACAAACAAAAAACACTAAAAAAAAAAAAAAAAAAAAAACCCTAAAAACAATGGCCATTCACTAAGATTGAGCGTTCCTATAGCCCAGATTATTGTATTTAAATCCTATTTTGCACTAAAGGTATCAGGAGGAGAATTCATTTTTCCTTTCCAATTTTACCTCACTATAACCAAATAGGTTGAGGAAAGGAAGCTTCTCTTTAAAGAAGTAGTCCACTAGTAAATGAAGAGGGAATGATAGAATATCATAATTTTGCAATATGTAATTTATGGTTCTAGGCAATGATTACCAAGAGCTATTAACATCACCAAAAGAGAGATACTCAAACATTATGTGCCTCTTTGACAAAAATCTGAACAAGTCCTAGACTTAACCACTGACCTACAAAAAATGCAGTGGACAGAGAAACATGTTAAACCATCCCTTAGGGATGTGATCAGAAAAACCAGACTGTGGGAAATTCCAGACTTCCTCAACAAATAAATTACAAGGGGAAAAAAAAATATGATGACTGGGACCCAATGATTTTTTATAATTGGAAACCTATCAACTAATTGCAATGTATAAATCTTAATTGGATCATATTTCAAACAAACTGTAAAACAATAAGGGCAGTCAGAGCGGGCTGAGAGCAGGTGTCTTACACTAACCTAAAGTAACCAGTCCTGAGCTTGAGACTGAATGATTTCCGCAGCTTGATGAGCCACTTGTCCTTCCTGAGCCTCAGTTTCTGTTTCCAAAATGATGTGAAAAGTAGTGTCAGGGTTAGTGTAGCTTAGTGGTAGAGCGCTTGCCTGGGAAATGAGTCCCCGGGTGTGATATATACTAATACATATATATATGTTTTAGTCCTTATCTCAAAATGCTGCTGTCATAAACCTAATTGATTGTTATTTCATATAATGTATTGAGCATAATACATTAAAATATTAATGAAATTAGTTTATTATTTAGTTTATTCAAAAGTATTGAACTACTATTATACAAACACTATGCTAAGTGAGAATATACAGTGATAAATAAAATTAATTTGGTATACTTGTTTTCATGAAACTCTTTTTTTGTGGGGGGGGTACCGGGCATTGAACTCAGGGGTACTCAACCATTGAGCCACATCCCCAGCCCTATTTTGCATTTTATTTAGAGACAGGGTCTCACTGAGTTGCTTAGTGTCTTGCTTTTGCTGAGGCTGGCTTTGACCTTGCGATCCTCCTGCCTCAGCCTAATATAAACCACAAAGGCATATGCCCGCAGACCTACCTCCTCCAGTCACACCCTGCTTGCCTAAGGTTGCCACCCAATTAATCCATATCAGTGGAATAATGTAATTATTAAGTTAAGGCTCTCATAACCCAATCATTTCACCTCTGAAAATTCTTGAATTGTCTAACACATGAGTTCTGGGGGACACTGCATATCCAAACCATAACATTAAAAGAATAATACATGCAATGTGTGAAGTTTCCCATTTGGGAAATTCTGGAGACCTTATTTATTCTGGGAATGTGTGTCTGGAGGTTGAGTGGAAGCACATCAATCATATGAAGCCAGAATGAGGCTTTACGTTTATATCAAGAAACAGAGGTTGAGCTGGAGTTCCAACTCAGCAGCAGAGCTCTTGCCCAGCATGCTCGAGGCCCTGAGTTCAATCCACAGCACCCCCCCCCCCAAAAAAAAGAAGATAGAAACATAACTTGGTAAGTGATAGATTAATGTAGTCAACTCTACAGAACAAAATCAGAATGTTGCTTAACAAATGTGGAATCAAGGCTCTGTGAGTTGGATTAAGTCCCCAAATTCATGTCACCACGAAAGCTCAGAATATGACCTTATTTGGGAAGTGGGTTTGAAGATGTAATTCATTAAACTTAAATGAGATCCTGTTGGATGAGGATGAGTCCAATGTCTAATATTTGTCTCCTTTTAAGAGGAAATGTCACACAGAGAAACAGAGAAGAATGTTATGTGAAGATGGTGGCAAAGATTGTAACGATGTGGCTGCTAGCCAAGGAACTCCCGAAACTCCTGGATGCTAGAAGCAAAGAAGGATTTTTGTTTTAGAGCTTTCAAAAGGAGCTTGGCCCTGCTGACACCTTGATTTTGGACTTTTAGCCTCCAGAACTCTGAGAAAATAAGTTTCTGTTGTTCTAAGCCACCTAGAATCCCATGATCTGTTATGGCAGCTGCTGGACACTAACGTACCTGGCCAGGTGATCTGTTTGGGGTGAACAGCCTGTGGTTCTTGCTGGGGAAGCGCAGATAGTGGCGGTATCACATGGCTTTACCTGCCAAAGTCCCACACTGCTCCTGCCAGCTCACCATGGCAGCTTCTCCCTACCTAGAGCAAGGACTCACCCCCACTTTTTGTGCAGTCCTGGCTGGCCCATTCGCTCTTTCTATTTCTCTTCCCTCTTGCTGAGTTTGATAAGTCTCCACAATCATTTATTCTGAGAACAAACTGTCCATGAAGTTTCTCAGATGGGAACTTTTACTAACTACATTTAGATTCTACTTCATTTCTCTCAGAATTCTGGGATTGTGCTGCCCATATCCTCTTGGACTGGTCACATGTGGTTTAAAACAGGCGACAGAGATGCCCTTCAGAAGAGGAGGGTTTGGGAGTGAAAGAGTGGGTGGTTGGTGGTGAGGACAAAATGATGGAAGAACAGGAGTCTGCTCATCCCTCTTTCTTGCTTCTACTTACTAGATGAATATTTGGTCAACAGATTTTGCCAATCTCTTATAAGAAGATAGCGACTCTATGAGTGGCTGTTCTTCCCCTTCAAATTCCTATCCCCATATTCTATGTCATTGCATTTAAAAATGAGTTGTCCCCAAAATATTGGGGCCAAGAACTACTCTGAGAGTCCAGAAGTTTTTAGTTTCCTCTTGTTGTTCATGAGCTTGCAAAAGGCCTGTTTATAAAAATAAGAAATGAGCCTTCTATTTGTAAAACAATAGCAAATGATAAAATAAACACAAACTTAGCATACTTGCAAATAGCAGGAGAAAAAATAAATAGCTGAAGAGAGTGTGAGCTATCTCCTTCCCGGGCTGCATGCCACCTCCTGTCAGCACACACTTGCTGCCAAAACTTTCCTAAGCAAGAAGCATGTGCCTTGATTGACAACTGTCCTCCTAGTCAACCTCAGGTCAGAGTTAATCATGTTTGTATTGGTCTTCCTTCTTTAGCTTGCCAGCCCCAAGTGTTGAGAACTACATGATCAGTGTTTGTGTTCCCAGGCAAATACTCTTTGCCCAGGCAAATACTCAGTAAACATCTTACATTGAATACAAGTTATTTTTATTTTTGGTATTTAGCTCTTAACATATACCATTACATGATAACATTTTTAAAACTGCTGACACATGGTATATGCTGAAAACAAACTTCATTTTCTCTCCCATTGTTTTTTTTAAATGTACTTATGGAAGGCAATCATTCCTACCTGCTGTAGTTTGGACCTGAAATGTTCTCCAAAGGCCCATCTGTTACAGGCTGCCAGGGGCACTTTTGGGGGTAGAACTTTTAATGGTGGGACCTAGTGGAAGGAAGTTAGGCCATTGAGGGTGTGTTTTTGGAAGGGATATTGGGATCCCATTCCCTACTCTCTCTCTCTCTCCCTCTACCCCCTCTTTGTTTCCCTGCAGGCATGAGGTGGGCAGACTCTTTCACCATGTGTTCCCACCATGATGTACTATTCTGCCAGTTTTGAAGCAACAGGCATTGTGCCATAGTGGCTGCAAGCTAACACATTACCCTAGGGTGGAGAATGGGCAGAACCCTGACTTCTCGGCTCACTCAAGTAAGACAGCTCGGCGTTCATCATAAATACTCAGAAATGAAAACATTCAGTCTAAAGTGTCAATCTAATGCTTCAGCCTTCACTCAAAAATTAAGATTTCCTCCCACCCTTGTGCTAAATCGACAGGCAGCCTGGTGGACATGTGGTTTTGCTCATCTCTCCCATACCCAGTATTATGGACAGGGTAGAGAAGGAGGGATGGAGGAAAGGTGAGTGTAGAGAGCTGTCCTTCGTTCACTGGTTTGCTCTGTGCTCTCTGTGCCCAGCAAGTGGTGAAGGAGGACTGTTTATCTAGGGGGTTCCTCAGAAATTCTGATCACCAGGACCTTGTCTCGAGTGCTCCCTCAAACTTTCCTGCCCAAGGGTTATTTGTGCTTCTTACTCAGTTCCCTGGTCCCTCTGATCAGCCTATTTGATAGAACTAGAATGGAGTTCTTTCTTTAGCACAGCCTCACTGGGTCCACAGGGAACTCTGTGCCTTACTCAATCAAACTTCTGGTGTACAGCAATGCCCAGTGGCACCACGTCTGTCCCACTGTCACAGGCACCTTTGGTTTTCTTAGGCATGAAGACATCCTTCAAGCCTCCCAAATACAAGAAATTAGTTCAAAACCCTCTAAGTGGCCCCAGGAAAGTCCCAGCCCTAGGCTTATGGTGAAGGATGTAATGCCAACCCACCCATCTGTACTTCCATTCTCTGGTCCCTATTTATATTCTCTATCTGACTGAAGGTTCTAAGATAAATGGAACCAACTTCAACATTTCCTTCACAAATTCTGCACATGGTATTCTGCCATGTTTACTTTGGGGTCCAGTTATGTTAGCATTTCAATAAAGAGTGTAATACTCTATTGGATTGTACATTTTTATAAACATATTTGTCTTTGCAACAAGAAGATGACCTTGGAGACAAAGACCTGTCTTACTGACATTGTTTATAGTGTTTGGCACAATGTGGTGAACACAACCAGGCCTTTCCCAAAGGATCCCTAAAGGTACCAATGGTGATGCACTGGGCCACAGCGACCATTTCTACATGCTGATTTCAGAGTGCCAATACTGTCCTGCCTCATTATGTCCAAAATTGAGCAAAATCAATAAACCACATTAGTATTGCTTGGTTTTAAAATATTTTTGTCTCAAATTCTGAAACCGTACTACTCTGCTATTTTATATTTGTTTAATTTCTTTTCTTAAGTGGGTTAACTTAAATGCAGAAAAGAACTGTATCACCCACAGAAATCTTTTTGAAATCTAAAATGAAGTAGTTCTTTCAGACCTAAGCACAGATAAAATAATAGGCCTTCGGTTTATATGCAGGATCTCTCACAGCTCACAGAAAACATATGAATCAAGACTTTTGATGTTACAATGGACAGAAGCCTAGCTTTAATTAAGTTAAGCAAAAACAAAAGTAATGACCCATGTGAGAGGGAATGAGGGATAGAGCCATGATAGGCTAACTAGATCCAGGATTGTCTTACTCTCCCTGTGGTGTCTTGGCCTTATTATATTTGGTGGCCGATGGGCTTCTTCCATGTTCTAGAGGAGGCAGCTTCTCATGGCCTCAGAATACATCCTCCTAGTACTTGTTACTCCAAATTAAAAGACCTAGAGAAAGACTTCAATGGCTTTCTTTCATCAGGTATGCAGCCAAGATGAAAGGAGGAAGGAGAAAAACATGCTAGGCAGTCAGAATACAAACATGTGCCACAGCAGCCTACCAGTGTTGGAAGCCAGTGCAATTAAAAACGAAGGAAATCCGTAAGACACCTGAATTTATTACTGATGACTTACCTTTTCTGTACCTCTCCTCATTTCACTTCCCATGTAGGTTTCTATGACAAAAAAAGTGGTTAAAATATGTTATGGGCAATGTTGCTATGTCCCCTTCCCCAATTTATATATTGAAATCCCAAAGCGCCCAATGCCTCAGAATGTGACTGCATTTGGAGACTGGACCTTCAAGAAGGTAATTCTGTTAAAATGAGGCCTTTAAGCTGGACTCTATTCCAATATAACCCGTTTTCAAGAAGGTAATTCTGTTAAAATGAGGCCTTTAAGCTGGACTCTATTCCAATATAACCCGTTTTCTTCTGAAGATAAAGGGAGGACACAGACACACACAGAGGGAAGACCATGAGAAGACTCAGGGAGAAGACAGCTATCTGCAAGCCAGGGAGAGAAGCCTCTGGAGGAACCAGCCCCACTGAGCACCTGGAATCTCTGACTTCCACCCTCCAGGACTGTCAGAAATAAATGTCTATTGTTGAACTCACACATTTTGGGTGCTTAGTTAGGGCAGCCCTAGCAAATGAAGATCGATGCAATGAAATCCTAGTATAAAAGTGAAAATATCCAGGAAAGAAAAATGCAGATGAGTAACTGTCCCTTTTGAATTTCTTGGCACAAAGATGAGGTGATGTGCATTATGATTGCTCAGCTCAGGGAAGAGCTGTGCTCCAGAGGAAACCAGGGCTAGAGAGGGGGGTCAGAGCCACAGACTGCTGGGATCCATCTGGCCCCGAGAAGGGAGCCCTGTGTCTTGCAGCATGTAATTGGGGTTGAATCACAGTACCAGCACCACCCTGCCTGACCCAGAAAGCAGAGCAGATGGCGGCAGAAAAGAGCAGCAGGGAGAGGCTCATCCTCCACTCTCCTGCCTTCAGGCAAGTGCCCCACAGGGCCCTACCTCATGGTGCCCTCTCTTGCAAAGTCTGGTGCACAGGCAAGCAGGGCACTCATCTCATGCACAAAACCTAAGGGGGCCCCCAAAACTCGGCTGTCAAGATAAATATTCCTGTAATACAATGTTCTAAAAAATCAAAATTAACATAAACAAATCCATGACCACAAATACTACTGTTATTTCGTTTGACCTCAGGTGCCAACACGGTTAGCACAGAGCTTTTATAGACACTGTCTTTATTTAAAACTGATATTTTGTCTATCATGGGGGCCTTTTGGCATTAATTTTGATCTTTAAAATTACTACAGCCGGGTGTGGTGGCGCATGAGGGAAGGTAGTGAAGATGACATCAGTCAGTGATCACAAGATGGTTTTTGGTGATCTGGAAGTTGTTAGGATCCTTAGATTGACACCTCCATTATCTGATCGATAGATATTGTTGGGAAGGTACCCTTTATTACAGGTTTCTGGCTAAGCACTTTATATTATAGGGTTCATATTTCCCCTTACTCAATCTATTCTAGTAACTTTAAGACTGTGAGTGAAGATCTGTAGATTTCCCAGTAATTTGGAAGTAACAGGCTTGGGAGGAAAACTGGGAGTGAAGGTATGAAGAACTTAAGCACAAGTTTTTTAGATTACATTTTCTTTGTCCTTCCTTTTGTCTCCTTTCTACTTACCTTTTATTTCTTTTCTATCCCACCTCACATCTACTTGCTCCAGACAGCTCAGTTAATTCTTTCTTGAATGACACTCTCCTTCTACCTGGTCCTATGCCTTTCAGTAAATTCTGTGTGCAAAAAATTTCAGAGGTGAAATGATTGGGTTATGAGAGCCTTAACCTAATCAGTGGAGTGATCCACTGATATAGATTAACTGGGCAGTAACTTTAGGCAGGTGGGCTGTGACTGGAAGAGGTAGATCACCAAAGCTGTGCCTTTGTGGTTTATATTTTGTCTCTGGGAGCAGAGCTCTCTCGCTCTGCTTCCTGGGTGTCATGTCCCAAGAGCTTGCCACACCTTTTGCCATAATGTTCTAACTCACCACGGGCTCAGAGCTATGCAATTAGCCAACGATGGACTGAACCTCTGAAACTGTGAGTTAAAACAAACTTTTACTCTTCTACATTTTTCTTGTCAGGTCTTTTGGTTACAACAATGATAAAGTGACTAAAACAGATACAATTCATATAAATGTATGTTCACTAAAAACAATTTGATGCAACAATAGGGAAGTATAAAGAGCAGTAACTGAGAGCCCCCACAGATTTTCACTTCCTGAAGTTAACCAATTGTAGTGTGGTGAATGTTCTTCTGGCCATTTCCTTTTCTCTCTCTCTCTCTCTCTCTCTCTCTCTCTCTCTCTCTCTCTTTTTTTCCTTCTCCCTCCCTCCCCCCAACTCTTTCTTTCTTCCAACATTAATCCTTCACCTTTACTGTCCCAAACAGTACAGGGAAGAAAATTGTGAATAAGATAAACATGGTTTTTTCTTTACAGATTTTACATAAATATAAATATAAACTCCCCTGTTCAATTGGTGGATTCATTAATAAAGAAACTAATTCCTGGTTCATCTTCTCCTGCTGTGGATTCACCAAGAAAGAATAAAAGATCTCCTTGACCAGATGCAATGGCAGACTGTGATGTCCTCCTCCTTGCCCTTTCCGGTTACTCTTCTATCCTTTGTCCTTTGTCAGCTGTGTTTTAGGTCCATGAGGGGGATTGAGGTGAATTGCCCTAGAAAAGGCTCCCAGAATCATAGGGGATAAACACCTGATTGGAGAAGAAGGAGGGGAGGGTGAAGAGTAGAGAGGGAAGGTTCCTCAACCCTCAGAGAAGAGAGGGTGTTGGGTGCAACTGGTGGTAAGAGGGACCAGGGTCCCCAGAACTCCACAGGGGCATGATTTCAAGGGGCCTAAGGAGGCAGTACACTAAGTGAGTCTGTGTAGAGCTTTGGTGCAAGGTCCCCTGGCTTCAGCCTGGGATCAGAGCTGCAGAACTTTGAAATGGACCACTAGAGGTTGGACAGTGGACACCTAACTTTGACCAGAATGGACTCGATGACAGAGACACTTCTATTCTCTGGCCTGATGAATACAATGGGACTTGCGCCCAGCTCTGAGGCAATAAAAACTGACACTGTCACTGACGCTGCTCTAGTCAGTCAAGTCTAGGGGCTGGATGTTATTTGATTTAGAACAATAAAACATAATATTTCCTGCATCTTAGTGCTGCAAAACAAATTTATATGCATTACACACACACACACACACACACACACACACACACACACTTCCACTCATAAAAATTCCCAAGTTTCATTGATCTAGCATGAACTCTGCATTACCATTCTTTGTACAATACAGAGACCAAAGCTATACCAGAAGCTTCTTATCAAAGGCAGAGCTTACCATATCTTTTGTCAGAAATATGCACCCCTCAGGAAGAATGTTGAAGCAGTTTACTCTTAAATGAACAGATCCTGTGTCTTTATAAAGCTTGAACTACCTGGGTGACACATGGCTGTGTGATGCAGCTTGGTGTGGTTAAACAGATTCCTGAAGATGTGGATTTCCATAGAGCAATCTCAGGGCTCTTTTGGGAGTTGAAAGTTCACTATCAGGGTTAAGGTAGGACATTCCTTCCTCCATATAGTAGCTCTACTTTAAAAGATGAACAAAAACCCTACTGTAACTGAGATATTATATATACACAATGATAAAAATGTGCACACTTTTGTTGATGGATGCATTCATCACCACCATAATCCACATACAGAACCATTTCCACTGTCCCTAAAAGTTTCCTCAGTCATTCTACAATAAGCACAGTGGATTTCCCTAAAAATCCACTACTCTGCTTTCTGTCACCATAGATTGGTTTTGTCTTTTCTAAACTTTCAGGTAAATGGAATTAGTATATTCTTTTGGGTCTGGCTTTTTTCACTGGGCATAATTATTTTAAGATCCACCTATGACTTCATTCCTTTTATTGCTGAGTTGTATTGCATGGATATACCAAAGTTATTTGTCACCTGTTGGTGGACCTTTGGGGTGTTTCCAGTTTTTGTTCATTATGAATAAAGCAAAGCAACTCTGCAAAACATACATGTTTTATGTGTTCAACTTTAATATGTCATTTCAGGTGGGAATAAAAACATTTGGCTTCTCAAGAAAGAAAGAAGTAAAGAAACAGGAAAGAAAGAAGGAGGAAAAAAGAGAGGAAGAAAGGCAGACAGGAAGAAAACCACAGGTGAAAGAGTCAAAGCTTAGTCTTTGGAACCAGAGAAAGCCTGGCTCTGCTTCTGGTTATATCTGCCCGAATAAGTGACTAGACTTTTTTATGTGCTTGTTTGGTAAAACGAGAATATTACCACCCAGAATTAATGAGAAGATTTAATTCAAGGAGATCACATACGTAAAGTGCATAGCAAGTCCTCAAAAAATATTGTTTCTCTCCATCTCCCTGCCTTGGAGGGGGAAGAGTTAGCTGAGCAAGCTCCCGGGGCCCTGTTAAGCTCAGCAGACCAGATGTACATGAGTAATTTCCGATCAGTGTCACTGTGAGGGCTGTCTGTGAGCTAGGATGATTTAGCCCGAGTGCCTATTGTCTAGTTAGAACTGTGCTCTATGGTTGTTTGGTCATTTTAAATCATGCTCTAAATAACCTTTTGTTGAATTGATTAACTATTCAAAGCTTCAAAACATCTGAGATTATCTTTAGCTTTGTAGGGGATGTTAGATAAGATGAAGAAAACTTGAGCCTGGTTAGTAATGGAAAGTTCCTACCAGCTACACATTAGAAGTTTCTAGAGAAACAGGCTCATCAGGCACAGGGATGGTGGGGTAGGGAAGGTAATGAGGGGGGACAGTTAATGAGATTTACATTATAGCAGACTGTTGTAGAGAAGGCAACAGCTTTGTGTAAGCCCTGAGCTGCGGATTCTGAAGACCTGTACTGTCAAATATCACTCTGTGGGAGTCACAGAAAAAGAGATGCCGAAGCATGCAGCAACTTGGAAAATAACCACCTGAAGCACCTGGAAAAACCAAAGAGCTTAGAAAGGTCATGTCAGATCTAATGAGGGCAGAGACACCTTGGCCAGGAATGAGAAGATGGGAGTCTTGTGATAGCTCCGCCTCTGGTTCTGTGCAAATCCCTTTGGGAGCTTGGTTTCTTCGTCTGTAATGAAGGGGTAGCACCAAAGTTGCTTCCAGCTCTGACATCCTATAATTTTGTGATACTGATTAATCCATGGATGTTAGGTGCTGGGAACTTGGCTACTTGATCAAGTTTCTGATGTTCGTTGAGCCTCTGTGTAAAATAACTCTTACAAAGATTCAAGAGGATTTGTGAGAGAAAAAGAAAAGTAATGAAGCTGGAGTAGGGGGTGAAGAGATGGTCAGTTCAGTTTTAGATGTGCTACACACATTGCCATGTGTATTCTTTTTTTTTTTTCTTCTTTTCTTGGTACTAGGGATTGAACCCAGGGGCACTCGACCACTGAGCCACATCCCCAGCCCTATTTTGTATTTTATTTAGAGACAGAGTCTCACTGAGTTGCTTAGGGCCTCGCTCAGTTGCTGAGGCTGGCTTTGAACTCGTGATCCTCCTGCCTCAGCCTCCCAAGTGCTGGGATTACAGGCGTGCCCCACCGCGCCCGGCACCATGTGTATTCTTGAAGGCATCTGTAATACAAAACTGGAGGTTAGATGAAGTCATAGCTAGAGAAGTAGAGTTAGAAATCATTAACAAAAAAGTGTCAATAGATATTTATCAAGTACTTGGTAGTGCACATACTTATCCATGTAACCCACAAACATTTATTTAGCATCTATTATGTCAAGTCCCACAATATGTACTGTAGAAAAACAAAAGAAGAGAGGAGACACGTACTTGTTTTCAGGAATATAAAATACAAGTTGCATTTGGATAAGACAAAAAGAGTTTTGCTATAGAGTGGGGTAAGATTAGAGAAATACAATCTGGGGGTTTTCAAGAAGGTATGTAGGATTTCAACTTCAGGGAAACTTCATTAGAAAAAGGCTTTGAAAAAAGGACAAGATTTGCTTGGTGGAAATGGGAAGTGGGGAGAGCATTCCAGGGTGAGGAAGCAGAGCAAATGAATAATAATGAATGGAACCGGAAGGTTTGGAGCATCTTCAAGGCTGGCAAAAACCTGGTTGAAATGTGAGCATAGGTCATACAAAAAGGGATAGTGGGATTAGGCTTTGGGCAGATCAAGATTATATTATGGCGGGCTGAAAACTCAAGAGTCTCCTTATTTTAATTCATTACAGGAGAGTGTCATTTCCTTTTTAACCAGACAGGAGTGTGGTCTGAGCTTGGCCTTAGTAATATCTTTCTGGTTCCACTGGGTAGAATAGATCTGAGTTTGAGATCAGAGCCAAATGAACTTTTAAGTCTAAGTGTGATAATTGGACGAGCCCAAAGATGATAAAGGCTGAGGGGAGAGATATGAATTAATCCATGGATGTTAGGTGCTGAGAACATGGCTGGGAACTTGACTACCTGATGAGGTTTCTATTTGAGACACTGAAAGTGGCAGGGCTAAGGCAAAAGGCAAAGCAGCTAGAAGCTGGAGACATCCACTTAACTGTTCCCAGGCCCCAAAACAAGCAATTGAAGTGGAGAGATGAATGGGAACATTCGTGGTCTTCAAATCTAAACCTCACATGTGCCACTAAATTCAGCAGACTACAGAACCACAGTCCAATGGAAAGAGGTGTGGATTCAGGGATCTGGCTCATCTCTGATTCCTCAATTCTCCATCCATAAAATGGGGAATTTATTAGAAAGGTCAAGGAGTTAAACTAGGAGGTGCTTAATTCTTTCAGCTGAGTCAAAACCATAGCAAACTCCTTTAATACATACAGTCCATTCTACACAAATTCGGGTCGTGTTTTCAATGATATCATCAGAGTAGCAAAACACAGGGAGCCTGCTCTCCCCCCGCAGAGCACTGTACTGAAACATCACTAAGAAAGCCGTTAGATGGACAGAATCTAAAGAAAAACTCCGGAGTGAACTTTATTCTGAAATGAGGAACTTAGGTTTTCTGATTTTCCCATTTTTAAAAAACTCCTATTTTGTCTTTTTTGGGGAGAGAGACAACTTTTTTTTTTCTCTTTTATCTTATAAATGCAATTTTCCCATTCTATCAAACCACATGCTCTCTCCACTATTTCCTTGCCACAACATGGTGAGAAAAGGGAGAGGTGCAGTGAGGATGAGCTGATGTTTGCAAAGGGCTTTGGAAGTCTTGCTGGAACATGCTACACAAACACAGGATATTATTTCTAAGCCGCCACTGCTTAGAGAAGGGAGAGACTGGGAGGAGCAGTGTCCTGCTGTTCTGGGGCAGCAGCAGGGGGTAGGTCAGGGGAACAGGAAACACCCAGCAACTTCCCAGAGGGAATGTGAGAGCTGAGCAGTGGGGGGGCTGAGGCTCTGAAGTCCATCTCAGGGAAGGTGGCTGCCCACAATTTCCAGACTGTGTTGGAGGAGAGAAAAACCTTCTTAGCAATTCAAATAATAAAGATGAAGATACTTTTGCAAACAAATAATTGACCCAGAGGCTGCAAGAGGTGAGCAGGGATTGTGGCAACCCACCCACCCTCTCCCCAAACCTGTGTATGCAAATTTTCTGGAAAGAATTTCTAGTACTCCCTTTGACAGGCACCTTAGGGAGAGCCAGGCTTTCTGTTTCCATGCCCTACACTGATTTGCCATGGGAGATCACAAAGCCATTAGCCAATGCAAGATTCCTTTGCCTTGCTGTGCAAAACAAAAGGAAAAGTCCACTCCTCCCAGAACTGTGCTCTCTAATGATAACTGCAACCAGCACAGCTCCCTTCATATTCTTTTATGATTGATATTAAGACTGGAAGACCTACCAGGAAGACCTTCCTGCCTGGTTCATCAATCTCTGCCCTACATTATACCTCCTTATGGTTCCAGCTTCATCTATTGGTTCAAGTTTGAAATTACGGCACTTCAAAAAGAGATTTACCTAAATTAAAAAATGGGCAATGGGGACTTCTCTTTCCTCAGCTCTTTAGGGAGCTACTTTTGAAACAGATTCAAAATGGAACTGGACAGATTTCAATTCCACAAATACTTAGTAAGTATCTACTGCATGAAAAACACCAGCTAGTCACCATAAGAAAGATGATGATGAAATGAAGAGAAAGAAACGAAGATGTTTCTGGTGATTTGCTTATAATCTAGTAAAGGAGAGAAGCACACACACATAAAAGACAAGCATGGAGTTGCAGAAGAACATGGAGGACAAAAGGGACTTTTTCCTTCTTGGGGGCATTGAGAAAAGGAGTTTTACACAGGTTGGAATTGACTTGACCCTTAAAAGAGAAGTAAGACTTCACCAAGTGACCATGGGTGCTCCATTGGGAGCCAAGATCCAAGGAAGAAAATGTGGAAAATTGTGAACACGTGGCTGGAGTAGTCCCTAGGTGGCGGGTGCTGTGGAGGTGAGGAAGAAATGGTAGCTTTGGGAAACAGGTGGGGGAGTTTGGACTTCTTTCTCCATGAAGGAAGGAAGCATTGACTATTTTTAAAAAGTGGCACAATCTTGTTACAATGGAGTTGGCATGGAGCAGGGAGGTCAGTTGGTAGACCATTATATTATATTAGCTTGGTGTGTGGGGGAGATGAGAACCCCAATTGTGGGGATTGAATTCTGAAGGTCCCTAATCATTCCTCATTCTTCTCCAGGGAGTACCAGGGAGCCAAAAGTATTAAAGTAGAGATACAATAGCTTTATCGATATCAAGAAGAATGTTGGGTCCTCACGCCAATACATGTGTGTGTTGACTGAGTCTCTGGTCACAGACATGGCTGTCTGGATTTGGGCTGAAACCTGAGTTGCAGAGTCATAGCCTTTTACTAGCTGTTTCAATGAAGGAGAAGAAAAAGTTCAGAAAATGAAACCAGACCAAGGTGGAGGGTGATAAGTCATCAACACTCCCCAAGCCCAACTGCTCTACAGTGATGTAGACTGAGCTTTATGGGTTTAGTGGAGGTTTATTGAGCACCTAGTATCCTAAGTACTGTTCTGATCACTCCTCTACCTCCACTTAGATCTGCCAGCTCTGTGTCCAGGGGGCCTGACCTCTACAAAAGGTATCATAGGCTCCTTGGGTCCCAGTTGGGCTTGACCTGCATCAAAGGATCTGACAGATTAGACACATCCCTTAGTGGTCCTCTACTCTGCCCACACCTATGGACCTAGTCTCATTAATTATTTTCGCCCAAGATGTTTCCTGCCAGGACCCTGACAAATGTATTATTAATCTTCCATATGTACTATTAATCCCCATCACAGCCATGGGAGGTATTATTTCCATTTTAAAGATAAGGAGAAAGAGACACAGAGAGGCTTAGAGATTTTTTGTGGCAGAAATAGGAATTCTTGCCAATTACACTGCCCCCTGATATGTCCATCCCAACACCCAGCTCTATTGTAGAGGCCTTATATTGAGAATCATATAAAGTAAACAGCCTGTGTGGCTTAGCACCACAGAGAGGACAGCTTCCTTAGACCCACAGCCAACTGCGGGAGTGAAATACAGACCTTTCTGTGACAAGACAAGAGAAGTGTTATTTTATTACCCATTCTAAGCAATATGCTTTTCTACGGTCACTTAACTAGTAAATAGCAGAACCAGGATATAAGTAGGAGACAAGGCAGCTTCACATCCTGTGCTTTTGGATGAGGAATTAATTAGGAGGGAGAAAAAAGCAAAACAAAACAGTACTAGGTCAAATGAAAACAGAGCCTGGAGCAATTTCTCTTGCTCACTTTTTCCATCACCACCCTTAAAACCAGGAGCTTACATTTCTTGAGTGCTTAGCATGTGCCAAGAACTGTGTTAAAATGCTTTACCTTGTCTTCCTGAGTACTCACAGGAGGGCTACACGATTATTATGCATTTCTTTCCTTTGAGGGAGCTAAGCTCAGAGAGGCTAGGTAATTTTCTAAGTTCACGTGGTAAGTGTCACAACTGGGGTTTTAACCTAAAGAGAGTATAACATCCAAGCCCAGTTGTCACTTACCCCAAACTATTGCCAGTGCTGACAGGACCTAACCCTTACAGAGCCCCCCACCCCACCCCCACACCACCCACACTTAGAATTGAAGTGAGTAGATCCAATGATCCGGGAGAGTTGAAAATGTCCCCCTAAGGCCTTACCACTGCATCTAAGCACAAGTTCTCACCAGCCATGACAAAGAAATTTCCGTCAGATAATCTAGAGCTGTTCTCAAGAACCCGTTGCAGACTCTACTCTTGAAGCAGTTTCTGTTTTGTAAGGTCAATGGCCAGCTTTTAAGAACTAGGTATTTAAGTAAATGTGACTTATGGAAATTGAGAGGTGTGTTCATCAAGGCGGTTATCAATGCCTAGGCAACCACAGGGTGTTTGCAGTAGTGAGATAATCATGTACCAGCAATTTCATGTGAATCATTATTCTAGAAGATAATTAAATTTGGCTAAGAGTAGGTCTGCCCTCTTCAGCACCCAGTATCTAGATGCCCATTTTGTATCTAATAGTGACATTCAACATGCTAGAAATGCCTGAGGCACCCAACACAACACATTCTCTTACTTAGCAAGAAGCACCCAGTTTGATCTGACTCCTTTTGGAGCGGGAGGATCAGAGCAGCCCTACACATCACGTGGGATGGAGGAATGTTCAATCCTCTGTCCAGAAGGACAGAAAGAATAATCCCCAACCCTACGGTTCCCACTGACCAGTACAGTGTTCACTCAATGCTTGTAGATTGCAGCAAAGTGAGGAAAAAGACTGGGACTTTCAAACTTTTTAAAAACTTTTTAAAAACTTCTTGGAACAAAGGTTGTTGGAAGCAATCCATACAATTGTCTACTTAGGAGAGGATGTTTTCCCCCTAACTGCACAAAAATCACTTCGATGTATCATTAAGATTTACCTTACTAAGAATAATCATCTGAAACTTGATGTGTACAAATGTTTAAAGTTGAAATCTGCACAAGGATCTGGGAGACAAAGAGAGAATAATTTTATAATGAGACATAAATATAAATATGTATAGAATATTTTGTTGAAAATATAAGAGATGGAAAGATTTATAAACAGAAAAACACCCAAAGATCTTACCCAGATTGCGCCACAAAGAAATAAAAATGTGAAACAGATGTGATCAAAGATAGAGAAAGCACAAAACACAGGAAACTGGAATTCTATAGGAAAAGGGAATTATCAAACATCAAATGGCAAGAAATTTTCCAGAGCTGATAAAAGATACAAATTCTTGGATTTAGGAATGAAATGAATCCCAAACTAAATAACCAGAAATTAGGCCCAAGTTACATCATTGTGAAACCAGATCATCAAAATAAAAAGTCTTTTTAAAAGCAGCCAGGGAGAAAAGACAGCTAATCTCTAAAGGACCGACAATTAGCCTGTCAGCGGACTGTTCTCATGTGCAGCAATGAGATGAGGTATTTTTCAAGTACAGAACCTGTCAACCTAGATAATCTATAACAAGGACAAAACATGATATAGTCAGTTAGAAGATAAATAGATAGATAGATAGATAGATAGATAGATAGATAGATAGATATAGACGGATAGATCACCCTGACTCAAAGTTAAAGCATTCCAGTGTCCTGCCACATGGCTGACAGCTAACCATCCCCCTGGGTGTGTTCTCTACTATGTCCTAATAATAGAACCCACGCCTTTGCACACAACCACCCAGTAAGAGGCAACATTTTCCAGTACTAAAATGGTACAGGTTAAGGAGAAGAAGGGAGAAGAGGAATCTGAGACAGGATCAAAGGCAGAACATCACAATGAAATTGGTGACACTAGCAAAGGGGGACATGGAGTCAAGAGACAATTTCACTATTTTTTTTTAAGATGAGAGATACTAGAATAAATTTGTTTATGTGAATGATCCAACAGAGAGATTCTTGGAAGGAGGAAGGGAAAGCTGCAATGTGAAGACTTTGAGAGAGCGAAAAGGAATCCGGAGCACATGGGGTGCAAGGGGTTGGCCTTTGACTGAGCAGGGACCCATTCTGTTATGTGGTCAGAGAATGATTTCCCAATATCAATGCCACCTCATTATATTTTAATAATTCAGTTAGACGTCCTGAATATTTACTCGGCCATCCTAAAAGTAACAATTTTGTGCTCTTTCAGAATAGGGTTTGATGCTCATCCTCAAAAGTGGATGTTAAAGCACCTAAGCAAATATATCTGGTGGGTTCATTGCTAGTTTCTTTCCCCCTACCTTTTCTATAATGTAGAAATGAGAATGGATTCTCTGGAGGTTAGATGGAGGACTCACGGAAGAGAGTTGGTGAGCAGGTAACAGGAGTGAGAGAAGACTGTGAGGATGTCCCATGTGTGGGGCTCCAGGAAAGATGGAACCAAAGGTAGAGGGGCTAACAGAGCCAAGGGGGCCCATGCTGAGAGCTGACAGAATGAGGCAAGGGACAGCGCAAGAGGGAATTATTCCAGTACTCTACTTTAGTAGGGGAGTTTTCTGGAATTCCAGTGATGTTGAGATTAAGTAGCTATAGCCTAGTGGCAAGTTCATGGGAAAGAACCAGAGGGAAAATTAATTTGCACTTGACATGAAACACATACTCTGTGGGTATTCATCAGAGTAAATTATATGCAGTGAGGACATTTAAAAGAACTTCCTTTTTCTCCCTTAATGAATATGTACTGTTGGATAACATTGTACTACCCTCTTAGATTTTAGTAAACAGTCAACAACTTCTGATGCCTATAATCTAATGTTTAACTGTCTATACTTATGATTAAATTGAGGGTGAATACACATTACCATAATCCCTAGGAATTGCATAATATTTCCCACCAACACTTAGTTCCTTGCTCCTCAGCACAATGCAGGATCCCAGCCAGGCTGGCGGGCAATGCCGTGGGAGAGCCTGGGGCTGGGAAAAAGACTTGACCTTAGGAGGAGCCTGGAAGCCTGTGTGAGCTAACCAGGCTGCCCGCCAAAGAGCAGAAGCACCAGCTGACTGGGAAGGTGCAGAGGTGGTGGGTAGGAGAGTCAGAATGGGCGTCACCACTCTTCTTGGCTCTGCCACCCTGAGAATGCAGAACACTCTCTGCCAATAGTCAGCAACTGAGCAGTGCTAAGTCTCCAGCTCTCCCGAGGGAACCTGGTGGAACCATGGGGAGGCCCACAGCGGGAGACAATCAGGCTAGAGGGGAGGAAAGGGGGTGCAGCCTGGCCTTTGGCCTTCCTCCTTTCTTGCTGGACCTACGTTGACACTTTTCTCCTATCATCCTTGTAATAATGGTGCAGAACACATTAATGTGAGGAGTTCCATTTTCAAGATGAAATGACTCAGACAGTTTCAAAGTGTTGTTTGTTTGTTTGTTTGTTTTGTTTTAAAGGGGAAGGGCGTATTTCCATATACTCCATTTCTCCCAGTGCACCTGGAGGCACCAGCATTTTAGACAAGTACAGTGATTTGTTCCAGGTCAGAGCAAGGATCAGGTTTCAAGCCTCCTGTGTCTTATAGATGCTTAGAAAATTACAATCATCTTCATTAGCAGGTGTGATTAATGAAGATTTGAAGTCTGGAATTAATCTATTTACTCAATTATACTTGGATGAGCCAGTGCCCAAAATTAACTACTTAATGCAAGCAATGAGAGAAAATAGTCATTTATGTCCATATCTTTACTAGTTTAGGCCTAAAACTCTAATGAGGTTGTTTTTTGAAAGCATTTCCAATTCTATGTTTTTCGGTCTTGGAATGTAGGAGGTGGTCCTGAAAATTTCATTTATTCTGCTGAAGCAAGAGCATCCGACAGCCACGGATGTTGCTAGTATCATCACAAACATAGGAGAATTGTATGTTTTAGCCACATGAGTAATAAGGATACCAGTTTGCAAAGATGAGAATGGAAAGGAGACACGTGGGAGGAGGGAGATAATGGGAATCTTTTTCCTATTAGTTGGTTTTGTCACGGTGTCTCCCTGACCACAGACACTTTGAGCTTCTATTTCAGCTATAAGTTGGGATATGTGTTCACTCATTTTCCTTTACTGTAACAACTTCCTAAGATGATCGGTTTCTAAAAAGAAATGGTTTGTGCTGGCTCATAGTTTTACTAGTTTATGTCCATGATGAATTGGTCCTGTGGCTTTGGGACCTGTGGTCAGGTGACATGTCATGGTGAAGCACATGGCTGCACAAGACCTCTCTCATGGCTGGAAGTAAAAGAGAGAAAAAGAGGAAGATACCAGGGTCTCACAGTTCTTTTCAGGGCATGCTCTCAACAATCTCATGACCTGTCACTAGGCCCTACCTCCAAGGCCCTACCACCTCCCAATGGCACAAAATTGGGGACCAAGCCTTTTAGGACCGGGACCTCCAGGGGTGTTTAAGATCACACTATAGCAGAATATGAAAAGAGCAAAGAGTCAGTCACTTCCTATTGGTGTGTGGAAGGGGTCTATTAAAGTGTTTCTTTGGCAACTTCCCATCAGGCCAGATTTAAGGGAAAGGGGGCCTCCAACTTTCAGTGTCCTGTAACATCTTCCCCTTTTGACAATTCTATCTCCTCTTACCCACTTGAAATTCCCACTATCGAATTCCCGAATTGTGGAAGAAGTGCAAGGAGAAGAAGGGGAATGTGCAGAGAAAAAGAATCATTATGAATAAACTTGATAGGGGCAGATTTACCTCATTAATAGGTGTAACTTTTTTGTGATTAGCTAATTATTTATTTAGAAGGTAGAAATCCATCAAACAAATTTTTTTTGGGGGGCGGGGTACCAGAGATTGAACCCAGGGGCACTCCACCACTGAGCCACATCCCCAGCCCTTTTTGTATTTTATTTAGAGACAGGGTCTCACTGAGTTGCTTAGGGCCTTGCTAAGTTGCTAAGGCTGGCTTTGAAAGCGATCCTCCTGACTCAGCCTCCCAAGTGCTGGGATTACAGGCGTGCACCACTGCGCCTGGCAAACAAATTTTTAATGAAGTCCTGCTATACTCTCAGTGGTGTGGTAGGTAGGCATTGAGGGATCACAGAAACTTCTAGAAGGATTGGAATCCAGGTAAGGATGTGACTATAGCACAGGAACCATCAATGGATGATACCCAACTATATAACTAAGCAGTCGGCTACTCAATAGAAACCACAAGAACTATGGAATTAAAGAGAAAGAGGTCAAAGAGGGAGCCACTGTGTGTTGGAAAGGCTTCTAGAAAACATTTCAAGGGGGAAAAGGCAACGTGGCTCCTAGAGGATGCAGCTTCCACTAGGCTGTGAATTCCTCATGGGTAGGAACCCAAAAGATGATGGATGGTTCACTGGGAGTAGGGTGAATTTTATAAACTTGACTATATCTTGACTATATTTTATAAACTGTTCCAGAACCAATCTCACCTACCTCCACCCAGTGTGGTTAGGACATTAGAACACAGTGGTCTGGACAAATTTTCCAGGGTGACTCCTGAATTCTCTTTGATGGTCCAACGACTAGGACCTTTCCTAATGTCTGCAGAGGACACATGCCTTTGGCTCTGTTTTGTGCAGCAGGTGGAACCTTCCTAATCTGAGCCATGGACCTATGGGCAAATCTGGAGGCAAAGGTGAAGGGCTAAAGCCCTGGGCAGGGTTTCTCTACCTTGGCACTGTTGACATTTTGCCTAGATTTTTCCTTGTGGGGGGGACGGCCCTGTGCACTTTTGGCAGCATCCCTGGCTACTACCCATGACAGGTCAGTGGCATTCCCTCTCCATCTCCCAGTCACAACAATCAGCAAGGTCTCCAGCCTTGCCTAATGTGCCCCCTCGGAAATGGGATACTCACGAAGGTGTCATGACAAGCGTCCACAGCAAATGTATTCACCTCCTACCGTTCATCAAAATTTATTTCCTGGGCAAAACTACTTTGTTTCAGATGATGGTATTTCCTGACCTCTAAAGAGAACTTTGAGTTTCTTTAATTCAAGGGCCTTCTTTGGAGATTAAGAAGATCACGTTCCAAAAGGGAGCTCAATTCATGGGACTGGTAAATCACAGACAGACCCATTTCCTGAGTTCAATCCTTTCATTACACTGTCATTCAGATCTTTGGCAGATAGCATCAATCATCTAGGCCTTCCAAAGTTATTGTTGAGCTTGTCACAAATAGTAGAGTTTCCAACTCACCTTCCCTCAAGGAGTGCTCAACAGACCTCATTGTGGGATAGGTGTGTCATATTGTGGTTATTTGTTTTGGAAACAGTTACTTAAGAACCAGAAAAATAAACGTAGATCATTTATTGACCATTCAGTAAACATTTTTAAAGAGCTTTTGTTGAACACACAGTCTCTGCTCACAAGTGAGTGTACAAGTGAGACATAAAAAAGAGATGTCAAACATGAAATGAAGAGTCATGTTGTAGGTGCAGAGGGGCCACACCTGACCCAATTCCAGGAAGAGGGAGCACTTGAATCAAGACCGAGGGGATGAGTTTAGCAACCAGCCAAAGTAAGAAAGTGAGGCTGGACAAGGGCATTTCAGTTATAAGCAGACATGGGGTGCGAGCACATGACTGGAAACAATGTAGCACGTGCACACCCCAACTTCTGGCATTGGTGAAATGTAAGAGTTGAGTCAAGGGGAGGGATAAATTAGAACGAAAGGCCTTCGATGCTGTCCTGAAGAACCTGAGTTTATTCCTGTGGGAAATAAGGACGAAATCAAACAGAACAAGCTCAAGAGAGGAGCACCAAGCAGGGAAAATACAGCAATGTGGGCGGAGATGCTGCAAGAGCCATGGGGAGGATGGAGAAGAGGGAAGAGTCAAGAAATATTCATAAGGATGTCAGGAAGAGTAAAAAATGATTCTAGGTGAATAAGGGTGCCTTGGAATCAAACACAGAAGCTATTGATATCCATTTGGCATATATTAAGCCCGAGAGGCTGGAGAAGGACTCCAAGTGGAGCTACCCAAAATGTGTGTATATGGGACAGATCCGGGTTGGAGATCCAGGTTGGAAAAGGTACACTAGGAGCAGGTGGATGCCACCATAATATTGGGTGTCATCATCCAGGAAGGGGATGGATGTGAAGGATGAGTGCTGTGGGCTGACACTTCTGGGGAACAGCAATATCTAAAAGAGGTACCACCTTCCTGATCAGATGAGCAATTCCACCAAGTGGGATGCGGCTTAAAGACTTTCAACCCTGCACCTGGACCAGCTGTGCTGATTTTCTTTGTGCTCCGAAAAGAGGTGGAATATGAACAATGAGTGGAATTGCTTGGGCAGCTCATAAACTTTGGTTTCCCAATTGCCCAGACAGTTTACAGATTTTTATTTCCCACCACCAGACTCTCCCAAAGGCACCAGAATGCTAACTGGCACCCTGGCCCAAGATTCAGGATCTTTTTAATGAACTGTGAACCTAGCATTTGTGGAAAACATTGCACAACTTCTAAGGTTTGTGGTCAGATGGGTTCATCCACAACTTAATCGTAAGTGTAGACTTTTAAGAACTAGATTATAGCTTATAGAAACAGTTGCCTGTTTATTGAAAACCAAAAGATGGTTCGCTTTTGCTGCATATTTGCAGCTCTGTATATTTGCAGTAGGGGGAATAAGGTTTTCTTTGAATAACTCTCTGCATGTAATTTCTGCTGATGAATACCTAGTGTCTGTTTCACATAAAACATGACTTGACTTGTTCTCCTGGCTTTTTCTCATGAACTTGACCCTCTCAGTAGGATAGAGACAATAGCATTTGCTCAAACCCTTCATAAATTCTTTTCAATTCCTAAGACATTTTAGACTCTTTGGCAGTAATCACATCTTTCAGTCATTGAGTTATTTAACCCCAGAATCAGATTCCTGTCCCTTGGGGGAAATGATAGTTTCAAGGATGAACATTTTCTTAAGCATTTTGCCTTTTATTTTGTTCTCTTATTTTCCAAAGTGTTTCTAGTATAGTAATGTTTGCACTTTCTCTAAGCTTTGTATAATTTTCTTTTTACTGATACAATATTAAAGTGCAGGGCTGGGAAGGGACCCAAAGAATACAAGGTACCTTCAGGTGGGTCCTGGTGTGGGTTATAGCCTCAGATCACTCCCTCTGGTCCTGCTCAGCCTCAGGTATTGCTGACCAAAAGAGAATTTAGTGGTAGCTAGCGTGCAAGGACGTTTTTTTCCTATGTAAAAATGAAGTTGCCTCATAGCAGAATTAAGCCTCATCTCCTTCTCCAATCATGCCTGACTCTCTTTGTTATGATTGTGATGAAGTGTTTGCTCTCTTCCCAAAAGTCAGGTTTGTAGTGCTGTGTAAATACAGGTAAATGGTGAAATCCTCCCCCATTTCTTATAACAGCATAACCCTGTAAGAAACTGTAGGTTCAAACCTTGCAATCCATAGTCAGAATGGACCGTAGGCAGTCTGAGGGTCTGAATGAGGACCTGAGGCTCTAATCTTGATTCTCCACTAATTCACATTATAGCATTCTAGTAAGTCAAGGGCCTCCATTTTCTCATCTATAAAATAAATGAGTGAAGTAGACTAATGTGTCTCACACAGAAGAATGTAGACATAGTCTTAGAAGCTCTGAATTCTCCATGAGCATTTCTTTTTCTACCAACTTTTTAATTTAAAAAATTCATTTTGCCGCATTTGGATTTCCAGTAATCCGCATTTGGATTTTCCCAGCACCATTTGTTGAAGAGGCTATCTTTTCTCCATTGTATGTTTTTGGCTCCTTTGTCAAGTATGAGATACCTGTATTTATGTGGGCTTGTCTCTGTGTCCTCTATTCTGTACCATTGATCTACCTGTCTATTTTGGTGCCAATACCATGCTGTTTTTGTTACTATTGCTCTGTAATATAGTTGAAGGTCTGGTATTGTGATACCCCCTGCTTTGCTCTTCTTGCTAAGAATTGCATTAGCTATTCTGGGCCTCTTATTCCTCCAAATGAATTTCATGATTGCTTGCTCTATTTCTATGAGGTCCGTCATTGGGATTTTAATTGGAATTGTATTGAATTTGTATAGCGCTTTTGGTAGTATGGCCATTTTGACAATATTAATTCTGCCTATCCAAGAACATGGGAGATCTTTCCATCTTCTCAGATTTTCTTTAATTTCTTTCTTTAGTGTTCTGTAGTTCTCATTGTAGAGGTCTTTCACTTCTTTTGTTAGATTGATTCCTTAGAAAACTTGGAATGGATCCACCATTTGACCCTGCTATCCCACTCCTTGGCCTATACCCAAAGGACTTAAAATCAGATTACTACAGTGATGCAGCCACATCAATATTCATAGCTGCTCAATTCACAATAGCTAGATTGTGGAACCAACCTAGATGTCCTTCAATAGATGAATGGATAAAGAAACTGTGGTATATATACACAATGGAATATTACTCAGCCATAAAGAAGAAAAAATTATGGCATTTGCAGGTAAATGGATGATGTTGGAGACTGCTATGTTAAGTGAGATTAGCCAGTCCCAAAAATCCAAAGGCTGAATGATCTCTCTGATAAGTGAATGATGATGCATAATGTGGTGTGGAAGGGAGGCAAGAATGGAGGAAGGATAGATAGCATAGAGGGAAGTGGGGGTTGGGGGGGTAAGAATAATAATAGAATGAGACAGACATCATTGCCCTGTGTACATGTATGAATGCACAGATGGTGTGACTCTACTTTGTGTACAACCAGAGAAACAATAGCTGTACTCGATTGTGTTCAATGGATCAAAATTAAATGAATTAAAAAAAATAAAATAAAATAAAATAAAATAAAAAATAAAAAATTCAAACTTAACAGAACAGTTGAAAGAGTAAAACAAGAACTTCTATATACCCTTCACTTAGATGCAGTAATCACTAGCATTTTGCCATGTTTGCCTTTTCTCTTCTGTTAGCGTTAGGATGTTGATGGGAACTCATGTAAGGTTTTATCTGAATCATTCTGCTCTCCACCTTACAACCAAGGGCTGCTGCCCACCACCAGAGCTTGGATGTCTGCTGCCTTTGACATCAGGCAGTCCTGTTTTAACTTTCATGGAATATCCAGAAAAGAACTGAAAAGTTTTCAACAGTATTCATATCAAATGATACCATGAAACCCCCATATAAGGGAAAGCCATCCTGTAATTTTAGTAGGGAAGGCATGAGGAATTTGATTTTTCTCTTTTTCATACACATGCACACCAGTAAAGGCATGTTGAACACAAAAAAACTTCTCCATAGAAGTCATTATCATATTCATGTTACCAGTAGCAATTCAGTTTGAGCAAAACAACATAATTTGGCAAATTAAATTAACATTATTATATTAAATTCCATTGGTCTGGTAGTAACATTTTTATTGAATTTATAAACTTGTTTTTTTTGTCGTTGTTCAAGAGTGTAAGACATTTATATCTATAATAATTTTGGAATAGATTTGAATAGTATTACAATAAAGTAACATTGGGACATGCAAGCAGATATGAGAGAGTGAGGGCCTTACATTAATCTGGTTTGTAGACAATGAACCAAAACATTGGAATTTGGGAGACATGCCTCACATTGGCATAAGTGAATCTTTTTGTCCCATTTTGGTATATTTGGATTCTATATAAGATTTTGGAAAAAGTTTTAATAGTAAGTATATAGATGATTTTAAAAGATGTTAAGACAACTATGTTAGTCAGCTTTCTGTTAATATGACAAAATACCTGAGAAAAATTAACTTAAGGAGGAAATGCTTATCGGTTCATGGTTTAAGAGGTTTCAGTCCACAGTTACCTGACCCTCTTGTAGCACAATACATCATGGCCGAGAGTATGTAGCAGAGGAAGCTACTCACTTCCTGGTGGGCAGTAAAAAAAGAAAGAACGAGGAGGTGGTTTTGGTCTCAATATCCCTTTCAAGGGCATGCCCCAGCGACCTAACTTTTTTCCACTAGGCCCTACCTTCTAAGATCCCACCACTTTCCAAAAGTGCCACAGGCTCGCTACCAAGTCTAGCATATGGGCTTTCGGAGGACATTTAAGATTCAAACCATAATAGCAACGAAAACCCAATTATGTTCACTGACAATGGAAAGAATCAGTAGCTGAGGACCATCTTGCATGCATATTCTCCTTGAGATTTCACTTTCTTTAGTGTGTGTTACATGAGATTTTTTTTTTTTTTTTTTTTTTTGGAATCAGGGATTGAACTCTGGGACACTCGGCCACTGAGCCACATCCCCAGCCCTATTTTGTATTTTATTTTAGAGACAGGGTCTCACTGAGTTGCTTAGGGCCTCGCTAAGTTGCTGAGGCTGGCTTTGAACTTGCGATCCTCCTGCCTCAGCCTCCCAAGTCGCTTGGATTACAGACGTGCGCCACCACACCCGGCTACGTGAGATTTTTGTAGGAGTTCAGGTATATTAATCAGGGTTCTCCAGAGAAACAGAACCAATGGGATATGTGGATGTAGAGAAAGGTTTATTTTAAGAAATTGACTCATACAATCATAGTGGTGCAAGACTAGATTTTGCAGGAGAGGCCAACAGACTGGAGACCCAGGGGAGAGTTGCAGTCTGAGCCAAAGGCCTTCTGCTGGCAGAATTCCTTCTACTTTGACTGATTGGATGAAGCCCACCCATGATTGGGAAGCACAGTCTGCTTTATTCGAAGTCCACCATTTAAATATTACTCTATTCAAAAAACACCTTCAAGCCGGGCGTGGTGGCGCACGCCTGTAATCCAAGCGACTTGGGAGGCTGAGGCAGGAGGATCGCAAGTTCAAAGCCAGCTTCAGCAACTTCATGAGGCCCTAAGCAATTCAGTGAGACCCTGTCTCTAAATAAAATACAAAATAGGGCTGGGGATGTGGTTCAGTGGCCGAGTGTCCCTGAGTTCAATCCCTGGTTCCAAAAAAAAAAAAAAAAAAAAGAAAAGAAAAAAAAAACCTTCACAGAAACATCTAGTATAATAATGATTGGGCACCATAGCCCAATGAGTTTAACACACAAAATTTCCATTAAAGCACGTATGAGCTGGTTTGACTAGAAATAAGTTGTGATGAAAAGAATGTGTTGTTTTCAACAGTGTCAAGACTCCTTTGAGTCCTTAGAGAATCTACACAGCCAGGTGGAATGTCTGTAAGAGAAAGAACAGCAGTATTCACTCAGGGAACGCCTCCTTTGTGCAGGGACTGTAACTGATTCATTATTGTGGTTGGCTAGTGTTATGGTTTTGATATTAGGTGTCCCCCAAAAGCTCATGTGTGAGACACTGCAAGAAAGTTTAAAGGTGAAATGATTGGGTTATGAGAGCCTTAACCTAATCAGTGTATTAATCCACTGATAGGGATTAACTGGGTGGTAACTGTAGACAGGTAGGGTGTGGCTGGAGGAGGGGGGTCATTGGCATGTCTTTGGGTTTATATTTTGCCCCTGGTGAGAGGGAGTTTCTCTCTTCTCCTTCTTCTTCCCCTTCCCCTTCCCCTTCCCTTCCCTTCCCTTTTCCCTTTTCCTTCCCCTTCCCCTTCCCCTTCCCCTTCCCCTTCCCCTTCCCCTTC
>JAJEJO010003307.1:919264-1000386 GCA_020662805.1 Glaucomys volans | reverse complement strand
CCTTCCCCTTCCCCTTCCCCTTCCCCTTCCCCTTCCCCTTCCCCTTCTCCTTCTCCTTCTCCTTCTCCTTCTCCTTCTCCTTCTCCTTCTCCTTCTCCTTCTCCTTCTCCTTCTTCTTCCTGGTGGTGATGTTCTAAACTGTTTTCCTCTTCTATATCCTTCTGTCACAATGTTCTGTCTCACCTCTGGCCCACAGCAATGGAGTTGGCAGTCTGTGGACTCTGAAACTATGAGCACCAAACAAACTTTTCCTCCTCTAAAATTGTTCTTGTCGGGTGTTCTGGTCAGTGAAAAGCTCACTAATACACTTAGTGTCTAACCCAGTACCTGGTATTTATGATACAAGCTCAATCTGTATCTATTAACTGATGAATGTGAAGGTATGGTAGATCTTTCATAATATGTACTACAGCTGGGAGAAATAAGACTTATCAAAATAACATTCTCTTAGAGAAGATCATGTTAAGTGAAATAAGCCAATCCCAAAAAACTAAAGGCCGAACTGTTTCTCTTGTAAGTGGTTGATGACACATAGCAGGGGTGCAGGGGAGGGGGGCGGTACAGGAAGAATAGAGAAGGGATGGATTGTATAGAGGAAAATGAGGGGAGGGGCAGGGAAGGAAAGATAAGAGAATGAGACAAACATCTTTACCCTATGTATATGTATGAATAGGCAAATTGTATGATTCTACTCTGTGTACCACCAGAAAAATGATAGTGGTACTCCATTTGTGTACAATGAACTAAAATGAAAAAAAATAAAAAAGAATAACATTCTTTAAGTCAGGAAAGCAGGGATAATTACCTGGTTTTATTGATTCTTCACAGGGGAATTTTGACAGGGTAAGTTAAAACCTTTAACATTACTTGGCCGGATGCTTTAACTTGAAACTGTCTTAAAGTAACCCAGGTCTTTTCTAAGGATGAATATACAATCTGAGATCTAATGGACTAAATGCATTTTCCTGTATTTAACTCAGGTATTGTTATACACAACAAAATTAAAAGATTATGCCATGGGCCTGGGGATATAGCTCAGTTGGTAGAGTGTTTGCCTTGCAAGCACAAGGCTCTGGGTTCAATCCCCAACACCACAAAAAAAAAAAGAGAGAGAGAGAGAGACATTATGCCATGAAGTTTTGCCCTGATGCTCCAAGCCTCTTCACTGAGCAAATGATGAGAGCCTTAGTCATGAAGCCAAGAACAATGGTTGAGATTGGATCTGATTCTCAGTTTCTTGCATCATCTATCTTCTGATGATTTATCTTAAGTGTCCTCACTATTCTCCCCACCATACTCTTTGCTCTAAGTCAGCTTTCTTTTTCTTTTTTTTTTCTATCAGAACCCTTTTTGATTTGCAAAGCAATGTCTTCATCTTTATTCCTGAATTGCTAAGGGGGTTTTGCTTCCCTTTAGTACAGTTTGGGAAAAGGGAACAACCTCCTTTACTGACTGTCCTGGGAATATTTTCTCCCTACTTTTGGTTCCTGATTCTCTGCTTTTGTTCCTTAATAGCTCTGCCTACCTCCTTGGATGATGGGCTAACTTTCTGAGAGAAGTGTAGTCTGAAATGGCCCACCTTTCATACCACATAAGGTGCTTACCTTTAACCTGTCCAGGAGTCCAGCACATTACAGTTTCAACTTATCCTATGGGTTCAATGTTTTTACCCTGCTCCCTCATTGACCCCATGTCCTTCAGTGTCATATTTTTATAAAGCACAGTATATATGTCCAAATAACTCTCTATGTAGCACCTTCCTCAGCACCTACTTCATAGCACCTTGTATAAACAATAGCTAACACCTGATTTGAAAAAGATTTTTTCCAACCAGAAAAAGATAAGTATACTCATTGAAAGACAAATGTGAGAAGTACAGAGAGAGTTTAACAAATTCTTCTCTTCATTATACCAAAAAATAAAAAATTAAAAATAAGTAACTATTTCCAGTGATGAATATGTTAATCAATTTGATTGTGATAATTATCTCAGAATATATATATATATATCATATTGTGCATTTTAAATACACACGAATTTAATTGTCAATTAGGCTTCAATAAAACTGGAAAAAGTTTTTTTTTAAGAAAAGGAAAAATTAGTGGTGTTATTCAATTTTCCAGTGCTATAACAAAATACCTGAGTTAAGCAACTTATAAAGAGAGAAGATTTATTTTGGCTTATGGTGTTGGAGGTTTCAGTCTATGGTCAGTTAGCTCTATTCCTTTTTGGCTTGTGGTGAGGCAACACATCATGGTGAGGAGCGTGTATTAGAGCAAAGTTGTTCATCTCATGGCCATGATGTGAAAAAGAGGAAGAAGAGGGGTAGGAGTCTTGTTATTCCTTTCAAGGACACACCACAAATCACCTCACACCTCCCACTTGACCCCTCCACCCCCAAAGTTTGTACCACCTTCCAATAGTACAAAGCTGGGACTGTGAGGACTGTGGGGAATATTCAGGATCCAAATTAGAGCAAAGGAGATTGCTACTGATTTCACCATTATCAATATTTGAGCTACAGTATTAAGTTTAGTCCAATTTTTTTTTTTTTTTGATACTTGGGATTGAACCCGAGGGCACTCCACCACTGAGCCACATCCCCAGCCCTATTTTGTATTTTATTTAGAGACAGAGTCTCACTGAGTTGCTTAGGGTCTCACTAAGTTGCTGAGGCTGGCTTTGAACTCCCGATCCTCCTGCCTCAGCCTCCCAAGCCACTGGGATTACAGGCGTGCACCACTGTGCCCGGCAGTATTAAGTTTAAAAACTGAGAAACACATAGGGAAATTAAATCAGTCCCCCAAATATCACATTAATATTTTGTCATAAAAGGTTTGCAGCAAACCATTCATTTTATGAGAGCAATATAACACTCTATCATGAATAAAGGTGAAGCCACCTTTTTCTCCCCTGCTAGGGAGTCTTTCTTCTCCCCAGAGGTACTCTCCTAATGAATGCAGGAGAAAGGTCGGAGGAGTCTATAGACATACACACTGAGGAAGTCCAACTTCCATTGTCTCATCACAGGTCCTTCAGTCCAGATGGCTCAAAGGGGCTGGCCAGTTAAAATGATCCTGGGCTTAGGGTGCCAGTGCTGAATACCAGGTTTTGAGTCAAAGTGTGGGGTCCCTACAGACCTCATGATCAATTCACATTGAGCTTTCCTTATATTATTTTCCCAGAGCTTGGGATAAAAGCCACTGGGAAACAAAAGGGAGATTTGGGTTGGGATGGGGACCACCAGGGAGCTCCTGAGCTGGCACAGTCCCTGAGACCAGTGCAGCTCGGCATCAAGGCCAAGCCAGGACTCTGCAGGGAAGGTTTCCATGGGCATGAATAGGCCCACATCAGAATGCCAGGGCACAGGCGAAGATTACAAAGAGAAAGTTGCCCTTTCAAACAGAGACTGAACCTTTCTGGTGTTCCCACTTCTTTCCCTGGCCCACACTCAGAGGCTTCTCCTTAACCCTCTAGCCACCTCTAAGCGTGCTCACTGGGATGACAGGTCACATGTGGGCAGCCTGGGTTCTCTCCCTTGTAAACATCAAAAGGGAGGGGCGTTCCCCTGGAAACCTGGTAGCTCCCAGGCCTAAGAGGAAATGGACTGTAAGGTAATTGAGGCCACACATTCTTTTTCTAGGCACATCTTGTCCAGTTCTCATGTGTACCACCTCTGCTTATGAAATGGGACACAGGGTGACCAGGAGAGCTCCAGCATTTGGCCTTGCCCTGAGTAGGGTGGCGAGCGATTCTTGCACAGTGTTCACCAAATTCTTGGTGTTTTGAAAAAAATGAAGATCATTTTAGCTGGCATATTATTATTCCACGGGAGGGTATCAAAAAGTCACATTTCCTACTCTGTACTAATTTTCTAATTCAAATAAATTGAAATCAGTGAAGAAGACACCTAAGTCATCAGATTCTCAAAAGATTAAGAAGACATTTTATTACACTGCTTGTGGTCTAACTGGGATCATAAGATGAACACAATTCACAATGTCCATGATGCTGACAATTAATTCCATTTTGGCCCTTTCAAGCAAAAAGCTAGAATATCAATATATTACTATGAAAATATATAGTTTTGCCGGGCATGGAGGCGCATGCCTATAATCCCAGCAGCTCAGGAGGCTGAGGCAGGAGGACTATAACTTCAAAGTCAGCCTCAGCAAAGGCGAGGGGCTAAGCAACTCAGTGAGACCCTGTCTCTAAATAAAATACAAAATAGGGCTGGGAATGTGGCTCAGTGGTCGAATACCCCTGGGTTCAATCCCCAGATTAAAAAAATATATATATATATATATACGTATATATATATATAGTTTTCATGGCTAAGGCACTAAAGACTTTTTATATAACAAACTATTATTTGGTCAGCACTTTACTGTTTTCAAATCATATACACAAACTCTTATCTGCTTGTTTTGATCTGCCTTTCTTACTGCATACTTATAAGTCTGTCTCCATAGAAGTCGACTCCTTGGCAGCCACCTGTTTAATTATTGTTTAATCTCCAATCACTGTGGGCTGCACCAAGCTGGTCTTTTAGCTACTCTTGTTTCCAGCTCTAAAATACAACCTCCAGGGGTATTCGATGGAACCACTTGAAATCTCCATCTTGTAAGTAAAGACGACAACTTTTAGCTTAAAGAGTAACTTTACTTACACTTGGCAACTTCAAAAGATCAACCTAAGTTTGGTCTAACCAAAATTTGTGACCAAAG
Source organism: Glaucomys volans (assembly GCA_020662805.1). NCBI lineage: Eukaryota > Metazoa > Chordata > Mammalia > Rodentia > Sciuridae > Glaucomys > Glaucomys volans. Next base: position 995,659 of record JAJEJO010003307.1, on the reverse strand, counting down.
ATACCATTCATCTTATCTGAATCCCACTTCTATGGACTGAGAGAAAGTCGAAATTGCTTAAAATGGCTTAAACGTATTATCATCAATTTGGCGGAGGGTGGTGTCGGGGATCAAACCCAGGACCTCATGCATAATAAGCATGAGCTCTACCACTGAGCTATGCCCCAGACCTGTTACCATCTCTTTCAGTCCTCCCCAGGAAAATGAAATAGCCCACTTGTTACCCTTATTTTACAAATGAGGAATGCAAAGGCACAGAGAGATTCAACAACTTAGCCTCATTCTCACAAGGAAGACAGGACTGAGCCCAGTTTAGGGCCCAGCAGCCTGGGGTGAAGGCCTGCCCTCTCCACTCCGCAGCATAGTTTTCCCACCTGAGGAAACCCGAGAATGCAGAGTCCAACCGGAGTGTGAGGAGGCAAGTAAAATAACTTGTATTAATGTCCAACAGGATATTTTCAGCTGAAATGAAAGGTAAAACCTCACTAAAATGGCTTGTCATGGGCAATGTATTAGGTACCTAATAAGAAATCTAGAGATTTGGCAGCGGCAGGGCTAGTTAACTTTATAGAACATCAATGTCATTAAGGGTTGACTATAAGGTCTTCCTTATAGTCTGCCATCCACGGTACCCTGGCTTGTTCACTGGCTGGTTCTCTTGATGGGCCCCAAATGACTGTTAGTGGCTCCGCACCTCATGGGTCCACAACCCTACCTAGGCAGAAAGAGGGGGTCAACACTGTCTTATACCCTGTTTTAAGACTGGCAGGGCTGGGGGTGTAGCTCAGAGGTAGAGCATGACTTGGCATGAATAAGAGACTCTGGGCTCAATCCCCAGCACCAACCAAATATAAAAGATTGATTAAAAAAAAAAAAAAAGAAAAAGAAAAACTTCCCAAGGTTCTCAATAGGCTTTTCATATCTCATTAGTTAGAAGTGTGTCTTACAACCATGCTAACACCAACGACATGACAAAGAAGATAAAATCTTGAGGGTAGAGAGAGGCCTAACCTGCTCTGACGGTGAAGGCCATTCAAAGGAGGAGAAAACAAAACGGGTTCTGTTAGCAGGAAAGAAGGTGATGGAATGGCTACCACAGACTAAGTCCAGAAATGGGCTGTGAAATATGGAGCCAAGAGTCTGGACTGAGCCAGTATGAGCACTAGTAGAAAACATGGGGAAAACAAAGCAGTCCCATAGATTTGAATAAACACGACTCAATTTTATTAGATGAACAGATATGTAATAAATGATGTGCAGAGAAGTAGATTAGCACAACAGTTCTCAAATGTTTGGTACGTACTTATTCTTGTAAAAATAATTTTAATAGACCCATTTTATGGAAACACAAATGACATTTCTTAAACAAATTTTTAAACTGTATTTTCCAAAACAAAAGAAAAATAGAAGAGTAACCTTGTTTGCATTTTTACAAATCTCTTCAGTGGCTGAGCTAATACAAGATGACTTCCACATTTATTTCTGCATTCAGTCTGTTGTGATGTGATATTTTGGTTAAAGAATATGAAGAAAATCTAACTTCACACAGATGGATATTTGGGAAAGGAGGAATATTTTAAAAACTTTTTTCAAATAATTGTGGACACTTGTTTTGATGCTAAACAAAATATCAGAAGAAGTAGATTTAATGGTTAGTTACAGTGTGCAGTCAGAAATCAGTAATACATAGCCGGGCGTGGTGGCACACGCCTGTAATCCAAGCGACTTGGGAGGCTGAGTCAGGAGGATCGCGAGTTCAAAGCCAGCCTCAGCAGCTTAGCGAGGCCCTAAGCAACTCAGTGAGACCCTGTCTCTAAATAAAATACAAAATAGGCTGGGGATGTGGCTCAGTGGCCGAGTGTCCCTGAGTTCAATCCCTGGTTCCAAAAAAAAAAAAAAAAAGAAAGAAATCAGTAATACACTTGTCATATGATTATATCCATTGTCCTCCTTGAGGCTTTGGATATTTATTCATGGTCTCTATAAAATCACGTTTGTCACTTGGGAAACATTGGTTGCTGAATAACACAGACTTTCCAAATGCTTATCTATTTCATACCCCAAATTCTCTAATATCACCGCCTATCTTACAAGGAAAGCTGTCACACTCAAAGTCATACATTCAGGTTTTACAGTCTTCTAATTTTCCATGGAAAGTTCAAATTTTATCATTGGCAAGAGAAACTGACATTTGTTTAAATAAACTAAAAGATTCACTTGGTTCTTTTTCAACACCATATCTGCAAAAATACCCATCACAATTTGTCTATTAAGTTAAAATGGTGTTTCATGATAAAAATAACTGGTTAACTTAAGCAGTTGTTCAAGCACTATTACTGAGACAATCCTTTTATTATGTAGGCAACTGGAGTGCTTCTAGTGGACTTTCCTTTCTGTCATGCAGAGATATTAAAAAGAGTGAAAACCTAATGAATTTCTCAGCTTTTACAAGCTTCATCAAGTGCACGCTGAAGCAACAGTATTTGTTATGTTTTCTAACCTGCACACACGTGGCAGTGAAGAGCTACTGTTGCGACGTGGTGCTCGCGCCTTGGTTCATGCAAAAGTGCCATCAGGTTTACTCAACTTGGCATTTGCATCATGTGAGCAAATGTCAACAGACCTGTTCCAGGATAAACCAGGAGATTCAAAAAATGTTATTCAATACTTCATATTTCTTGCCAAGCTGCAAGTTTATTGTCAGAAAAAAGTTATTCAACTATTTATGTTTGTCACCAAAGTGATTCCCGTACAGGAACTTGAGGGCTATTAGTTGAGGCTGGTGGTGGACGCACGCAGGCAGAAGGGCAAGCTGGGCCCCATCTACAGGTCTGTCCTCGTGATCAGTCAAAGTACAGTTCTTCAGGAGGACATTAATCTGGTTATTATGTTCATAGCCAGATCTTCAATACAACAGGCCACTGTGTATTAAGAAAGTGGCACAACCATGGTTTCCTTTACTGTTTTTTCATCCAGCAAATGTTCAGCAATGTCAACCCTAAAAGGTTTCATAATTCTTCCAACTACCTTGTGCTCTCTCCAGCCAATGTAATCAAATGACTTACTTTGTGAAGGACTTTGGAGGTTGTCTAGTTTCTTATATGACGCTGTAAACATCTTTCTAACTTTTTTAAGAGCTTATCACATCTACACTTAATATTTGATTTCTTTTCCTTTTAATTCTGAGTGAGCCATCTCCAAGTGATGCCACAACTTAACTGGCACCAAAATATTTTCTTTTTTCTCTCCATAATCTTTATGTTTTAGAGAAGTTTTAGGTTCAAAACAGTATTAAGGTCAAGTGCTAAGATGTATCATGAGCGTGGAGACTGCTTACTCAACACCAACGTCATCATCGACATCCTGCAACATAATGGAACATTTGTTACAATCGATAACCCTACATTGAGACATCATTATCAACTAAGGTTCAGAGTTCACATGAAGATTTGCTCTTGGTGTTAGTGGTTTTTTTTTTTTTAATTTTTGGTACTGGAGATTGAACCCAGGGATACTTAATCACAGCACCACATCACCAGCCCTTTTTTTTAAAAAAAAATTATTTGGAGATGGGGTCCTGCTAAGTAGCTTAGGGCCTTACTAAGTTGCTGAGGCTGGCCTCAAACTTGCAATCTTCCTGACTCAGCCTCCTGAGTCACTGGGATTACCATGCCTGGCCTATGGGCTTGGACAAGTGTGTAATGACATCTATCTACCTTGGTAATATAATATACAGTGGTGCTACAGCTCCCCAGATCCTCTGTGTTCTGCTTATTCATCCTGCCTCCACTCATTCCTGGCAGATCACTGGTCTTGTTCCTGTCTCTATAGTTTTTCCTTTCCAGAAGGAATAACACAATCTGCGGTCTTTCCAGATTGGCTTCTTTCACTTACTAAAATGCATTTAGGTTCCTCCATGTCTTATTGGCTTGACAGCTGATTTATTTCTAGCACTGAATAATATTCAACAGTCTTGATCTACCACACTATATTTATTCATTCATCTACTGAAGGACATCTTGGTTGCTTCCCAGTCTTGGCAATTATGAATAAAGCAGCTATAAACATCCCTGTACAGGTTTTTGTAGGGATTTATGTTTTCAACTCTTTTGGATAAACACCAAAGAGTGTTGTGTGGCAAGATCATATGACAAGAGTATGTTTAGTTTGTAAGCAACTGATAAAATGTCTTTCAAAGTGGCAATAACGTTTATGCAGTCCATCTACAATCCATGAGAGTCCTTCTACCTCCTGGCCAGGAATTTGCATTGTCAGTGTTTTAGATTCTGGCCATTCTAACATGTCTCCTGGAATCTCATTGTTATTTTAATCTAATGACCTAGAATCTTTTTTTTTTTTTTTGAACAGGGGATTGAACTCAGGGGTGCTTAACCACTGAGGCACATCCCCAGCCCTATTTTGTATTTTATTTACAGACAGGGTCTCACTAAGTTGCTGAGGCTGGCTTTGAACTCGCGATCCTTCTGCCTCAGCCTCCTGAGTTGCTGGGATTACAGGCGTGCACCACCACGCCTGGCATGACCTAGAATCTTGAATATCTTTTCGTATATTTACTTTTCATCTGGGCATCTTCTTTGGTGAAGCGTCTGTTCAGGTCTTTGGCCTATTTTAATTTATTATTATTATTTTTATTATTTTATTATTATTATTATTATTACTACTTCTACTGTGGTGTGGGGGATGGAACCCAGGGCCTCATGCATGCTAGACAAGTGCTCTACCACTGAGTCACATCCCCAGCCATTTTTGGCCTATTTTTAAATAAACTATTCCTTTTCTTATTATTGAACTTTAAGAATTCTTTTGTTCACTACAAGTTTTATGCCTTTGAGGTTTTAATTGAGCATTCCATATGATTCCATTTTTTCTCTTAGCATATCAATAATACTTTTAAAAATGCTGCTGAATTTGCAATTTCATTTTCAAATAATACGAGGCCACTTCATTTGTAGTGCAAGTGCCTAATAATATCAAAATATTCCTAATCCCTTCTTCTTATCTCTTGTATCATGGTGGCCATTCATTTCACTTATATGTATGAGATCATACATAACATATATAAATATATATATAAATATATATATAAATATATTGTTGTAATTATTTGAACAAATTAATTTGTTAGATCAATTGAGAATAAGAAAAATGAAAGTGTTTGTTTTAACCTTCATTTATTACTTCTTTATTGATGCTCTTCCTTTCTTCATGTAGATTCAAGTTTCTGACCTATATGATTCTCTTCTCCTAAGGAACCTCTTATAATTTTTTTTAAGGCTTGACTACTGATAAATTCCCTCAATTTTTGTTTGGTTGATTTTAGTCAGCTATTTCACTGCTGTGACTAAAAAACCCGACCAGAACAATTTTAGGAAGAAAGGTTTATTTGGGGCTCACGGTTTCAGAGGTCTTAGTCCATAGAAGGCTAGGCTCCATTCCTTGGGGGCTCGAGATGAGGCAGAATATCACTGTGGGGAGAGTGCGTCCCTGGGAACCAGCTTACATGATGATCAGGAAGCAGGGAGAGAGAGAGAGAGAGAGAGAGAGAGAGAGAGAGAGAGAGAGAGAGAGATAGATCAGAAATGTGCATAGTGCTGGAGACTCTACTCTCCGGATACAAAATATTTCAGAGTGTGCTCCCAGTTTTCAAAATGGTTCCTTTTTCTCTTCCCCTGGTGGAAGTATGAGAGGATTTTTCTTGATATTTACTGTGAGAACTTGGTCAAGCTCATGGAGGTACAACTCACAAAAGCACAGGGGTTGCTGCTCTTGAGTTCCTGCTTCAGTAGGTTGTGCTTCTCTGTGGCTGCCTGTCTGATGTCGAGGAGAGTGACTTGCCGTGTGAACTCAGCTTACAGATGGATCTAAGAAGGGTTCTTAATTTTTCAGTTTGTTCAGCTCTTTGCTTGTTGTTGGGACAGAGTGTTGACTTCTAAGATCCTTACATGCTGGATGAGGAGCCAGAAGTTGTCTATCATAATACTTTCAGAACGAATAATAAGTTTTTAACTTGGACACAAACAAGGGAAAGATCACTTTCACCATATTTTTATTATTATGATTTAGATACGAGGTATCCTCCCAAAACTCATGTGTGAGACAATGCAAGACTTTTCAGAGGTGAAGTGATCATATTATGAGAGTTGTAACCTAATCAATGAATCACTGATATGGATTAATTGGGTGGTAACGGTAGGCAGGTAGGGTGCAGCTGGAGGAAGTAAGTCACTGGGAGTGTGACTTTGGGGTTTGTATTTTATCCCTGAGGAGCAGGGATCTCTGCCTGCTTCCTGGTTGCTGTCCCAAGCTTGCTTTTCCCTGCTATGCGCTCTGCCATGATACTCTGCCTCACCTCCGACCCAGAGCTATGGATTCAGCTGTCTCTGGACTAAGACCTCTGAAACCACTGAGACTTCTCAAACTGTGAGCCAAAATAAACTTCCTCCTTTAAGCACTTCTTGTTGGGTCTTTTGGTCACGGAGATGCAAACCTGACTAAAACCCTTATCATTTCATTTGGCAAAGGTTTCTCTCTTTTGAAACAAAGAAGCATCTTTACATGTGGATGGCGAAACTCTGGGTAGAAAAAGCCAATAATTCACCCTCAAAATCGACAAGAGTATATTATAATTTTTAATTTTAATTTTATTTTAATTTATTTTATTGTAATTTAATTTTTATTTCATTTTAATAAGATATTACTAAATTTTAAAATTGGAAATTTTAGACAAAATTTTAAGTTAAAAAAATATATGATAACAAACCAAGATGGCAAAGTAGAATTACTTCTTATGCTTCTATGTAGGCTCTAGGCAGACTTCAGGATTTTAAAAGAACAATTTATTAGACGATAATGAATTTAAAGAGAATATAGTAGGTGTGACAAAGTGTTAAGAGCTCAGTGGAAGCAGAACAAACTTAATCCCTGAAAATGCTCATCTTTATATCCTCAACCTACTCTCTTAGAAAATTCCAAAAAACATTCCTAAGTAAATGAAAGACTATTACTATTTAATACACTTTTTAATTTGCAAATTTCCTAAGAGGCTCCTGTGGTCTTAGAGGAATCTCTGGATTACATTTTCAGAATTGCTGGATTAACAAAAATGTTCAGAGATGGGCAGAAGTGATGCACAGCTTCTTGGCCTGGTTTACCCATGAGAGCATTTTGTGGTTGACCAGGTGGCTTTCACTGTTACTCACATGGAAGACAATGACCAGAGAAGGATCTTTTGAAATGTTGAAGCGTTACAGTTTAAAGGAGAAAGGGGTGTTTAAGTTGGAAGAGAAAGCATCAGGCCTGCCATCAGAAATCAGGTTTGTTCTTTGTTCTTAACTATGGGCAACATTTTTTTTACTTTAGCATGTCCTTCCTCATCCTTAAAATGAAAAACTATGTACATGATCTCAAAAATCCCTTGCCATTCTAACCATTTCTAATTAGCTAATATGATGAAAGCATGTGATAGTCAGTACTGCAGAGTTGTATCAGTTCATGAGAAGGTATGAAAATAAGACCTTAGAAATTTCTACAGACTTGCACAATTACCCACACCAGTGGGGTCCTTAGAACAGATAACAGCACTGCCAGCCAGCATCCTGAGTGTTCAGTTTAGAGGCTTGATGAGATCAAACTCCAATTTTAACCAAAAATAGCTCTACTATTTGGCCTGAAGAAAAAAGCATAAACAAAAACCTTGATTTGACTAAAATACCAGCAGAGAGGGACACCATCTGTGACCTTCCTAAGGAATTTTGGAACTGAATGGCTTAAAGAGAAACTTGCAAAAGAGCTGCAGTACTTAATTTACTGTTTTTAAGACTATTTGTGAAATCTACAGAGAAAAAAAAAAGTTATGATGGTACAATGTTGCCCTGCTAAACAGTTCAGTTCAGATGGGTCCCATTTATAAATCTAATGAAAAAAAAATGTATTGATCATAGCCAATTGGAAAATATGATGGAACGAAAGATGATTTCAATCATTTTTTTTAAAAAAATATAATAAGTGGACTTGGTGTAAAGATTTTTGAGCACTTTGTAGATTCTGGAGATTAGTGCTCTATCTGAAGTGTGTGTGGCAAAGATTTTCTCCCATTCTGAAGGCTCTCTCTTCACATTGCTGATTGTTTCCTTTGCTGAGAAAAAGCTTTTTAGTTTGATTCTATCCCGATAATTGATTCCTGCTTTTATTTCTTGCGCTGTGGGAGTCATGTTAAGGAAATCTGGTCCTAGGCCAACATGATGAAGATTTGGACCTATTTTCTCTTCTATTAGGTGCAGGGTATCTGGTCTAATTCCTAGGTCCTTGATCCACTTTGAGTTGAGTTTTGTACAGGTTGAGAGATATGGGTTTAGTTTCATTTTGCTGCATATGGATTTCCAGTTTTCCCAGCACCATTTGCTGAAGAGGCTATCTTTTCTCCAAAAACACTAATAACCCAATCAATAAATGGGCCAAAGAAATGAACAGACACTACAGAGGAAGATCTACAAGCACTTAACAGATTCATGAAAAAAATGTTCAACATCCCTAGTTATAAGAGAAATGCAAATCAAAACTACCTTAAGATTTCATCTTACCCCAATTAGAATGTCTTTTATTAAGAATACAGGCAACAACAGGTGTTGGCGAGGATGTGGGGAAAAGGGTACACTCTTACATTGCTGGTGGGAGTGCAAGTTGGTGCAGCCACTCTGGAAAGCAGTGTGAAGATTCCTTAGAAAACTTGGAATGGATCCACCATTTGACCCAGTTATCCCACTCCTTGGCCTATACCCAAAAGACTTAAAATCAGATTACTACAGTGATGCAGCCACATCAATGTTCATAGCTGCTCAATTCACAATAGCTAGATTGTGGAACCAACCTAGATGCCCTTCAATAGATGAATGGATAAAGAAACTGTGGTATATATACACAATGGGATATTACTCAGCTATAAAGAAGAATAAAATTATGGCATTTGCAGGCAAATGAATGATGTTGGAGACTGTTATGTTAAGTGAGATTAGCCAATCCCAAAAATCCAAAGGCCGAATGGTCTCTCTGATAAATGAATGATGATGCATAATGTGGGGTGGAAGGGTGGCAAGAATGGAGGAAGGATAGATAGCATAGAGGGACAGGAGGGGTGGGGTCAGGGTGGGGGGGTAATAATAACAGGATGTGTGACAGACATCATTGCCCTGTGTACATGTATGAATGCACAGATGGTGTGACTCTACTTTGTGTACAACCAGAGAACCAATAGCTGTACTCCATTTGTGTTCAATGAATCAAAATTAAATAAATTAAAAAAAGAAAAAAAAGGAAAAAAAATAATAAGTGGAAATAAACTTACCAACAAATATGCAGTTTCTATAAGTAAAATTTTATAATTTATTCTTGGACACCAAAGGAAAAGTGTTCAAGCAGAAAGGTGTATTATGGTCTTAGCTAGTAAGACTATCATGAAGATATCAAGTTTCCAAAAGTTGATCTATAAATTTAATATAATTCCAATAAAGTTTCTAAATGGATTTTATCTTCTTTTTTTTCTAAATGGATTTTTATATTACAGAAGATGAGTCTAAACTTCATATGTAAAAATAAACAAGTTAGATCAGCCAGTAACGGGGCTGGGGTTATAGCTCAGCGGTAGAGCAATTGCCTTCCATGTGTGAGGCACTGGGTTCAATCCTCAGCACCACATAAAAATAAATAAATAAAATAAAGGTATTTTGTCCATCTACAACAACAACAAAAAAATTTTTTAAAAAAGATTAGCTGGTAAAATTCTGAAAAAGAGGATAATAAAGGGGGATTGGGTCAACCAGTTATTTTTAATTAAAAACTTCAATAAGTAAAATAGCATGTTGCATGTAAATTTAGGCAAAAAGAATTAGAAAGTCCAAAAGAAATAGACTCAAATACGTAGAGGAAAGTAAAATATAATGAAGGAGGCATTAAAATCAACAGAGGCAAGAACAGAATATTCACAAAAAAATAGTTTCGAACTACTGGGCAAACATATTGAAAAGTTCCAAAGGGGCTACATATTTAAATGTTTTTAAAGTAAGCTATAAAAGCATATGAGAAATGCAACAGAATTTGTTGTAAGGTTAGAGGGGATACACGGGCAGATAAATAACTCTTAGGAGTTACAGAAGCACCTCGTAATCTTGTTCTGACCTTTTAATCATACAATATAGCTTTTTCTTCACTTCTGCCCTCCAATCTCATATGGGGTCGGGGGGGGGAGAGAAAGAGAAGGTCTCCCATGTCTCACTCTAACAGGAAACATATAGAAAAAGTAATTCTGACGCCCAAAGATCCACCTAATCAAATTGACAATTTCAAAAACATCACCACAAAATGATCTGCAATCAAAGTTTTCTATTTCAGCCTTGTTAGTTAAAACAATAACCTAAATATCTACCAAAAGAGCCTGGTTAAAAAAATCATGGTAATTTATGCATTTTTATACTATAAACATAAAAAGAAATGAAAAACTTTATTGAAATAGTACAGTCTCCAAATATATTGTCATTTGGAAAAAGAAAGTTTGAAGCTACTCAGTTTAAAAGAAAAGCAAATTTCTTCTTATCTGCCTGCATATGCACAAACTATTTCGGAAAAGATACACAAGAAAATGTTAATGTTTAGTGATTTCAGGGAGGGAAAACAGTGGCTGAGGCAGGGTATCAAGAAAATATCTTTTCATACCTTTTGAATTTCAAATCATATGAATTGACCAATTTTTAAATTAATTTTAAAAATGGAAACAATCATAAGGGTTTGAATTGGTTATCAAATATGTACCTGACAAAGTGCTGGGTATTATATAGGTTACAAAGAAAAATCAGACTTGGAACCACTCCTCCCCTGAGGAGCTCAGAGTCTTCCTGGAATTTTCTTCCTGCTTTTTCCTTACATGCCAATGTTCTACAAGATTCTGGGACCACTTCTTTTCTCATTCCTGAGTGATTCTATCCACTCTAGTAGCATCAACTATGCTAAATTATCACAATATATGCCACTTACTTTGTGATCATCCTCAGGTTTTGACATGTGCATCTCTCTCTAGTTCATTTTCAGAGTGGTGACCACAAACTTGTCCAAAACCAAATCAATCATCTTTCCCACCCCAAAAACTGGTTCCTGGAAGCCCCAAATCTATTCCTTCTGAATTCTCTGATGGAATTTTCATCTGTTGCTTTATTATTATTTATTATTATTAAAATGGAAGAGTTCATTTTTCTACAAGTTTACTTTTTGGTTTGTTTGCTTGTTTTCTGCTTTGCTAGAACATTAAGAGAGGCTTTTCTGATCCAAAATTAGGTTTGAATTTTTGTTTAGATTTTCTTTTCTTTCCTTTATGGTTTAATAAAACTTTTTGTTTTTCTGAAAGCTATTTTGGTGTGAGGTAGGGATCTAATGCCCCAGCACCATTTATTGAGAAAAAAAAGCACCATCTTTTCCCTTTAAGTTTCCATCTCATTTTCTGAAGTATTCCAAGTAATGAGTACAATTAAATAAAAATTTCTCTCTCCTTTCCAATATACACCACTCCCATTAGTCAGAACCTTTTGGTTGCCCCAGCTATAGAAATCCAATTTAAAGTCTTAAGCAAGAATGAAAGTACCAAAATGGACAACAAGTATCAATTTCATTGGCTGAATTCAGTGGACCCAGATGACACCTTAAATAGTCTGCTTCACTGTCCTTTGGCTCTCTATCTTTCTTGTGGTTATTATTTTCAGTTAGGTACACATAAACCATTGCAAGATGTTTAAGTCAACCACAGCACTTCCACACCCATTAGACTCTTTTTCCCTTATGACATAATTTCTTGGAATCTAAGTAGGTTGCCTGGCAATGTTATTTCTTGGTTATTTTATTTGCTAAAACTCAATACAAATGTTATCATCTTGTCATGCTGAGTCAAACAGCTCTGTGATTAATTTTACCAGGTAGCTGAACAGTTGGAGTTGGACTACACCTTCCTTTCTTAGTTTCTTAACCAAAAGATTAGGCCGAGCTCTGTTTCCCACTGAAACTTCTTAGTTTCAGGTCATGGATGGGAAAATTGACTGGGTAGGTTATGGAAGCGTTCTTTCCTGTGTGTAAACATCCACTTAGACTGTTTTTTAAACCCTACCATCCAAAGATGTGCTTTCCCCAAGGGGTCCTCCCCACTTCGGATCAGCAATGGTGTGGGGAAGCAAGTCCTCCATGGAGGTCTAGGGCCCAACTGTCCCAGGAGTTTTGAATGCTAAATATTTCAGCCTCCCAATGCAATTGCCAGAGACCAACGCTTAAGGCTTAAACCTTAGCAATAGTGTTGGGAGCAAAGTATAGAAATAGTTATTACAATTTGGTACAATTATGAAACTCTTTCTCAGCATTTTCAAGTATTTGGCTCTGTTTTCATCTGCTTTCAGCTAATACACCTGGTCTAGAATCTGTCATTTTGCTGGTACATTACTCAAGGCTTTGATATCTGACACTCAAGGCTTTGATATCTGAGTTACAGTCCCAGCTCAGGGGACTCTAAAATAGCTCCCAGATATCCCAAGGCCTCTCTTGATGATGAAATAGATTATCAGTTTTCCTTCTCAAAGAGGGGAAATCCTCAGTAGCCCCTAGCCCCAACCTTTCCCCAAGTTTCTTTTACTATAAAGCTTGCTGTACCAATTTCGCTTTATTACCTAGTGAGTAGTTACACTTACTATACCCCCTCCAAATTCTGCAGCAGGTTTGGTTCTCTGTCCCTTCTTTTTTTTTTTTTTTGGTACTGGGGATTGAACCCAGGGGCACTCCACCACTGAGCCACATCCCCAGCCTTATTTTGTATTTGATTTAGAGACAGGGTCTCACTGAGTTGCTTAGGGCCTTGCTAAGTTGCTGAGGCTGGCTTTGAACTCATGATCCTCCTGCCTCAGCCTCCCAAGTGCTGGGATTACAGGCGTGCGCCACCACGTCCGGTTCTCTGTCCCTTCTTTCCCCCATGTCCTTCCCTCACTCCACTTCAGGGTCTTCCTACCCACTATCTCAGTGGGTGTCAAAGTCACCTTTAATTTTACAGTTCACAGGTGAGGGGATAGGAGGGTAAGGAAGTAGTCTCAGAAGTTATCACACCAAAGCCAGATGGCAGCATAGCAGGCATCTATGGCAGGGGCCAGTGTCACTTCCATTTTGTGGTTGGTTATGACACTGTTTGTGGCGATAGAGTCAGATTTCCCCCCATAATAATGCCGAGCAGTTGACTGGCACGGGCTCTGGATGCAGGCAATTTAAATTTTCTAACCTACTGGAGAATAAGAGACCATCAGAAAAAATAACAGAGAGATCAGAGAAGAGGATATTTGTAGTATCTCAAACCAAATATCGATTAATATCCAAAGTACCTGGTAAAGAAAATAAGTAAATAAGACAGGAATTCTTAATTGAAGGGGAGTAGGGCAGATCACCAATCAGGCAATTCAAAAAGAGGAAGCTTACAAAATTAATAAAAATATGAAGATATACTTATTAGTTATTCCGTCTCAGTTGTAATGACAGAAATGAAATGAAAACATTAAGAATATATCCCTTTAGACCTGCTAGTTTGGTATAAAATAGAAAGCAGAGAATGCTGAGAACCCACAGAGAGCCCAGTGGGTGCTACACTGCTGAATTCTACACTGGAGGCATGGAATGAGGCAGCTGTTCTAGAGTCATCAGCTGCAACTTAGTCAAAGGATTAGCCCATGTCCAGCAGTCCCCCGTCCAAAAGAGGCATTATCACATTGGCCCACAAAGGAACATGTAAGGGCATGTTCATTGCAGCACTTGTTGTTAGGCTGGGGATTTGAAGATAACCTCAGTGTCCATCACAGAGGGAAGAAATAAGAAAATGTGATGAATGTACACTATGGAATATGTCAGTTGGAAGCCACAAACCAGATGCATGGGTATGGGTCAACTTCGAAAGACACAGTCATTGATAAAAAAAGCAAAAACACAATGATAATATAGCACAATACCTTTATGTTAATTAATAAGGCATGCACAATAATGGGGATGGTTGTGCAACATATGCACTAAAAACCATTGAATTGTACATTTAATTTTAATTTAATTTTATTTTGCTTTATTACTTTATTATTGTTATTCTTATTGTTATTATTTTGCAGTACAAGGATTGAGCCCCGGGAGTGCACTACCACACCTGACTGAATTATATATTTTTTAAAGGGTGATTATTTATTATGTGAATTATAACTTATTTAAAAAAATATAGAAACATGAAACAATAGTGAATGTTTTCCTACTTAACATCTCAAACACCTGAGAATGATTGCCTGTGGTGGTTAGTCAGAGGGGAATAAAATTAGGAGCAAAAATTAAAAAAAGAACCAAACTTTTTGCAGGACAATGATTAAAAACAAATTGTTGACCAGTAAGGTCTTAGATCTGTTAAATAAAAATTACAGGAGGTCATTGTTTTGGACTGTGTGCGTGTACCCAACAGACCAGACTAAAAATCACAATGGAGTCACTCATGCTAAAGTTCCAAGTCACCAGTTGAAACTGAGCTGTTTATCTGACCTTCTCAGAAATCAGGATTGGAGAGATTAATAGTCAAATTTCCCAAACAGGCCAGTTCAATTGATGAAGTTCTCTCTTCCTTAATCCTTACACATAAAAAAAAAAAAAAATGTAGCCTGATGTTAACCAATCAGTTGTTTTTCTATTATTGTCTCTTTGTCATGACCTTAAGAGGAAAGTAACTTGAAAAGACCAATCAGCGTTTTGCTTTTTGTTTCTGCTTTCTTCAGCTCTTTTCTGTCCATAAAACCAAACTCCTCTGCTCAGGTCGCTGGTATACTTTGATTTTATGGAATTAAGTGTCATCCAATTCTAGAATAAAAGACAAAGCCAACTAAGAGCATTGAACTCAACTGATATAATCTTGTTCTTTGACACACCCATAGCTCCCAGGCATCCAGAAACCACTCCCGGCTGCAGTCCTTGTCTTGCCCACTTGACTGGGTGCTTCCTGGAAAAATAGTTTCTTTTTCAACAGGCTCATCAGTTCCAGCTTCTTCCCCTCCCTTTTCCAGCTTTGAGGGCTTGGTCTCACACCCCCACACCCTGATGCACAAAGAGAGTCTCATTATCTTCTTTTATAACGGCTTTTGATTCTAGGAAAAGCCCTGATTGTCAAGAAAAATAAAGCAGTTTGCCTCTTTCTCATGGGCAATGGGCTCAATAGATACCACAGTTCTCTGAGCTACACCCCCAGCTCCAAGACAAATTACTTTTAATGGAACAAAGATAAACTGAGTTTTATTTTGCATCCAAACTTCATACCTTACTTTACACAAGCAATAAAATGTACTTAAACTACCTTAAACGAAGACAGGGAGTGTACTGCAGAATACAGGACTATCTCTTGGAACTCAAAGTTCAGGAGTATAATCAGATCTCACAAAAAGAATAAAACAGGAACTGGAAAGATAACAGGAGCCAATAATGGAGATTGCCTCCCTCCCCTCCATATCATCACTAAACCTCAATTTACAATTTGTAGAAGGAAAAAACTGATTGGTCCAACTAGGGTCAGGTATCTCTTGGTCCAATTAGCATTCGGGAATTGGGGTCAGGTACAGTGTGGGAATTGAAGGCAAAGCTTCCTACTAGAGAAACTCACCCTGTGGACAGAGAACAATTCTCAGAGAAGGGTGGTAAGTTAGCTTGGCATTCCTGAAGGAATTTACTAAGCTTTAAAAAAATAAAATCCATCACATATTTATCAGCAGTTAAAACTTCACTTAATTTCAAAAAGCCAAAAATATATAGGCCATCATCTGTTGTTACAATACAATATTATTATAAATAAAAAATGAAAGTTTAAATTAAGATGGTCAAACCTGAAAACACTTCAGTTGGGGAATCAGGCCAAAATCATATTCAAGAAAATTCACAACATAAGATGATTTTCATTATTAATCAGGAAAAAGTTAAATAAATTAAGAATTCTCAAATTTGAAAAGAAACAAAATAAAACTTAATCTAAAGAGAGAAGGAAGAAATTGAGCAAAAGTAAATGAATTTAAAATGCAAAAATGATAGAATTAAATAAAGACAAAGTTCATTGGATTAGACAAAGTGGAATGAAGGAAGGGAGTGGGATGGGAAGAGGAAAGACAGTAGAATAAATTGGTCTAACTTTCTCATGTTCATATATGAATCCATGGCCAGTGTAACTCCACACCATGTACAACCACAAGAATGGGAAGTTATATTCCATGCATATAAAATATATCAGAATACACTCAACAGTCATATATAACCAAAAAGAACAAATAAAAAATTAAAAATAAATATATGAATACAAGAACTGTTTCTCTAAAAACGTCCAACAACAATAAAAAATACAGACCTCTAGCAAGTATACTTAAGAAAAATAAATATGGAACATTAATAATTAAAAAGGAGACAAACAGATTTAGAAGAGATTTAATAAGTATAAAAGAATGCCTTCTACATATTACTATAAATATGTTTGACAAACTGGAGAAAATAACCGATTTTATAGAAACATCAAAATAATGTAAAAAGAAGTAGCAGAGCTAAACAGAACGGTAACCTTGGAAGAATTGAAGTTGTCATTCTAAGGGGAAAAAAAAAAGATTGTGAAATAGCTACACATGCTATACAGCTGAGTCTTTCTAAATGTTGGAGTAGACAATGTTAATGTTATTTAAAATCACAGAGAACACAGAAAAAGATTAAAGATCTTCCATTCATTTAACTAAGCAAATTTTAGCTTCAACATCAAAACTTCACAAAGGTATACAAAGCCCAGTGTTACCTTTTCATGCCTCAGACTAATAACCCCCTTTCAGCTGTGTGTGGAGAAGGAACTGGTTAATTGATAACAATATCCATAAATTATGGGATGGAAGGAGACAAACCTGGACCAAGCCAAGTCTGACCAAGGAACAGACAGTCATCATTGGACATCGCAGGCTCCACCACCATAGCTAGAAGGGATTTGGGGTTCTCCCCGTTTGGATAAGAGATGAATGCAGTTGTGGTTGTACATGGGAATTCAGTGTTTCATAAGTGTTTGAGATGAATATGTATTTCCAAATAAAACAAATTTAAATCTTAAAATGGTATTTAAC
This sequence comes from Glaucomys volans, assembly GCA_020662805.1. Classification (NCBI taxonomy): domain Eukaryota; kingdom Metazoa; phylum Chordata; class Mammalia; order Rodentia; family Sciuridae; genus Glaucomys; species Glaucomys volans. Next base: position 978,482 of record JAJEJO010003307.1, on the reverse strand, counting down.
CTTACAGATAAGATATTCTGATGTTTTCTATGTTATTCTATTTCATTTTTTTTGAAATTATTAAACACAACACACTAAAATGATTTTATTATCTATTCATAGGGTAAAATTCAGCATTGGAAACAGGGAAAAGTGGGATATCATTAGAAGGTGCCATCCCTGGGTAAATGGGCAGCATGTGAGCACACGCGTGTGTGTGTGTGCACAGACACGATCTCCGAAGGTTGTCATGACACAGAACCTGCTCAGCTCACAGGCCCCTTCTCCCCTAATGTCTTTTTCCATTCACAGCAGTGGGACACTTCTGTTGGTCACACGGGGACCAGGTTTGCAACTGAAGCAGAAGGGATTATGGGTTTGAGAAATAACTCTTTAATCTCATAACAATGACTTCTTCATGGCTTATACTTACTTGAGAGGGTTCAAAACTTGCAACCAAAAGAGTGTTTGTTGTATAAGCATAGAAAAAAAAAACACTTTTAAAGTTTGATTTGTACCTTTCCAATTAATTATATTGCCTTACTAAATATATTATTTGAATCTTCCACTTCATGGAAGATTTTCGTTTTGCAAACGATGGCCCATGAGCCAAATCTAACTTTTGGTTGTTTTTTCATACCAACAAACCAAGATTAATTTTTATATTTTTAAAGGCTGGTAAAGAAAACAAAAACAAGCCAGGCTTGGTAGTGCATGCCTGTAATCTCAGCAACTCAGGAGGCTGAGCAGGAGGATCACAAGTTTGAAACCAGTTTCAGCAACTTAGGGAAGCCCTAAGCAACTTGGAGAGATCCTTTCTCAAGTTTGCGTTATCAGTTAGTTACTGCTATATAACAAACCATCTCAAAATGTAAGTCTTCAAACAAATATTTTTCATGAGACTGTAGTCAGTGAGGTGGTTTTGCCAACCTAGGCTGAACTCTGCTAATCTCATCTTGGTGTGCCCGTGTGTCTACAGTCAGTTGGAGGGCTGACTAGCCATTGGCTGACTAGGATATCTGTTGCTGGAATGGCTTGGTTCTGTTCCAGGTTCTCACCCGTCCTCCAGAAGGGTAGCCTGGGTATGATCTCATGCCAAACTCAGAGCAGCAGGTGGAGGGCTAAAATGCTTAAGTTACATTTACAAATGTCTCTTTGACAAGTCCCAAAGCTGAGCCCAAAATCAAAGTGGAAGGGACCCCAAAGATACCCAGCAAAGGGCATGAATAGAGGAAGACTTTTTTTTTTAGATGGGACTGAGGATTAAACCCAGGAGCACTCTACCACTGAACTACATTCCCAGCCTCCCCACCCCTTTTCATTTTTAAATTTTGAGATAGGATTTGGCTGAATTACCCAGACTGCTCTCAATTTTGCAATCCTTGTGCCTCAGGCTCCCAAGGCTCTGGGATTATAGACATGTGCCACTGTGCTCTGCTGAGGAAGACTATTAATTAGGGGCATTCATGGAATCAGTCTACCACTTTTCTGTTCTATTACTTCCTTGATTTTCTGCAAAATCAGTTCATGTCTATGTTTCACTTTTATTGTGTTTTTACTTTCTACATTATCTTTTCTATATTATTTGTGAGCCTTTTAATTTTCATAATAACCATTTGACTTTTCTGTTGTATTTCATATTGATTGTAACTTCTTGTATTTCTACTAATGCAATACTGGTTCTAAAAATTTCTTCTGGAGCTGGGGTTGTGGCTCAGTGGTAGAGCACTTGCCTAGCATGTGTGAGGTACTGGGTTCAATTCTCAGTGCCACATAAAAAATAAATAAAGATATTGTATCCCTCTATAGGTATAAAAAATATTAAAAATTTTCTTCTGGTTTTTGGAGTTCTCCTTCAAGTCTTAAGTATACTATTTTCTTTTTTTGTTGTGATGTATTTATATAGTCCTTCTTTGATTTCTTTTGAATGAATAATGTGACAATATTTTTTAATATATGTACTCTATAAGATGCCTTTGCCTCACCATTTACTTGAGTGATGGATAAATTCCCATCACAGATCTACCAGCAAAGAGAAGAGCCCAGTTTCTGGTCCAAATATGTTTCTAGCCATTACTCAGCATGCAATTCTGCTCTTCTGAAAGGTATACTCTTCTGTTTCTCTGCTCAGTTCAGTAATATTATGATCAAAGAAAATATATTTTGAACATAAACAGATACCAGGATTTTTCCTGTCTACCTCTGCCAACAATTCTTTATTTGCGAGGAATATCTGGCACTGCCTCCATTTCTCACGTGGGAGCTTATGTCTCTTTATGCAGACAGACAACAAAGAAGTATGGATGGGTTAAGAAGGTGGTGGTGTCAACTGTGCTCTGGTATTAAAAAAAGAAGTTCCAGCTTAACTCCCACCCCCCCCCCCCCCCCCAGTTTTCTTTCTGGTTCATAACTGCATCATGACCATGAGATGAAAGTTCAGTAGGTGTTTTCAACTTGTCTTCATTTCACTTATACTTAGGAATGAATTCTCCCAAGATCCTATTTATTGTTATCTTTCCTTCTGAGTTTTCAATGATGGCATGAAATTTTGTCTTTAAGGGTGTTTTAATGAAAGCTTGGGAGACACTGCATTCAATAGCTGCTTCCCACAGAAAGACAAATACTGCATGATCTCTCGTTCATACTGGATCTAAAAATGTTGATCTTAGGCTGTTGTGGCTCAGGGGTAGAGTGCTTGCCTACATGTGCAAGGCCCAGGTTTCAATCTCCAGCACCATGCAAAAATAAAAATAAATAATAAATTTAAGAAGTTGATCTCATAGAAATTCAGAGGGGAATAGTGGCTATTAGAGGCTGGATACAATAGGGAAAAGGAGGATGGGAAAAGTTTGAAATTATAGATAGAAGCAAAAAGTGTTAGTAACCATTGCAAAATAGGGAGACTATCGTTAGCAATAATGTACTATATATTTCAAAAGGGCTGGAAAAAAGATTTTAAATGTTTTTGCCACAAAGAAATTATAAATGCTTAAGGAGATAGATATGATAACCTTGATTTGAATGTAGCACAATGTATACATGTATCAACATTCCTCTGTAATGGTATTCACAATTTGCCCCATAAATATGTATGATTTTATATGTCAGTTAAAAAAAATAAAAATAAAAAGCTACCTGATAAGCATTATTTTAAAGTAGATTTGTCTAAATAGAGTGGTATTTTAAATGAGCTAAAAAATGCACAAAATACAAATTCAAAAGATAAAAAGTCACAATCCAAATGAAGTTTCCCTCCCCAGAGTCAACCAGTCTTATGAATTTATTTTACATGTTTCCAGAAATTTTTCATACACATATGAGCAAGTTATATATGTATATACACATCTATGAGGAGCAACATACTGTTTTCTTTAATGGTTTTTATCTCAACAAATCATAGAGTATTTCCGTACGGCAATACATAAAGAAATAACTTTCCATCCTTTCTACTAAGATTTTAAAGTATATTTTTAATTTGCATGAAATAAACAGTTATGCTTACTTTAAAAAGTCAAAGAGTCGGGATGTCAAGTATCCAGTTTAGAATGTAGGAACTTGGAAGTCACCACTCTGTCCTACAACAAGCAAAGTTAAACAAACAGGAAAAAAAGTATTTTGAGATCCATAAGAGAAGTGAGGTTCCAGGGAAAATCACTGCCTCCAAAATTGGAGATAGGTGAATATGGGGAATTCCAACTTTCAGGAGCAGGTACAAGGGACGAGTAACCTCCTTGGGAACAAGTACCAAGGCAAGAAATCCTGAACTATGATTGACTAGTTGCTGGAGGCTCGGAAAGGGCAAGTCTGAGAGCTAGAAACTCCAATGGGACCCAGTCATGTAGAGGACATGCTTCTGTGAGTTTAGCTTTCAGAAGTTTGACCAGGTTCTCATATTAAATATCAGAAAATATTTAATATGATAATGTGATTTACTATGACAATCCCCTCATGTTTCTAGCAGAGGAAAATGAAAAGGAATCTCTTTGGAATATGGAGGAGAACTCTGCTCTTCTTAAGAAAGTCTGCTCTTAAGAAAAACTATTTAACCAAACTCCAACAAGCTCAGCTTTCAGAGAGCCTAACTGACCTGCAAGAAGGGAAACACCCAACTCTTGTGCTATCCAGCCATTCTACACTACCTGAATGATGGTGGGGACTGAGCAGCATGTGTGAAGTTTACAATCCAGAGGCGAAGACTCACTAAAAGACTAAGACCTGATCATAAGACTATAAAATGCTTTCTCACCTCCACATTTTTCCATCATATTATTAAAGGCCTATTTACCACAGTTCCTTTCACCCAGTACATTATAACCAACTACCTAGAAGAAATTACAAGGTGTAATAAAAGACTGAAAAATCATCAGAACCAGGCCTGGCAGTGATCTTGTAATTAGCAAAACAGGTATTTAAAGCAATTATGAAATTTTGGATTGTGCAGAGGGGGTGGGGAAGTGGGTATGGGAAGGAAGGTAGAATGAGACAGACACTATTATCCTATATGCATATATGATTATACTACTGGTGTGGCTCTGCACCTTGTACAGTCAGAGGAATGAGAAATTATGCTCCATTTGTGTACAATGTGTCAAAATGTATTCTGCTGTCATGTATAACCAATTAGAATAAATTTTAAAAATTAATTTAAAAATTTTTAAAAATTGAGTTACATGACAGAGGCTCTAATGGATAAAGTAGACAAAATAAATGGTCAATATAGGCAGAGAGATGGAAATCCTAAAAAGGAACCAAAAAGAAATGCTGGAGGATTAAAAAAATAACTGTAATAGAAATGAAGAAGGCCTTTGATAGGCTTATTAATAGACAGGACACAGCTAAAGATAGAATCTCTGAATCTGAAAATACAAATTTATAGCATGAAATACACACATTGGAAAACAGGAAAAATCTGAAACTAATCATCTAAGTTTGTACCTAAGGAAACCAGAAAAAGAGAACAAATTCAATCCAAAGTAAGGGGAAAGAAAAATAAAAATAAAAGAGCAAGGCAGGGGAGCTAGCTCAGTGGTAAAGCACTTGCCTAGTGTGCATAAGGCCCTGGGTTCACTCCCCAGCACCACATAAAAAGAAAACAAAATAAAAGGAAAAGTAAAGAGAGAGAGAGAGAGAGAGAGAAAGCAGAAATCAATGAATTGGAACATAGGAAATCAATAGAGAAAGGTAACAAAACTAAGAACTGGCTTCTTTAAAGAGATCAGTGAAATCAGTAATCCTGTAACCAGGCTAATCAAGTAATAAAGAGAGAAATGATAGATGGTACATTATTGGATCCCATGGAGGTTAAGAGGATGAAAAGGAATACAATGAAAAATTTATGCCCCAAAATTGATTATGTAGATGAAATAAACCAATTCTTTGAAAGACATAATCTGCTAAATTTCACACAGGAATAAATAGACAATTTGAATCAGTTCATATCAATTAAACAAATTGAATAAGTAATTAATAATCTTCCAAAACAGGAAACCCAAGCCCAGATCAGTTCACCAGTGAGTTATGACTAAACATTTAGGGAAGAAAGTGCAGCAATTGTCTACAGTCTCAGATGATAGAAGCAGAAAGAACACTTCCTTATTCACTTCATGAGACCAGCATCCCCCTAAAATAAAACCAGACGAAGACATTGCAAGAAAGGAAATTACAAGACCAATATCTCCCATGAACACACATGTGAAATCCTCCACAAAACATTAGTAATGTATAAAAAGAATTAATGGATTACATTAGTTAATTTTCTAAGGTTGAACCAGTGTTACATCCTTGGGCTCAGTCTCACTAGGTTCAACATTCAAAAGTTAATTAATGTAATCCATTATGTCCAATAGGCTACAGAAAGAAACTCACATAATATTAACTGATGTCAAAAAATCATTTGACAATAATCCAACATCCATTTGTGATTAAAACAAAAACAAAAAAAATTAAAAATCTGAAAACTGGAAGGGAAGGGAATTTCCTCAACTTGAAAAAGAATATCTACCCAAAACTACATCCAATATCATACTTAATGGTGGTAAACATGAAGCTTGCCTGAAAAGATGAGAAATAAGGCAACGATGTCCTCTTTCTCTACTGTTTTTCAACATCATACTGAAAGTCCTAGCTAATACAATAAGACAAGAAAATGATATAAAGGACACTCTGATTATAAAGAAGAAATAAACTGTCATGTTGATAGACAATAGAAAAATCTCAAAATAGATCCCCCCCAAAAACTTCCTGGAATTAATAAATGATTATATCAAGATTGCAGGATGCAAAGATAAATACAAATATTGATCATTTCCCTCTACTCCAGCAAAAAACAAGTAGAATTTTAAAAGTATACCATTTATATTAGCACTCCAAATATGAAATACTTTGGTATATAATAAAATATGTACAAAATCTATATAAGGAAAAATAGAAAACTGTTGGAAAAAAAACAAAGAATCATGAAATTAGAAATATTCCACATTCATTGACTAGAAGAATCAATATTGTCAAGATATTGGTTCTTTCCAACTTAATCTATATATTCAATGCAATCCCAATCAAAATCCAGAAAATTTAGATGACCTTTGCTTTGGAGATGGTTTTTTAAATACAAAACTGAAGGCATGGTTCATGAAAGAATTGATAAACTGGACTTCATAAAAATTAAAATTTTCTGCCCATGAAGGGCACTTTCAAGAGAGTAAAAAGACAAGCCATAGGGAAAAAAAATGTAAAAAACATCTGATTAAGTACTGTCATTCAAAATATACAAAGAGACTTAAAAGTCTACAATAAGAAAACAAACAGTCAAAGGTGACATACAGGAAGCAAAAAAGTATATTCAAAGATGCTCCATGTCTTTTGTCTTCAGGGAAATGAGATAACAATACATACCTATCAGAATGGCCAAAATTCAGAATACTGACAACGCCAGATATTAGCAAGGATACGGAGTAATGGGAACTCTCTAATTCATTGCTGCCAAGATGCAAACGTGTACAGCCATTTTGGAAAACAATTTGGCAGTTTCTTACAAATCTGAAAAACTCTACTTACTCTATAATCCAGCAATTGCTCTCTTGGCACTTACCCCAAAAAGTTTGTTCACACACACACACACACACACACACACACAAAATATTTTTTCATCTTCTTCTCAATTTTGCTCTGACCCTAAAACTGCTGTATAAAATATACTTTGGGGTGGGGTGGGGCTGGAGATGCAGTTCAGTGGTAGAGCACTTTCCTAGCACGTTCAAGGCTCTAGATTCAATTACCAGTATCATTAAATAAATAAATTCAAATAGTGCACAGAATTGTCACAAAAATAAACATCCCTCCTTACTGCTGAGTCCTAATCTTCCTAGAAAAAACACATTAGACTCTTTTAATTACTTCTTTATGTATTTATATTTTCCCACATAGCTAAATTCTATACAAAATATTGAAATTCTTGATTTATCCTATTTAAATACTATTCATTAAGTTTTTATAACTCTCATATAGAGAAGACATAAAGAGAACTAGTGAATGAGATAGAGAAGGTCAGATAAGTAGGAGGATAATTGGAAAAGTCAAGAAAGTCAAGAAAAGTGGGAGTTTGAAGAAGAGTGAGTAGTTAGTGGTACAAAATGCTCTACAGCTGACACAGAGGTCAGGACTGGGTAAAGTCCACTCTCTTTCACTACTGGATGTTGATCTGCACATCAGCAGGGTAGGGAGAGGGAAACAAAGAGAACTGTTTGATGGTGACTAAGGAAACTCATTCTGGTTGTTTGGACAATAAGCCAATTGGGATAGGAAGAGGGAAGGGTATAGGTGGGAAATAAGAGCTAAAATATCTGGAACTAAGCTCAATTTCCCTTGAGACTTTAACTTCCTCTCCCCAGGCAGTGTTTCTGGAGTTCCCAGATAATTCCTTAATCTGAGGTACCAAAATCCTCCAAACAAGTGTTTTCCCTCACTTACTGTGTTACTCAGTTTCTGTCACTCTAACAAATGCCTGAAGTAATCAATTCATAATTTTAAAAGTTTCATTTGGCTCAAGTTTGGGTGGTTTTAGTCCATGATCAGTTGGCCCTGTGGCTTTTGGGCCTGTGGCAAGGAAGCACATCATGGTGGAAGTGCCTAGTGGAGCAAAGCTGATCAGCTTTAGTCCAAGAAGTGAAGGAGAGAAAGAAGAAGGGCTCAGAGTTCCCCCACCACTGGAAGACTAAGGACTAAGATCTTCAGGGGAAACATAAGGTTGAAGCCACAGCTGTTACCCTCTAAGCAAGACCGGGAGAGAGGATCCATCACTTCGGACAAAGATCCCATTGTACCCCTGCATTATATGATGGAAAGACAAGAAAATACATGCATAATCTTTTCTAAATTACCATGACTTTTGCAAGTTTTCCCCAGTGATGTTTATTTTTTAATTTCCTGCCATATGATATAAAATGTCCTTCTGAGCTCTGGTGCATAAACACAGGAGGCCTAGAATGGACTATACCAACATTATAGGATTTGGGGGGAGGGAAGGAGAAGAAAGGCAGTTCTCAGGAGGTTGAGGAGGAGTTGTAAATTAAGAAAGTGGAGAGAGAAAGTGAAGACTAATCATTCATGAGGTTGGTGGACCAGAGGTTGTAGGGAATGGGAAAAACTGAAGGAGTGAGTCCCTAAAGGATTCAAGAGAGAGCAAAATTAAGAATACAGTTTAATAAAAGACTACCATATGACCCAGTTGTGCCTGAAGAATTAAAGTCATCTTATTACAGTGATATGTGCATGTCCCTGTTTATAGCAGCACAATTCACAATAGCCAAACTATGGAATTAGACTAGAAGTCCATCAATGGATGAATGGATAAAGAAAATGTGGTGTATGTACATAATGGAATTTTATTCAACCATAAAGAAAAATGAAATTATGGCATTTGCAGGAAAATGGAGGAATTAGAGACCATCATGTTAAATGAAATAAGTCAAACTCAGAAGGTCAAGAGTCCTTTGTTTTCTCTTATATGTGGAAGCTAGAGAGGGAAAAGGAAAAGAAAGGAGAGGGTAGATCTCCTAAAAATCAAAGGGAGATCAGTAGTGGAAAGGGACAAAAGGGTGGAAAGAGGGGAGGGAGAGGGAAGTGCTGGGGAGTGATATTGGCCAAATTATATTGTTATGTTGCGTGCATGTATGAATATATAACAACAAATCCCATCATTATGTACAACTATAATGCACCAATAAAAATGTGGAAAAATTACAGAATAATTTGATAAATTGCCCATGAAGAAAATGCTTGTATGCTTCTGTTAAAGCTGAAACCATCAGAACTCATGCCCCAGCTCATTCAGATTTAAGAATGGATCACACAGTCAATATAAGAGGGAAGGCACTGATAGTATGGATCCTGGATATGACTTGAAAAACAAACTATTTAAAGCAGAGATAATAAGATAGACACTTTCAGAAAGTCTCAAAAATGTGCACCAAGCTTTGCTACATCAAAGAAACTGCAAAAGGAGGAAGTTGTCAAGGCAGAATGATGGTAAAAAAATCTGAAATTAAAACAAGAGGTACCTTCTCTTTTTTCTTTTAAATAGTAGTTTTTTTAGGATTTGTTCCTTTACAATATATCAAATTTTTTCTGCAAGTCAAATAAATGTATTAAAATTGAGTAGGGCAACACATTACGTGTTTCCTCAAAGAAAATTAGAGATTGGGGCAAGACAGCTGCACTGAAGTTATTGACTTAGTCACAAAAAGGAAGTTTAAGACCTCAGTTTGAAAGTTTTGACTATCAGGGGGTGGGAGTGGAGGCCACCTCAGAGCAAAATGGGTCTATATAGATCTTTTTTTCCTTGAAATTCTATAATTCCACATTGGGAACTCTTGTAGAAATCCATCTCATCACATTGTCTTGCTTTAAACATTTACCCTGATTTATTTCACTTGATTCTTTGATATGTAACCTTACATATCAACAACTACAGAGCTGTGGAGAGAAAATCCTTCCTCCACTGTTCCCAGGGCTGTTCCTGCTCTTACTTGAATGTGCACCTTCCATCTGAGCATTGGTGAATCAGTTGGAATATGTAAGAGCGCCTTCTGCCAGGCTGGAATTCTGATTCTGCTCTTAGGAGCTTCGCAGAATGAAGTGATTTATTTAACACCTCTAAAATTCTTTAAGTGTCCTCCTAGCTGTAAAATGGGAATAAGGCAGTTCTTATACTACAGGATAAGGGTAATAGAGGCCCATAGGACAGATAGCACACAGTGAACACTGAGCATGTCAGAGAGGAAACATGAAAAAGGCCTAACATAACACAATGCACACTGGACTCTGATTAATTTAAATGGAAAAAAATTAGAATTTTTGTCAGACTAAAAAAATAAAAAAGGATGATAATGAAAAGAGCAATCCTACCACCCTCTACTTCCTCTCTTCCCACCAGTCTCCACTTGTAACATTGTTATGTTTTCATGTATTCTAGCAATCAGCTCTGTATTTGTAAGCTATACATTCATACCACTTTAAATAAGATTTATCAGCCGGGCGCGGTGGCACATGCCTGTAATCCAAGCGACTTGGGAGGCTGAGTCAGGAGGATCGCGAGTTCAAAGCCAGCCTCAGCAACTTAGCGAGGCCCTAAGCAACTCAGTGAGACCCTGTCTCTAAATAAAATACAAAATAGGGCTGGGGATGTGGCTCAGTGGCCGAGTGTCCCTGAGTTTAATCCCTGGTTCCAAAAATAAATAAATAAATAAATAAATTAATTAATTAATTAATAAATAAAATAAGATTTATCAACCTTAAATGTCATCCACTCACCCTTTTCTATGATGGTTAGGGATTTAGCTCCCTCACACCTTTTCCATCCTCACCAAACACTTCCACCTACATTTCCTGTTCCATTACAGAGGACCCCTTCTTCTACTCTAGTTTGGTGTGATAAGAGAGTCAGTAGCTCAGCTCTTTCTCTTCATTGAAGCTTATGTCAGCTGAACCTTTATTTTAAATTATTAGAGTTGGCAACATTCATATCCTGCTTTATAACCATAATGAACTTTCCCGATACTTTCCTTTAAAGTGATTTTAAATATTAAAAAGTGATTAACAGCATTTATATTGTAATGGCTGTAAACATTTTTCACCAAATAGTCACATAGCATCTACAAACAATGCTATCTTCCTGTCACTTGAACCCCTCACCTAGGAATGATTCTAACATAAAATTCAAGATTATCACATTTTAGTTTGCCTTGTATTTGAAAAATGTCTTTCTTGTATTTTCTTCCTCTCAATTTTCTCATTACTCTTTTGTTGTTTTTGAAGAAGGAGCACAGGTGTTAACATAAGATTGTGGGGAGCCATCCTTATTTAGCAGAATCAGACTAGGTTGAGCCATGGGATGCAGAGGTCTGGCTTCTAGGAACTGACCACCACGAGGAATGTCCCAGATTGCTGGGAAACATGTGGCGCTGTGTGGGAGTGGTTCCCTGTCTGAATCTGTGATAGTTCCCCTGAGAAAATGGCTCGCCTAACTCCACCCCATCTTGTTCATCACAGAAGAAGCACCTCCTGATCTGGGCCCCTTTACCTGTGTGACTATAAAATAAAGGAGAGTTGGGCTATTCCATGTTGTTAGAGGCCAGAACTGGTGTGGCCAAACCCATCACACCCCCTCTCATTTAAAAAGAATATTGGGTCTTGTGTTTTAATTGATTAGATGTTTATAATTAGATAAACTTAAGATTATGGTAAGTTCATGATTAGATTAAGTTTATTAGATAAGTTTATAGCTAATATCATCCTCCGGCATTTATTTAACCCTTTTCTCATCCATGCAGGATGTGGCTGAGACACCCCCCACATAATCTGTCTTCTCCTTCATATTCCTACTGTCTTCTAGATTCCTATTCATTTAATTCCTTGCTTGGGATTCATTTTGCTTCTTGAACCTCCAGTTTTTTATACAGCCTTTTTAAATTCCTGCTAAGTTTCTGGTTACCTTTTTGCATCCGATGACATTATTTTGTCTCATTAATGTTTTTGAGTGCACAACCATTCCATTGGTTTAATAGATGGTCATGCTATTTCTCCCAAAAACCTCCTTTCAGGGTCCTCATGCTCTTATCTGGACACGGCTGCATTCTGAGGTCTGCTGCCTCTCAGAGTCTATTCATTTTAACAAAAAACCCTTCCCAATCTTTTCCAGTAAGAGAGTGGGCAGGAAGTAAATTTTCTGAGGACTTATCCATTTCAAAGTTCTTTTATTCTGCTATTCTGTTATTCTAGCAAAATAACCTCTGCCTTGTAGACTTCTTTCCTGTTTTACTCTCTAGAGGCTTTTAGATTTTTTTTTTTTTCAAATCTCTTGAGTTCACGAATTTTGTTATAAAATTTCCAGCTGTGGGTCCCCACTTGCTGCCCCATCCCATAACTTCTCTCCCTAAAACTTCTGATATGACATTTTTGTTATTTTGGTTTACTTTTTGAGAGATTTCTTTGACTTTATCAGCCTGCCTTTGTATTGAATTCATAATTTTAGCAATCTTTGTCCTTCTTTCTTCTTCCGTTCCACCCTCCAGAAGTTCTTTCTAATTTTGTTTGTTTCTTTTTTCTTTAATTTTTGGTGTTTTTTATTTATTTTATTTATTTATTTTTTTCCCCCAGCCTTTATTTTTTGGAGTGGGGTGGTACCAGGGATTGAACTCAGGGGCACTCAGCCACTGAGTCACATCCCCAGTCCTGTTTGGTAGTTTGTTTAGTGACAGGGTCTCACTGAATTGCTTAGCACCTCACTTTTGCTGAGGCTGGCTTTGAACTGGCAATTCTGCCTCAGTAAAGACAGCATCTTGCTAAGTTGCTCAGGGCCTCACTAAGTTGCTGAGACTGACTTAACTTTTGTTCCTCCTGCCTCAGCCTCGGGAGCAGCTGGAATTACAGGTGTGCACTGTCGCGCTGGGCATTTCTTTTTTCTTTTAAATGTGGTGCTGGAGATGGAACCCAGAACCTCTCTCATGCCAAGCACACACTGTACCACTAGCTACATTCCAAGCCCTTCCTCCTTTTTCACAGCATCCATCCTTAATTCATGGATACATTATTTACTCGTAACTTTGTAATTGTACTAAATTTCTTATTTAGAAAGGTGTCTTCTGTTTGTTTTCTTTTGTTTGTTTGACACTAAGTCTCATTCTGTTGCCCAGTCTAGTTCCAAACTCGAGGATTTAAGGGATCCTTTGACCTCAGCCTCCCTGGAGGTTGGGGCTACAGAAATGTGCTACCACACCCAGCTCTTTTGTTTCATTAACCAATTCTGTCTCTTCTAGGGATCAATATCTCTCTCCTTGTTGACTTGTTCTTTCTCTTCCATGTTGCGGGTTTGACTCAAAGTTCTGGTGATCTTTGGTTGTTTATATGTGGAAATGAGGAAAGCCAAAGGTCAACTGGGAATGCCAGGTGCAGAGGTGCTGTTTTCCATTGGGTAGGCAGGCTGGGAGGGGTCACTAAGCAGAATGCTGAGAGTGGCATTGTACTCGACCACCAATATCACCTTAGCTGCTCTGGTTCTCCCTAGGAGTCCTTTCAATTTCTTTAGAACTGTGTATTTCAAAAAGCTAGAAGGAAAAAATGTTAAAGTTTTTTCCAAAGCAAAATGATAGATGTTTGAGGAGACAGATATGTTTAACCTGATTTAAACATTACATGGTGTGTACAGGTATTGAAACATCTCATATCGCCCCAATAATATATATATACATATATATATGTGTATATATGTATATATATATGCATATGCACATGTATATATATATGTGTGTATATATATATATACACACACACATATATATTTCTATTTTTATGTATCAGTTTAAAAGTAATTTAATATTTTTTTTTCTTGGGCTGGGGATATAGCTCAGTTGGTAGAGTGCTTACCTCACAAGCACAAAGCCCTGGGTTCCATCCCCAGCACCGCAAAAGAAAAAAAAAAAAAATATATATATATTAGCAGTAAACACCTGGCTACCAGACACTCTGAGTAGAAAAGTGAGAACTACTGGGGAGAATTAATTTTAATATATAGATCTTTAATAGATCCCCCTTCTCAGCCCCACTTCAAAGCTGCCATGGGAGTCTGAAGGCTCTCTTTCCCTGGTAGGTTAGGGCTCACTCACAAACCTGCTACATCATAGTCCCTCCATCAGCAATTTAGGCTTTCCACCACCTACTTCATCAGTCACCTTCTCTTCTATACATTTTTGTTTTACAGAAATTTATTGAACTCTCTAGTTTGTTGATGATACCCCTTCTATTCTATTGTTGGAATTTTACAATATTGTTGATTAGTATTTTAATGGAGTTTCTAAATTCATGTACTCAGTCTGTCATCTGAGATGGCACATCTTCCATTCTCTTGAGTTATCAAGAAATAATTTCATTATTTTCTCAGGAAGGAAAGGAAGGATATTCTGAACTGCAGGAAATTTTGATGGTTAGAATGACTGGAGTTGAGGAAATTCATGGAAGATGAGAATGTTTTTCCCATCCTGATTTCCAACATGATTCCTAAAGGCATCCATAGTTCTGAAAGCAGAACTACTGGCATCCTCCAGGTCACTTTAGATGTATTTTTTTTTCCTTTTCTTTCACACCTATGTGGGTCTGAATTTGTGACTAATACTTTCTTTAATGGATGCTTATTACACACTATGTAAAATATACACATCATTTTACTTAATCCTGACAACCGTACAAATTAGACATTAGTATCTTTATTATTTTTTAGGATTGAGAATATTTTAATTTATTAAATTATGCTATATACAAAATCACTACCCTCATACATCCCATATGCTTGTTAGAGATAATGAAGGATTTTGTTGGAATAGATTAATATTTAAAATTGTTGGTCTTTGACGTAATTGGATTACCATCCATAATGTGGTGGACCTTGTCCAATCCACGGAAGGTTTTAATGGAATAAACACTAACCTCTCCCAAGCAAGAAAGAATTCTGTCAGCAGACTGCTTGAGGACTCAGACAGCAACTCTCCCATGGACCTCAGGCCTAACCCTGCAGATTTATAGCTGCAGCTATATGAGTTAACTCATCTGTGTGTGTGTGTGTGTCTCTCTCTCTCTTTCTCCTACATGGAGATACACACACTCCTTACCACTGTAAGTTTTTTTTGTTTTGTTTAAAAATTGTTTTAATGGTTCTTTTTAATTATACATAACATTAAGATTCATTTTGACATAATGAAAAAAGCATGGAATATAGTTTCTTCTAATTCAGTCTCTAGTACTTCCTCTTTTCCTCTCCTCCTCCCTTCCCCTGTTTTCTTCCCTCTACTCACTGATCTTTCTATACTTTACTTACAGTTCTATTTTTTTTTCAAGTGTTTCACATGTTTAGTACCGAACCAACCAAAACGAGTACTATAGCACCTCTGTAAGTTAAGAAAGAAAGCTCATTCCCAATTAAATATTCCCAAACGCCTGACAGGGTATGACATGACAAGGTCATCCATCACAGCCTTGATTCAGTAGATATGTGTGCCATTTCATGTAATTCCTTATAGACCCAGCTTGGTTCTCCTCCAGTGTCTCCTCTTGGAATTGTACCTGATTTTATTACCAGTTTTCATCCTAATCCACTGGGGAATGGGACGATTTTGCTTTTGTTTCTTGGCCAAAAATCACTTGATCCTGAAAATCTTGTGAGAGGACATGATGAGGAACTGAATACAGTGCACGCACCACAATGGCTGAAAACAGGAGAAGAGGACTTACAGTTCTATTTTTAAACTAGTGTCTTTGTGGATATATATGATGGTGAGATTCACTGTGGTATATTCATATCTGTACTTGGGAAAGTTAGGTCAGATTCATTCCACTCTCTTTGCCTGTCCTATATTATTATCTTTATTCTATATTTCACTAAATGTAGATTGTGCCAGTCAGCTTTCAATCACCATTAACAAACCTGAGACAATTGACTTATAAAGAGGAAATATTTTGACTCATAGTTTTGGAAGTTTAAGTCCATGATCAATTGGCCCTGTTGCTTTGGGCCAGTAGCAAGACAACACATCATGGGTAGGGAGCAGGTGGTGGACCAAACCAGTCACCTTATGGCCAGGACACAAAAAGAGAAAGAGGAAAAGACTAGAATCCAGTCCCCTCAAAGGCATACTCCAATGACCTTCCACTAAGCCTCACCTCTTCAAGTTCCCAGTACCTTCAATAACATGAAACTGGAGAATTCAGCCTTTAACACTTGGGCTTTAAGGGAACATTTAAGATCTAAGTAGAGACTCAAGTGAGGTTAAGTATTACATTCAAGCCCATACTACTAGTAAGTGGTAGAGCAAGAATTTTAGCTAAGACTGTTTCCACTAAAGCTGATCTTCTTCCACTTTCCACTGTAATGGGGAGAAATATATGAATGTATAAGCATCTATCTCTTTCCTTCTCCCTCCCATTCCTACTCCCAAATTCTGAGATAGCATGTTATAGTAGAAAATATACTGCATTTGTCTGTTTTACATTGCTGCAATGGACTACCTGAGGAAGGTTAACTTGATAAAGAAAAGAGGTTTATTTAGCTCAGAGCTTGAGAGGCTGAAAGTTCAAACAGCATGGCATAGGCTCTGGTGAGGGCCCTATAGTATATGGCAGAAGCAATAGTCATGTGGGAGTAAGAGATCACATCTTGAAACAGGAAAGCCAGAAAGAGACTGGGTTCCCACCATCCCTTCCAAGGGTATGCCCCAGTTGATCTAAGTACCTCCCACAAGGATCTACCTCTTACATATCCTGCCACCTTCCAATACCAGCACCCTGGGGACAAGCCCTCAATACCTTTTGGGGGGGACACACTCAAACTATATCTAAACCACAGTACTTTTCAATTTTGGAGCCAGAAAAATTGGATTTTAGTTTTACCTGTCACCATTGGTAATGTTATGTCAATTGCTAAACTTTCTTGATCCTTAGTTTCCTTATCTATACAGAAATGTATGAGATCACCTCTGTCTCAACTGCAGAAATGCAGGAGATCACAAAAGGCCCTGCAGGACTGATGGTATAGGTCAGTGGCAGTGTGCTTGCTTAGCATGTGGAAGGCCCTGCTGGGATGGAAAAAAGAGACTGGGAATAATAGTGGCAATTCTCTTCTAGTATTTTATAATTTGCAAAGTACAATAACATTGTGAAAAAAATCCTGCTTTCTAAGTGGAAACTGTGCCTAAGGCTGTTTTGATACAATATAGATTAGTTCATACTTTGCAAGACCAGAACTGAAATTTAGTTCTCATTACTGCAAATCCCATTATTTTCCTACTTTATCATGCTGCTACCTTATCCACAAGAAGGTTCTTTAATTATTGAATGATTAGCAACAGAATTCCTTCATGGTGCTTAGTCATTTAAAATCCTATTATTTCTATTTATAACTTTATTTCCATAGTACTTTTTAGGAGTTCATCTGTAGCACTGAGTATGGCTATGCTAATTAGTTATTAATAATTTATTACTTTAACATATTAAACTGCATCATAATGACAGAAAAGCATGAAGCAATTCTTTAAGGTCACTTAAATTAAGACCAGTAAGGAAGTTAGACCTGACAGAACATCACATCTCACAATCCAGAGCACAACTGAATACTTTTTCTAGTGGTTGAATGCTATTTTCAAATTAAAACGCTAGACTTCATACTAAGTATCTATTTTTTTTTTATCATCCTAGCAAGGAATATAATACGCACATAGTTCTTTGGCTTTAGGGTGCTTCATTGCCAAATGAGCACGAATTCTCCAATTTAATCTTGATAAAGTCCATTTGGAGACACACACAGTCTACCTTGAGAGTCCATTTGTCTAGGGGGTGCCTAAGTCTCAATGAAGCCAATCTCATGGATTAATGAGAACATGAACCATTAAGCCTAGGACAGTGGGCACAAAAAGAAAGACAAGAGACTGGGACTGAGAAAAAGCAAGGAGAGAGGCAGAGGAAGAAAGTGCAATTAGAATACTAGAAGCAAGTTAGAAAAAGGACTTTGTGTATTCTCAGCATTGACATTGCCCTGAAATGGGGAGATATACAGGAGGGAGAATAGGATGTTAATTAATATTCAGGTTACAGAAGCCAAAATGAACAGTTTCTCAGAGTAGAGATAATTAAATCTCTGCACATACAAACAGAAGCTAACAAGCATTTCTTTACTGACTGTGTACTTCACCCGACTGGTGAGCTTCACGCCTCTGAAATCACAAGTACTGTGGAGGTCAAAGCAGAGAATCTGTCCATCACCAGGGACTGACTTCCTTGCACTCCCCAGGTTGACAGGTGCTTTGCCACAGGGGAGGCAGTGACATCTTCTAACAGCTGGATCATCCAGCTAATTTCACAAATAGATTCAGCTTTAAAATTACCTAAAACAAATTCTAAGTTCATCTAAAAGAAAAGTCAGAATTTAGGTGGAAAGTAAATTACAGGGGTATGACCTTATTGTAGAAATTGTAGAAAATGTGAAATATGTGGAAAGCTCATCCATAATCCCATAAAGAGTAGTTATATTATTTTATTTATTTCTTTGTTTATATATTTATTTATTTTGGTATGGGGGATTGAACCCAGGTGCATTTAACCACTGAGCTATATCCCCATCCACATACATTATTTATTTATTTATTTATTTATTCATTCATTCATTCATTCATTCATTCTGAGACAGAGTCTCACTAAATTGCTTAGGGTCTCAACAAGTTGCTGAGGCTGAGTTCAAACTTGTGATTCTCCTGCCTCAGCCTCCCAAAGTCACAGGGATTACAGGCATACACCACCATGCCTGGCAGTTACATTCCTTAAAGAGCAATTTAAAGAGTCATTAGATTCTAAATTTTCATAGTAGTCAAATATAAAAGTAGCTGTCAGAAACCACCAAACTGCCAAGACTTCACCTGTCAGACAAGATCAAAGGATGAGGATAATGACTGTTTTTAAATTTCTTTGTGTATTTCATTTGCTTGCTTAAGTAATGCTCTTAATATTTATACTCCAGAATTCTAAACAGTATTTTTCAAAATAAAAACAAACAAGCTGCTGTATGGAAAAAAAAAACCCTTATGAATATCAAATGATATACTTAATTCTAGATTCATTTCTTATCTTTACTAAATGTATTCTGCTATTCTTACATGGTAATAGCTTATCTCTCTAGAATCACAGAATGCAAACAAGTAGAGAAATTATACATGTACACACACACACACACACACACACACATCCCTTCAATCATTGTCTAAGCTTCCATCCTCCCACAGATGCAGTCTGTTTTTAACTCCATGTTGCCATTGGTTTTGTTCTGGTGTATCACTGGGATGCTTAGAGTCTTCTCTTAGTTCTCCACTGTCTTTAGAATCAAAACCAAACTCATGGCTTAGGTGAGCCTTCCACACTGGTCTCTCCTCTTCTTCATCATCTTCCTGAACAGGATGTTAAGTCGCTCATGCATACTTTGATGCCCACTGCTAGAAGGCTTTTCAGGATGGATGCATTAACACTTCCACTCCAGAATACAGCCCACACCCCCTGCTCCCACTAGTCACTACCCCATTTGCTAACTTTCCTGGCCTAATTAGTGCAAATCGATTAAGAATGAGTTTTATTGTCTTGGGTGCTTGATGCTTTTGATTTTCTCATCTGGTATTTACTTGTCCACAATGTTTTCCCATTTTCCATTGAAGTATCCATCATTTTCTTACTGATTTGCATTAGATCAGTAAGTTTTAGATATTGCAAAAATCTTCTTTGAAGATTATTTGGGTTAAACGTCATCCATACTGCCCTTCACTGAAGAGAAATTCCCTATTTTGATGCAGAAATTCCCTATTTTGACCAATTTTTTTGCCTGAGTGTATTTTGTGAGTTTTAATACTCATTCTTTCAGATGGTTCTGCTGTTACCCCTTTATGAAATTATCCATCACCTCCCTTAGGATCCTGAATGATTTTATTTGTATTTCTTTCATTTTATGTTCTTTAAAGGATTTCTTCAGTTATTCTGTCTTTTTTTTTAAAAGTCTGACCTCATCCAGCATAGGGACTAGATATTATTCATCCTTAAATCTGCAGCACAGTCTGACTCATGATGGCTCAGTGGAAGGAATGAGTGACTCATTTAGTGGCCATGTCATTGTCTATGCTGAGTTCTATTAAGTCATTTCCTCTCACCCCTACAATACCTTAACCAATACCTTCCACTCCTATGGCCTCTTTCACCCATTATTCAGACCATCACTGGCCACTTGACTAATGTTGAGTGAATCAGTGAGTCTCCACAGACAGAGTTAGTTGCATCAGATGCTGGCCCTGTGAGGTTATATAGCATTGGGCAGCCATTGGGGCAACTATGCTAATGATCAGGAATCGAGAGGTGGAATGGAGAGGTGGTCTGCAGACAGGAGGCAGTCGTCCTGCCAACAGAAGCCTATCAAGAGCTCGAAGCTCCCCTGGATTTTCTGGGGGAGAAAATCCAGATCTCCCTTGGTTTCTGACAGGTTCCCAGTTTCTGGTTCTGATCCCTTATGAAGTCTTGGATTTTCTAAGCTAACTCTGTAGTCTCTTATGTAGAGAAAACTTGAGTGGGTTCCTTTATCTTACCAACAAAATATCCTGAAGATACTGATTCATGTATTCCACATAGAGAATAATTGTAATATTTACATCTTTCACTGGAGATAATGTTAACTTGTTCAACACATACCTATAATAGCAAAGCCATATTTTTAGCTCTTTTAATAACCACACAAAAATGGAGTCACACAATCAACTGGTTATCCACTGTTCTCTCTCTCCACTTTTCTTTGTGTTGGGAGATTGAACCCAAGGCCTCACATATTCTCTACCATGGAGCCACCATCACCCTACTCCTTGTCTACACTTTTTATTTTTAAATGGGCTGTAGTATGTTTGCTACTACTGAAATCCTGGGTCCTCATTACAATTTGATTCATCTTTTGAAATTAACAGCAGTGGTTATGTAGATTGCTATGTGTGCTGTTATTGTCTAAATCATTAACACTACTGCATATTTATAGACAGTGGCAGCTAGAATTTTTCATGTGAAAATGGAAAACTTACCTAGTAATTTGATGCATTGGTGGAAGGACACAATAAATGGTAGGAATTGTGGTCTTTGACGTATTTTTTTGTTAGTTCTACTTTATATATTTTTTTAAATACCATAAAGTTTCACTATACTTGTCCTTTATGTTTCCTCTTTGTAGTAGTTCCTACAATAACTGGGTTGAGTAAATTTTTTGTTTTAAAATAAAAGACACCCAAAACCACACAAAACAAATGTATCCTTAATGATACATATCCTGGTAATTACTACCCAGGTTAAGGAATTGAACCCAGAAGACATTCTATGTATCCCATTCAAATCATAACCCATTTGAGGTTAATTTTCAATTATACAAATCATAAAATGATTAGATAAGCAAGAATGCAAATACTTTTACAAAGAGAATATACATGTCTACATTAGATTGACTTTGGTACTCAAAATAATTTTAAGGGAAAATGAAGGAAATTGGAAAAGATAGGTCAAAGAGTACACAGATGCTGTTATCTAAACAAAGTCTGAAGAGCTAATAAATAACATAAAGACTATAGTGAATAATATTGTACTGTACACTGGAAATTTGCTACCATCAGAGTATATTTTAGGCATTCTTAACACACGCAAAAGAGAGAGAGAGGGGAAAAAGGAATTATGCGAGATGATGGCTAAGTAATATTTTTGACTGTAGTAATTGCTTTGCTATGTGTATATGTGTGTTGAATCAATACGTGAAGACATCATATCATACACAATCTAAATAAAAAATATTTTTGAAGTCTACTTGCAGTAAAAAATTTTTATAATCCGAGAATAATCACTATCCTATGTAATTTATTGTGTGTAGTAGGTAATAGATGATAAGGACGTAGGTAGATAGAGATAGAGATATCACACCCCCACACATACCCACATAGTTTTACTATACTATCCCCACTACTTCCCTAAAAGGGGTGCATTGGTGGAAGATGACAAAGTCAAAGAGCAAAACTAAAGAAATTGCTCAAAGGATAATTCTAGAGTTGAAATCTAGCAGTGTATCTGTATAACCTTCTTTTATTCATTAAAGCAAGTTTTGGCATAATCTATGCATTTAGTTCTCTGATTGTATGTTATTACAGTAAGCAACTTCATTCTTTTTTAATTACACAACAAGTATTTCACTCCTATGGACAGTCTTTTCCTGGTCCTGTCTAGTAATGTTTCCCTTTATGTTTAGCATAAATTTTATAGGCTGACTCAAAGTGTGTATGACAACCAGAATAACCACTCTTAAGGATATGTTCTGACATTCTGTCAGACACATCACTCAGCAGTAAATATTGGTTATTTCATTTAACCCTGAAAATAGTTCTTTGAAGTGGAAGTCACTTTGCCCATTTTATAGAGTAAGCACAGAAAACTGCTGATAAGAAACAGCTAGGGATTAAACCCAAATGTGCTCTACCTGGGCTTACACTGTTAACCTCTCCAAATGCACCTACCCACACAGTGCTCTGGGCCACTGAGAATACATGAACTGCAGGGGTCTTTTTTCCTTTTTATTCCTTCTTCTCCTTCTTCTCTTCTTCCTTGGATATTTTTGAGTCATTGAACTGAAATTGTTGCAAGAGAGATACTAGGGGAAGCAAATTAACAAACCTCAAGTCTCATCAGTGTTCCTAAGGCAGTCTCTGGGCTTTCTTTTCTTGGTCTATAATGTGGCAGGATATTTGGAGGAAAAGTTATACTTCATCCAATCATTCATGGAAAACCTGGGGGTTGGGAAGCTGCAGATTCCATGACTTACAGAAAGAATACACAGAAGAGAAAGTACTATCATACTTATTAATCTCTGTGAAAACTTTGCAAAATATCAGAAAGTATTATGGCAGAGTGTCAATGGAAGAATTTTTCAATATGAACTGAAATTATCCTGAATTCAGTTCATGTAGCAATTTATGTAAACCTGCCTATCACTGTAAAAGGGCTTGTCTTCTTTTGTTTCCAAAGTCATAATTTAAATGACAACCAAGTATGTTAAGTGGCTTTTGTGAACTCTCTACAATCTTTGCATGCCCAGACTTGTCTGGTACAAAATGTACAAAACAGACCTGCAATTTATAAACTATCGGGTAATCAAATGAACAAAAAGAAAAAAAAGAGTCCCTCAAATTTGAGGGAGTGATACTTTAAAAATATCATAAGGATAAATTACTTGCTGCCATTTGCTTGACTTTCCTTTTATCTCAAAGAGACTTGAATAAGACTGTTTTGTTATCCCATGAATTAAGCATGCTACATTATTCCCCAGTCATCCTATCTGCATTACTGTCCACTGAAAGCAAAGTTTAAACCTCCAGATCTTTCCGTTTCTATTATGAGAACCACAGAAACATAGAGTGGAAAGTTCCACAAGAGATAAATGATTCCAGTTCTCATCACTGGGCCTCTCCTTTAATTTCTCAGTGCCCATATTTCCATCTGAAAAATGGGAATATCATTACTTGAAAGTAATTATATATTAAACTGAAAGTTTTAAAAATGTAGTCAAAATGAGTGAGGACAAACTGTGTGTTCATAGATGACAACTTTGTTTATATGATTTGGTTCATGTACTTTAAAGTCTTCCTGTCTAGAAGCTCTTCCTGGGATTGCAGAGAAAGTGAAAGAAAATAATCTAGTAGCTGGAGGGATTAGAAACTCTACCACACCCAATTTGTTCTTTCAAACCGTTAAGCATATAATTCAGGAATGTATTAAAAGAATATTGAACAACAACATCATCACAGATCTTTATTTGCCTTCTAAGGAGCTCAAATTGCATATAGTTTAGAATCTAAACATCCTGGGGTAAAGGCAGTCTTAGTCCCATTAAGGAATAAACAAAGTGAGGCTAATGATATGCTCAAATGCAAACATTCAGTGCCAATTGAAACAGCTTGGAATTCAGGTTTCCAATTCTATGTTCTTTTAATTAAACTTTTACTCAGTTCATTGTCTACAATGGTATTGTTCTCCATATATAGAAAGTCTATATGGATGCTTTCTATATATGTCCTATCATATAGAGAAAGTCACCTTTGATTATATTAAATGCAATTTGATATAAACTAAACCAAATTCAACCTTTATTTCAATTTTTAGAAAAAATATGAACTAGATCTTTTGAGCCTATAATGACAAGTTCTAATAGAATATTCAAAAGGAAAATGATAATTTGGATTAGAAGTGACTTCCTTCCATTCAGAAGTATTTCAAGTTAATTTTACTCTCAGTTTGAAAGGAAAAATGTCAAGTTCAGTCAAAGCTTTTAGCCAGCAGGACAGTACGTGTCTATATTTGTCATGTGTTGGTTAATATGTTCATCTCAAATTTCTCCACAGCTATAATTAAGGACTTGTGTTTCTAAAAATTTATAATCCCTTTGAATCCTGCTAGATTTGCCAGGATATTTTTTTTCAACAAAGAAAGGGTATGTTTGTCAAGTATTAAGTCAGCATAATTCTGTTTCACCATGGCAATGGGACCACAGGCCATTAAGTAAGGCATCTAAGAAGTGCCCCAAAACATCCAGAACCTTAAGTGAAGCTGAAATGCAATTAAATGCAATTAAATGCAAATTTCAAGTAATTTTCCAACCACTCTTATTTATTTATAATTTGTAGATAAATGAAA
Organism: Glaucomys volans; assembly: GCA_020662805.1. NCBI lineage: Eukaryota > Metazoa > Chordata > Mammalia > Rodentia > Sciuridae > Glaucomys > Glaucomys volans. The sequence continues at coordinate 953,735 of JAJEJO010003307.1, read as the reverse complement.
ATCTGTTCTTGGAACTAGCATTCCTAAAACCCAATCTTCAGACCTCTGTGGAAAACATCATAGGTCCTGAAGATAAAAAGAGAGAGCTAAGTCTGATGATCAAAAGTCTCAAGGAAGAAAAGAGACTCCTTTCTCAAAGAGATTTGCTACTAAAAGCCTTGATAGTCCAAAAAGGCTACATGAAGTTTTTCTGCAATTAGTTAGGACAGTGAATTTCCAGTATTCTGGACTGTTAACATATTTGCTCAGTTGTAGTTAGCTTCCAATATACAATGTCTGATGGATGGATGTTTTATTGCTATGCTAGATAATACATATTTGGACTTAAGCATTATAAATGTGGAGGATGGTGACTAATAAAATTCAAAATGTGATGTCACAATACTTGGAGTGGTGTGGTCATTTGCTTAATCTGAATATAACAATGGAGAACATTAATTTGTAAAAAAAAAAAAAAAACCCTGCATCATGACGACTACTAATACTCTTTACTAGTTTTTGCAGGGCAGGGGATAGAACCCAGGGGTGCTTTATCCCTGAGCTACATTCCTAATTCCTTTTTCTTTTTCTTTTTTTGGTACCGGGGATTGAACCCTGGGCACTTAACCACTTAGCCATATCCCCAGCCCTTTTTATTATTATTATTATTATTATTATTATTATTATTATTTATTTTGAGACAGGTTCTCATTAAGTTGCTTAGGGATTTTCTAAGTTGCTGAGGCTGACTTCAAATTTGAAATCCTCCTGCCTCAGCCTCCTGAGTCACTGGCATTACAGATGTTTGCCATCATATCCAGCTCCTTTTCTCTTTTTTTAATTGTGAGACAGGGTCTTGCTAAATTGCTCAGGCTGGCCTCAAACTTTGGATCCTCCTGCCTCAGCCTCAGAATCACTGGCCTGTGTCACCACACCCCAGGTGACCATGACTATTCTTAAAAATGTGATTGATTCCTTTGCAAATTCAAAGCTAGCCTCAGCAACTTACTGAGACCCTGTCTCAAAATAAAAAATAAAAAGGCCTGGGGATGTGGTTCAGTGGTTAAGTGATCCTGGGTTCAATCTCTGGTACAAAAAAAGAAAAAAGAAAGAAAAAAGAAAAAAAATTGTGATTGGTTCACTCAAGATTGCCTAAAATCCAGTTGACAAATATATAGATTACCTGCAATGTCTTTATAAAATCTTTTAATAATTACTTATTTGGTACTCAGGATTGATCCCAAGAACACTCTACTACTGAGCTACTTCCCAATCCCTTTTATTTTTTGAGATAGGGCCTTGTTGGGCTGGCCTCAAAGAATTGGCAATTCTCCTGCCTCAGCCTCTCAAGTTGCTGGGATTACAGGCATGTGCCACCATGTCAGGTCCTGCAATCTCTTTTAATTCCTTCTTTTTAGATTCAAGTAACTTTGTGTTTGCTCGCCATTATCGTTAGGTTAAAGACCTTAGGGCTTGAAAACCAATTAAAATAGCAGTATAATATAAATTAATTTGGAAAGGCAAATGTTATTACTCACTGCTTAGTTTTTAGATTTTTTTAAAGAACATTTAAAAAATATTTGTGTGTGTGTGCGTGTGTGTGTGCGTGTGTGTGTGTGTGTGTGTGTGTGTGTGTGTGAGAGAGAGAGAGAGAGAGAGAAAGAGAGAGAGGAAATGTGCATAGCGCTGGGGATTGAACCCAAGACTCACACATGCTAGGGAAACCATTTACCACTGAGCAGCAATTCCAGCCCAGTTATACATTTTTACAAAGTTATAACTCTTTAAAAATGTATGGTACACTGGATTCTGGAATATTTGGGGGGAAAAACTCATCCTCCCTCTTTAGCTTTTTGGAGAATAATATGACGTATTATTGGGCTTTAACCATTTTCACAAAGTATCCTAGCCTGCCAGCAGAAAGCCACAAGAATGGTAAAATTACTGCTGTTCTTTTTTGGCTAAAAAAATTTGTTTTAAACTGAGAATGAGGGTATTTCATAGGACTGACTGCTTTCCGGGATAACATTAATATCCGTAGAATCAATCTGATTTAATTATTTGTTGAGCACCTACTGTATTCAAGATACACAGTAGAGCAAGGAAAACCTGGACACCAGGCAAAGGGAAGTTGATCAGTTATTATTTGTGTGTGTATGTTTGTGTGTGTGTGTTAAACACCAGTCTATCTTCCTGTCTGGCAGAGGTAAAAACAGCAGACTTGACTATGCCCTATAGAATTATTCTTTTCAAGGCTGGGGATATAGCTCAGTGGTAGGGTGCTACCCTGGTTTAATCTCCAGTCCTGGGTTTAATCTTCAGCCACACACACACAGACAAAACAAAGAACAACAACAAAAAAACCCTACTTTTCTTTCTTTTCCTTTGTTTGCATGATGTGATGTGTCCAAGGAATCCTTAACAGAGGCTGAATTGATAGGGTGGCCCTATCTTTGACTTTCAGCCTCTGAAGCTATAAGCTAAATATACTTTTTTTCTTTATAAATTTCTAAGCCTTAGGTATTTTGCTATAGCAACAGAAAATGTAGTAATAAAGATACCTTGCCTGTTTTTCAGTTTTGCTGTTGATTGGTATGATATGAAAAAATAAAATCTGGTTTTACTAAATTTATTTATAAATTCTTTATTTCCATGATATTTTCGAAAAAATAATTTCAAGCTTATAGAAAAGTTATAGTAGTGCAGAAACTCCTATATGATTTTTATCCCCACTTGGTAAATTAAAAAACCCTCTTATTCTATCGTCTTGTTCCATGTGTTCTCATATGCCTACATGCTTAGATCATGTTTCCATCTGCTGTCACTTTTCTTTAGACCAAACAGCTTCCTTTAGCAGTTCTTGTGTAGCAGATCTGCTGCTGATAAATCCTCTCAGTTGTAATTTATCTGAAAGTATTTCATCTAACTAAACGTTTTTGTAATAGCTGCAAAGTCTATGTCTGCAATTCAATATCTGAGTTATTTTGAAAAGTCAGTTCATATTGACTGCTTTTTCTCTTGACTATGTACCACTTTTTCTCATTTTTTAAATTTTAACTGTGGGTCTCATTTTCTTGTCCTTCCCATTCCAATAATTTCTTGTTGTATACTAGACATTGTAAACAATATGATGTCTCTAGGTTCTGTTTCCTTCCTCTGAAGTGTGTTTTGTTCTAGCTGGGAACTCATTTGGCAGGACCCAAACTGTAATTCCTAAGATGGGCAGCAGCTGGAAACTGCTCAGTTCTCTCAGTCATTTAGCTATTCGCTTTCTGCCAGGCTCCTGAGACTCCCTGCTAGATGCATCACTCGGGAACTAGCCGAGGAGCTGGCAACATTTATATGCAGAATTTGGAAATCCTCTTTCTTTTCTTTTTCTTTTTCTTTTTCGATACTACAGAGTGAATTCAGGGTGCTTAACCACTGAGCCACATCCCCAACCCCACCCCCCACTTTTAAAATTTTGAGACAGGGTCTTGTTAAGTTGCTTAAGGCCTCACTGAGTTGCTGAAGCTGTCCTCAAACTTTAATCCTCCTGCCTCAGCCTCCTGAGTCACTGGGATTACAGGCATGTGCCACCAACACCTGGCCCTGGAAGTTCTCTTTCTATGGTTCACTTTTTTTCTTTGATGTCTCCCTTAGGTTGCAGTCTTTTCAGAAGCCCTGACCTCTGTCCTCATATTCCTCAAAACAGGAGGACTGCAGCTTCTTCTTTCAGTTCTAGCCTACTCCTGAACTGAGCACTGGAAATTCTTTCAGGTCATGTACAGACAAATCCCAAACAGTGAAGTCCCCCTCTTTCAAGGGTCAACTTCCTTCCAGTTAATCTGCCTATTATTACCTTCAAAGAGTTGTTTTTAACATTTTGTTCTGAACTCATAATCATTTTCTATAGGAATTAGCCTGACAAAATTACTCTGCCATTGACAGAAATGGCAACCTACAAACATTTCTTAAACACACACACACAAATATAAATTCTACAAATTCTTGCAAGTAAATTAACTAGTTAATTCAACAAGTATTTACTAAGCATTTACTTTGGGCTAGACAACATGCTAACATCAGGTGCTAGAAATCCTTTCAGATATAAGAATTATATTAAATTATAATCCCCTATGAATGGGTCTGATTTTTTAAAAAAAATTTAGCTAATTTATTTTTGCAGCACTGGAAATTTAACCAATAGTCTTGTGCATGGTAGGGAAGGCTCTACTACTGAGTTGCATCTCCTAGCCCTGATTTTTAAGCCTCAAAATAAAAATGTTTCTCAGAGATATTTTAACCCCTTCCCCCAGTCAAAAAACAACAAAAATAATAAAACACCCATTTACTTGTTCTCTCATAAATACATTTATACAGAATATTTTTTCAAGAAATTCAGATTTCTTATTCTGAAAGGAAGTTTAACAACATCAAACTAGTTGCAGTTTAAAATCCCCAACTTTCTTCAGCTGGTCTTAAATTGTCAAAACATATTTTCATAGGGCTGGGGATGTGGCTCAGTGATAGAGCGCTTGTTTAGTATGCACAAGACCCAGCAATCAATCCCCAGCACCAAATCCCCAGTGCAAACACATAAATAAATGTAAATAAGTATGTATGGATGTATGTATTTCAAACCTAAAAGAGGTGAAAATGCAGTGCTCTTTTGGTATAAAATTTGGGGCTGGGCCTATAAGCATAGCCAGTGTGTGACCTCTCTTATCTCACCTTCTGACCTAGGATGTGGAATATTTCTGACCTACATAGTTTTTTTAAAAACTATATAATATTATTTATATAATAAAATAGAAGTATGGTATACATTATTACAGAATCCAATGCTAATCATCACTCTTCTCATTGGGGTTAGAAATTAAGGAAAGTTTCCACATCTGCTCCAGGAGTCTGTAGGGGTCTCCACAACCTTAGTTCCAGCTTAATTCCTTCACCACCCTTAAATCCTCATGCAAGAACTGTCTCACCCACATAGGCTTATACAAGGATGAAGAGGGACAAAAAGGGAAGAGCTGGGAAATGTTTCCTGCTTTACAGTTTTATCTAAGTTCGACTCTGGCTTTATTAGGAAGTTAAGTGGAAAATATAGGAAAACTAAGTTTAAGTCCCTATTTTATGATCCTATTTTGCATACAGTTTGGAGGTAAGCCAAGTGTCCACCTTCTTTCCATTAGATTTCTGGCACATATTCCTATTCTACTGCTATTGGAATAGGAAGAGGATGGTATATTACCAACACACTGTCTATATACCCGATAGGAGTTGAATGAGTTAGTTGGTTCTAAACAATATTTGTCTCCTTGCTCCTTAATTATCTTTTCCAGGTTAAATTTATTCTTATATCATCTTAATATCTGAAACTCGTTTTATTACCATTACTTTATTTCATTTCTACTGAATACTTAAAATATTTTCAACATTACAATTTTACCATAAACTCTGCATTTGATTTTCTGGTGAATCATACAAATAACTCAACCTAACAACACAGTATGAGGCCAATAGCAAACATCTGTGCCCTTTGGAAGCTAACTGATTCCAAAGCACCTGGCTGGCATCGACTAAACATCCAGTTATTTAACACACACAAGCTGTACCCCAACATAAACTGACCAATATTTACTGCTAAATACCTTATGCATTAGAAAAGGAAGAAGAAACAAGGAAAAGGAGAACATAAGTGCTCACTACTAGTTTGTTAGTCATCCTATTTTCTTCCAAAGAAAATAGTTCCATGGGATCCTCCGTAGATGCAGGCCAGAAGCAGGGCAATCAGCTGGTGTTACTTTGAAGTGTGGCTGCAGGGCTTCCACCCTTTCCCCAGCCCAGCTGTTGAAGCAGGGAAGAAACTTCAAAGCTCAACTTGCTGTTGTTCCTGCCAGTGGGGTGTGTGCAATTCCCATCACTTAACTATAAGGAAAAAATGAGGAGGAATTTCATCCTCTGTCACTTGCCAAGGTTTGATGCTTAACAATCTACCAGTTTTTAGTTATGGCTGCATCTAGTGGACACAAATAAAACAATTGATCTCATTGTGTGATTTATATTTATTTATGTACATTATTTTTACAAATGATCTGAGATAGCCAATTTTTATGATTTGCTCAGATTATGCCCCAATAAAATTCTTAATTCTATAATCTGCACAGATTGTGCCCCAGACTAAATTTTGTGCTCATGAAAACAAACAGGAGTTATTCTTTTTTTTTTTTTTGGAACCAGGGAACTCAGGGGCACTCGGCCACTGAGCCACATCCCCAGCCCTATTTTGTATTTTATTTAGAGACAGGGTCTCACTGAGTTGCTAAGGGCCTCGCTAAGTTGCTGAGGCTGGCTTTGAACTCGCGATCATCCTGACTCAGCCTCCCAAGTGGCTTGGATTACAGGCGTGTGCCACCATGCCCGGCTCAAACAGGAGTTATTCTAAGGCAAAGCAAAATTTAAGATTGTCCCCTTGCCTGCTGCTACCCCAGCCCATATTTAAAACCATTTACAATCCTTGAGTCACTTTTTAATTCTCTATGTAGGAGGAGCATCCAGACTCATTTGTGAATTAAGAATTATTCCATTTGGTCAACAATGCACTATGTAAAATGTATACATTTTTTAATGATGTAATCAAATATTAAAAGTAAATGCAATATCCTTGGTTTTATTTTGTCCTAAACTTTAATTTTCATATTAAACTTAGATTCTTTAATTTCACAATAATAAAAAGGAAATAATTAAATTTATTATTTGCTCTTCAAATTAAGAATGGTTTTAATTGAAAAACTGATTCTTTGAGTTATACACAGTTGAACTTCCCTACCACTATCTCCAACAAGCTTTTATTTAAATAAATATGAAAAATTAGGTAAAAACATTTCACTGTACAGTATAAAATGGAACAAAAGAGGAGGATCTTCAGAAAAGCTTATTATGCTAAAAAAGCAGAAGAAACCAGAGAGTAACACTACACAGTGATATTATATGACTGAAAAGCAAGTTGCCAACACCAATATAGAGGTATCCATTTGTCCGACAAATGGCCCCAGTCTGGCCTAAAGAAAGCCCATCATCTTCCAAACCAAAACAACAACAAAACAAAACAAACAAAACTCCTGGAACACAATTAATAATGGGTAAAATTCAGTTATGGAAAACTTCTAAAATTAATGGATGGGTATGTGTCGTGATATAGAAAAGACAATCTAAGCATACAAGTTCTGAAGAAGCAAAGATCTCTAATTTAATTAGAATCATTAACAGTAATGAGAACACAAATTAATCCATTACTGATATTACACTTATGACAGAATACAATCTTAGAGGAACTTATTCTAATGGCTAGATTTTTATTTTTTATTTTGGAAAAATATCCTAATGAAGGTGGCATAAACTCCAAAAATCTCACTCCCAAAGATAGGCTTTTAGTTCTGATTGTATCCTGAAAAATCAAAGGTCCCCACAAGGAAAAGTTCCCATCTCTGGTTATACTTCATCTTTCTGAGTATTTATAGTCCTTGTGTGTTTAAGCCTTTTGAGTCCTATATATGTGTACCAAATGACTAGGAGAAGCAAATTTAAAAAGCAAACAATTCAAAAAAAGTGGGAAAAAAATCACAAATAAAATGATTTTGTACAGACAGAAAAATTTTTAAATGCTTTTCATGATTTAGCAGAAAGAACTAGGAGCTTGCTACTGTTCTGTTTAATTGTTATTAATATTAATAATATTAATAACAATTACTTCTGTTGCTCATTTTTTGAGGTCTTATTCCAATGAGAGCTGCACACTGTCAGTTTGGTTTTGCGGCTGCTGGTAGTCATACTTCCTTGCTATTAAAAAAAGAAAAGGATAACATTAGTAAAAATGCAAAATAATTACTACTTAACATCATTAAATTGTAGTAATGTCTCAGTAAAAAAATCAGTGAAGAATTAGGCAATTTTATTCTTTAGAGGAAATTTATTATACTTCCTGATCTTCTGAATTCTCAACATTACTCAATCTACTTTTGTGTTTATTATTATTATATATCAGGGTTACTTAGAATTTTAAAATATAGGGTAAACATTTATTAAGCTATGAATGCTTTGCAATTTCCTTTCTTATCCTTCTTTTCCACCTTAAGTCTATAACAATGCTTTTGTCTGCACCATAAAGAATTTGAATACACTAACACACTCCCCCCTTCCCTCCTTCCCTCCCTCCCTTTCTCCCTCCCTTCCTTCCTAGTTCTATTAAGAAAAATAAATTTTTTAATTTCCTTTGAACTGGCAGACTTTATCAGGAAAAGATATATCATAGACATTAAAAATGATCCATTATGCTGGTATTCATTAAATATGCAAATCCACATATATGCTCTTATTTGTATGAATAATGCTTCTCTGAAATGTCCAAATTCTAATCCCCATAATCTGTGACTATGTTACCTTGTAGGGAAAAAGATACTTTGATGATGTAATTGAGGTGGACCTTGATATGGGGAGATTACCCTGGATTATCAGACCCAATATAATCACATGGGTCCTTAGAAACAGAGAATCTTTCCTGGCTAAATTCACAGAGAGGGAAATGTGAATGTGGAAGAATAGTCAGATAGATGCAATGTTTCTGGCTTATAAAATGAAGGAATGGGGCCACCAACCAAGGAACGTAGGCAGCCTGCAGAAGCTGGAAAGGGCTAGGCAACAGATTTTCTCCTAGAGCCTCTAGAAAAATGGAACCCTGCCAACACTTTCCTTTCAGCCCAGCAAGACTGTTGTTGAACTTCTAACCTACAAAACTGCTGGACAATGCATTTGTATCATTTTAAGTCACTAATTTTGTGGTAACTTGTTACAGCAGCAAAAGAAAACTAATATACTCTGCAAACTGGAACTCTGATAAGTTTTATATTATTACCATCAAAAAAGAAAAAAAATGGCACAGTGAGTTTATAATTGTATCTGCTAGGTTACAGTATACTACTCACAGGAGAACTTCTGTTTTGAGTATCAGTGAAAACTTAATTCTTTACTTATAATTTTCTACATAGAGCTTCTAAATTCCTACATTTAAAAAATATTTTTAAAGAATTTCTAATTTTTTAAAAGGATTTTTTTTTAAAAAAGAAGTATATATCACATAAAATTTGCTATTTTAACCTTTTTTTTTTTTTTTTTTCGGTGCTGGGGATTGAACCCAGGGCTTTGTGCTTGCAAGGCAGGCACTCTACCAACTGAGCTATATCCCCAGCCCTCCATTTTTAAATGTATAGTTCAGTGGCATTAAGTATTCATGCTGTTGTGCAAACATCACCACCATCCATCCACCCTTAGAACTCTTCATCATCCTAAACTGAACTGTGTACCCATTAAAAAACAGCTCTCCCCATACCCTGGCAACCACCTTTTTGCTTTTTTTTCCTCTTTGATTTGCCTCATGTAAGTGAACATGGTGTCTGTTCTTTTTGTGACTGGCTTATTTTACTTAGCATGATGTCTTCAAGCTTCATCCATTTTGTAGCATGGGTCAGAACTGCCTTCCCTTTAAAGGCAAAACAACGTTCTATTGTGTACATGTAGCATATTCTGCTTATCCATTCATCGGATAAGAACATTTGTTATTTCCATCTTTTGGTTATTATGAATAATACTCCTGTGTTAAATTAAGTTTTATTTCTTATTTTGCACTGATAACACATACTCACATACACTTCATTTTTTCTGTGGACATTTCTCTTTAAATTGTCCAGTCCTTTTTCCTTAATCCCTATACAGCTCCCACCAAAGCAATAAATGTCAATTACCTGTTACATATCTTCCCATGCCTCCCTCAATACTCACATAATTATACAGAGCATTTATATCACATGTAGATTTTTAAAAAGAAAAATGTTCTGGTCATTTTATAACTGTGGCATCCTATTACATATACTTCTTGATTTTCTCACTTAACCATGGACAACATACCTTATTTGTTTAAAAGGAGGCATAAAAGGCTATGGTTTATATTTACATTCACTGATGTAGACTGATACATTTTTTTCCTTTTTCTTTTTTGAGATAGGGTCTCACTAAATTGCTTGGGCTGGTCTCAAACTTATGATCCTCCTGCCTCAGCCTCCTGAGTACCGGCATTACGGGCATGCACTACCACGCTTAGCTCAAGGACAGATACATATTAAACTTTGTTTCTTCTCTGTTGCCTACATACTTTCAGTGTTCAGTATTACAGGACATTTTAATTTTGAGATATGACCCCCTAGCTTAGCACTCTGATATCACGTCATCCTCCTAGAAGCCATCCCTTTACTACTTTGACTTGCAGTAATTTAATTATAATAGAAGTGACTACAACTCTATAAATACATACTTAAAACCAAACTTAATATAGCTCCAACTCAACTTCCTTTTAGCCAGATTCCCAAAATATTCTTGGCCACTTCAATGTCACTCCATATGAGAGGAAATGCAAGGAAGAAAAGTTAGAATAAGAAGTCTTAAATGATAGCTAAAATCCTAATTTTTTTCCAAAATTTACAAAAATATGATCATGTGAACACATTAACTAGGGCAATTCTCAAGGTCCTGGAAAGTGTTCTGTGCAAGCAAAAGGTCTGGTAACTTTATGGTAAATCTGCCTTTTCTGAAACTGTGTTAAACAGTTTGTGAAAAAAGATGCTGTTTTTATTACTATTGTTCATAACCTTGGATTCGATTTCAGAAAATCCATTATGCATGTAGATACAGTTCACACAGTACACACTTACAGATGGAATACATTTCCAGTTGTTGTCTTAAGCGAATTTTGCTCATAGTGTCATAAAAGTTGGGCTCTGACGTCTCTTCATTAGGTGGCACACTGAATATCCTCATAATTTTCCTTTTATTTCTAAAATACAAATCAGCACAGAGGAGACATTTGTATGACTGTCTAGGGACTATAATATTCTCATGATCCTGGTAATCAGACGCTACATTTAAAAGACTTAAAGGATAAGTCCATTTTATTTTCTAATTTGTCCTTATGAGATGATTCTTTGGCTCAAATATTCTTTTCTTCATTAAAAAGCTTGAGGCTGTACGTGTACAGCTATGCGGCTATAAGAGAAAAGAAATGCTAAACACATTCATTTACTATACAAAGTGAGTTGCCTCCATCGTGATTCTTAACCCCTAAAAAAGCCAGATATTATATGAAAAAAATCTACCAACAAGAAACACCTCATTTTTCTCCCTCTCATGTCATCCAAATTAAGTTGAATTAGTGGGTTGGAGGACACACTGAACGTGAGCAGACCTTAATTTGTAAAATAATGAATTAAAATATTTCTTAAATACAATAATATGGCCTTAGTGAAGACATCTTTTTAAAAACAGGAATAGTATGCCTCTGAAAAGAAAAGTAGGGAGGAGGAGGTGGCTCTTTTTAGAGGAAACTGTTACCTGCAAGTGGATCAGTGGTGACGTGTGGAGCCTTCTCCCACCCACCACCTGCAGTCCCAGCAGCCAACAGTCGAGCTGCTCTAGGAGAGACACATGACCAGGAAGGATAAACATATGTATATCTGAGAGCAAGTGTGGGCTCTGAACCATTTGAGGCCAAAAAATAAATGATCTCTGGAGTACTAATTATTTTGAACTATTTAATGGCTTCTTTTTTTACCTTGGTAGAAGACACCCGGAAGCTATAAGCAGATACAACTCAGTCCACCTAATACTGCTTTTCCTTTTTGTTTTTGTTTTTAGGTACGGGGGACTGAGCACAAGGCCTGTGCATGTTAGGTAAGCGCTCTACCACTGAGCTATATCCCCAGCCCACCTTTTCCTTTTTAAAGCCATCCTTCTCCTTGTTTATTTTTATTTTTACTCTTCTAAGGAAAAAAGGCACCAGGGAATATAAAAGAGGTCAGCTATATTAAGCTATTACATCTGCAATTAAGGCAGGATATATTTATTGAGGATTTACACTATGTGGCACACCAAGGTAAAAGACACAACTGTATAAAACAAAGCTCTTGTTCTGAAATGAAAAGATAAGAAATTGGATAAGAGCAACATTGTTTAAACTGCCATGATAGTGTCATGCACAAGAAATAAGTAAAAGTTTAAACTGGACAAAGAGAGATCTACTGAATACACAGCAGTTTCTACATTTCAGGGACTTGGGCCAAAAAAATGTGCTCATTAGAGGGTGACAAAGAACCCAGGCTGATGATAAAAATTAGGCTACATTAGAAGTGACAGAAATGAAAGTTTAGAGTAGCTGGCCTGGGTGTCAAGAGCTGTACTTAAATCTTCACCTCTTAAAGCAATGGGGTTTTCAAAGCTAAACCTCAGTTACCTGTGCTTGAGACCAGAGAATCAATAGCATCTGTCAGAGAAGGAACACAAATTCTGAAGAAATAAAATTTTTATATATTCAATTCAAATTTTTACAACAAAATCCTGCAAAATCCTCAAATGCCCAGTTTCTAATTTGTCCTGAGATGCTAACAAATTTACCTCTTGGCATACATGAAGAGACCAAAGCTAACCAGGATCACTATCAGGTAAACGTTGGTGGCTTCATTCCAGGCTTCATGAACAGTATAATCAATAGAACCATCATCACCCATCACTCCATAACTTCCAGCCATGGGGCTATAAGAAAGAAAAGAAAATAGGGTTTGACCATAGGGCCTGCTGGCCAAATCCAGTCTACCAATTATTTTTGTATGACCTACAAGACAAGAGTGGTTTTACAATTCTAAATGGGCATATATTACTTATTTATTTTTATTTTTTGGAGTCAGGGATCAAACCCAGGGCTTCATACATACTAAGTACACTCTCTGCCACTGAGCTATGTATGCCCCAGTCCCAATGTGGATACATTTTAAATGATTATAAGTACCTATATACTATCCTCAAATTGTCTTGAAATCTACAAGCCTAAGTATTTTGTCAAGCTCTTTAAAGTTTATTGACTCCCCAACTAGATAATTAAGGCAACTAACACATTTCCCCTTTCTTTTTTTTTCAATAATTTTTTGAGTTGTAAATGAACATAATACCTTTATTTATTCATTTTTTATGTGGTGCTGAGGATTGAACCTAGTGCCTCATGCATGCCAGGCAAGGGCTCTACCACTCAATCACAGACTTCCTAATATTACAGCTCCTACATAAAGATTAAGATATAGGATAAAAATGTTACTAAATGACTGGGCATGGGGGCACCTACCTGTAATCCTAGTGACTTGGGAGGCTGATGCAGGAGGATAGCAAGTTTGAGACCAGCTGGAGCAACTGAGCAAGCTGTGCCAAAATAAAAATTAAAGAGGGCGGAGGATTAGCTCAATGGTAGAGCACCTGTGGGTTCAGCCCAGTACTGAAAAAAACTACTTAAAGAATAGAAGTTGAAATATCATTGCAGTTTCCAAATTGTAACTATCATCCACATGAAAGCAGCAGAATACTTTAAAACACAGATCCAAGCAACTGGTTTATGATGCTGAGATGTCGCCCTACTGAGAGCAGCCTAGAAAAGGTGCTCTTCCACATGTGTCCCAATATGCTCCAAGTTTGGAGTTCTATCTACTTTTGTCCTTCAGGCCCAATTTGGCTTAAAGAAGCTATGGGATAAAAAGTTACTTTTTGTTATTTATACAGCTGTGACTTCTGTTGTAGGAAATGCATTCTTTGGACATTCCCACACAAAATAAGAGTGGTAATTCAAAGTGTATCAAATCTCAAGTAAAAGAGGAATGCTTTCTTATATGTGAGAAGTTAATTGAATTCTTCCTTAAAGAGAATGTTCCTCCCTTGTGTTGGACACAAAAGGTAAGGAAAATGATCTAGTGTGTGACAGGAATCCAGAAGGATTGTTTTAGCCATTGTATAAAAAGGAGAAAAACAGAACAAATGATAGTTGATAATTCTACTGTAGTTTCTAAGACTAAGACAGCCATTTTTCAATACCAAGAAAATGAGTATCTGGAATGTCCAAGTTGTTATTTATTTATTTATTTTTGAGACTGCCTACAACCATGATGGTATTGCAGAAATTCTTCCACCAAAGTATCTTACAGACCATCCTACAAGTCACCCAAATGTTCAGGAAGATTAATAACTATGTACTGAGGGCACAATTGGTTTTCCTTCTTTTCTCTTGCTTCTGTATAAAAAGAATGAAACTTCAGAAGACGTCTACTCCTAAAAAAGTGACATGTTTTCCCCCTTCTGATATTGGAAGCCTTTGTCAGATGTTTGGGTACATACTGTGTTCATTGAGAATAAACTGAATATCATGAACAGTCATTTAATTTAAACTCCCAACAATGAGGGCCAAGTAATTTTTCTAAAACATCGACTGATGTCTCTCGAACATTAAAATTGGTTTTGTGAAAATTAGCTAGAGAACAGTAAAAATAGAACTTATATTAAACAAATTTATAGGTACAAGATCTAAATACTACTTAATTAAACATTAGACTATACACAATTCCTAGATGTCAAAGATTATGAATTTTTCATGTTTTTGAAAGTGGGTAGCATAGGGGTATTGGCATATTCACATTTTTAATTCTTATTCTCTGAACTGAACTCTAGAGGTTCTTTGAATTTAACATGATTTATAGTAAGGAACTGGGCTACTTTAGAGATGGAGATGTCTGGAAACCAGACACTATAATTGTTTTTATAATTTATGGAATCTCAACCATTGTTGGTGCCAAGATGTTAAAATAACAACAATGACCATATTTGGCAAAAAGAAATGAGTTTAATATATCTGATTTGAGGGGCTGCAGAAGGGCCAGAGTTATTCAGCAAGGGTGGTAGCTTTCAGGATGGGAAGTTTTTCACAAACTGGGGGAAAAACAGGGAACAATAGAGAAGTAGGCTACAAGGACATTTTGCAGGTGCCCTTTATCTGACAAACTGAGAGTTCTTCCTACCTGTTTTCTAATGCCTGAACCAGATTAATTTCTTGTTCCAACTTTTTATAAAATTCTGTTCATGTTCCACTCAGTAAGTGGTATAGTTACCCAAAGCTTCATTTCCTCTTGCTATAAATATGCAACCCCTTAATTATATTTAGAAGAGGATTTCTAATTACTGCTGGCCCAGAATGGTAAAACTTAAATGTGAACTATAAAACACATATTATACAACATCATTGGTATGCAATGACACTATTCTATGGTTCCAGGGACATGCACTTGAGTTATTTTTAGTATAGTTGTGAAAGATTTGCACTGAGGGAAGGACTTTCCTGCCCAGTCCTCAATCATGAACAAAGGTATGCTTTGTCAGACTGCCAGGAATAAGAAATGGTCTAGTTCAGAGTCATAGTACAGACAGATGGCCCACATGTGGCTTGAACTTTGATCATCCCCTCCCAGCATACCATGCTCGGTCTAACCAAGTGTACACACATACACCTGTGAGTGGTTAATGCTTGCCACCACTCTTCCTCTGAGTCTGAAGTCAAATGCCCATGGGTATCACAATGGTTCATTCCTGGCAAGTTAATGTTTCTGCAAGATTACCAATATAGCTTGTCATGTGCCTGGAGTGCCATTCTGGGCTCTTTTGAGAAAACTGACCTTTTGTCACATTTGTCCTGTGATGTAATGGCTGAACTATTTCAAGTAGGAAGAGCTGAATTAAGTCCCAAGGAAACAAGCCTATCCAGATAAAGCTGCCAAAAACATGACAGCCAGGGCTTGGTGTTAAGGTTGGTAAACTTTTGAGAACTAGACCTTTTCTGAGGGTCAAGTGACATAAGTTTTAAAATTAGAGTCCTTATTTTGGACACAAACAATATCTAAGTTCTAAAATTCAGCATCACTTATTGTGTCTAGAATTGTTAGAATTTTTGTCTCTCAGGGCTTGTTCTTCTATGCGAGACATTCAGATTAGAATCACTTAGTTTCTAATAACAAAATCCACTGCACACATAAATAGAAATTTTCTCCTTCATCTTTCACTAAAGATTTGGATTCCGGAAGCAGAAGGAAGCAGGCTAATAGGCCTTCGCCCAACAGGAGGACGATAATTAACATTCGAGGGCTTCTGGGCTGGGCAGTCCACATTTAATTTTCACAAGAACCCTGCAGAGAGGGACTAAAGCTCCATTTTACAGAATCGGGAACTAGGGTGGTTACAGGTGGCAGTAGTTGGTTATGTAATTTGCCCAAAGCCACACAGGCCGGAGCTGTCAAACACATCTGACGCCCAAACCTGAACTCTTCCAGCCGCGACCCGGATCTTATGAGATCTGGTCCTCGTGGAAGAAAATCGAGGTCCGGCGGGTAAAAAAAAAAAGGGAAACAAAATCCTATCCCAGAAAGGTGCCGCGGGCCGGGCCTCCAGAATGTCCCGGGATCTTCCCACGTTGCCCCGCTGGCGGGCGGGCTGCGAGAGAGTCCATCTCACAACACTTCAGCGAAAGCCCAGCCGCCCGGGTCGTCTCGCCCACGCTCGCGTTGCAGATGGGTTCTTCGTCTTTCCTGCCCGCGCTCCTGGCACCCAGAGCATCAGGGTCGACGCCGCCCAGGCCCGGGCAGGGCGAGGCAGGTGCTCGGAGCCCGGCGGGCGGCGACCCTGCCCTCGGCCGCAGCCAGGCGGGGCGGGGCGGCGCGGCAGGGCGGGGCCGGTGACGCGGCCGCCGGGACCGGGAGCGCGGGGACGCGGGGCCACTCACGCGGCTCGCTCCGGAGGCGGCACGAGGCCGGCGTTGCTCCGCTCGGGGCCTCCTACCCGGAGTCGGCGGGCGCGCGGACCGGTTACCGAGCGGACCCGGACGACCTCTGCCTTCGTCATTTCCTGCCGGCCTGTCGGTTTCCGGATGAAACGAGGAGCCAGGTCTTTTTTTTTTTTTTTTTTTTTCTCAAGCCTTTCCCCTTTTCAGTTTTTGAACGCGAGAGCCGCAGCGATGGCCCCGGTGCCGCCCCCGGGCGCGTGAGTGGAGCAGAGCGCCCTTCCCGCCCCCGCGGCGTCGCGGCGCCCCGCGCCCCTCCCTCGGTGCCCCTCCCTCCGCGCGCCCCCGGCCCGGCGCTAGGGCTCCGGCGGCGGTGGGTCCGGGCACCGCGCCTGTTCGTCCTCGTGGACCTGGTCGTCGTGTGCTGTGCCGCGCCTTTGCTAAAACCGGGCGGGAAGTAGCGGGGACGGGTCATCACCGGGCGTTCCGTGCCGCTTCCCGCCGCCCTTGGCGCCCGGGCAGGACTCGGCGTGGGAGGGGGCAAGGTGCATTGTCCCGCGAGCCGAGGCGCAGCTGGGGGGCGCGGAGGTTTTCTTTCTCCCTAAGAGGCCATGGGGTTACTTTTAATATTTACGTGTACTCTTAAGGAGAAGCGTGTGCTCTCCACGTTGCCTTTTCATTTGCTCTGATCATAATAAACGGTGCGTGCCGAGACGGTTGGAGTGCTTGAAAAACTGGATGTGGCCAGGATGCTATAGGATTAGGATTTTTAGTTTAAATGACTGCTGGATTTAGGGGAAAAAATGTATAGTGACTTGAAAAATGTGTTTTCCAACTTGAGACAGGTAATGAATTTACGTAGGATTTCAGCATCAATATTGGAGTGATCAGATTTCAATGATTGGTGCAGCTTTGCAAATAAAGGGCCTCTTGCCCACGTGCTTGAAGTCGTTTTGAGCAAGTTCTTCAGGATCAGCTGACTACTAATTATGATTCGTGCAAAACTATGTAGAGGTTACATTCTTAATTGGTAAGCAGAAATATAAGCTGATCGATAACACCATGACCCTTAACAAGTGATTCTGGCCTTTGTGGATCGTCTGTTACAATTAAGTTCACCTCTGAAAAGACTTAAGACTGTTATTTGGTACAATAACATAACAGCTTTATTTATATTAGTATTTATTAGTTTATAACCACTTAGTTTGACTCTGAAATTGGAAAATGAGAAACAATAATAATAGGCAGTGTTGAGCACTGAGCCAAGTTATCTATATCTCATTTAATCCTCAGGGATAATTTTTTTTAACAAAAGCATGGGTTGCTCCAAACATCTGACTACATGAGTTTGATTTGAATGTGTGTATATGTGAAATATGTACATGAAATATTTCTACTTTTGTAAAATAAGGGTGCTGGCAATATAAAAAGACCGAGTAAACTAATGTGTTTTTCAAGTTGGAAGATAGATTTAAAAATTCATAGAACTGAAGTTAGTTCTTTTATTTGGGTATTCAGTAATCTCCAAATCACATCTCCAAAATGGGAAGTTGTTATCCAACTTCCCAACTTCCTATTATATAATGTCACCCAATGAGCAGACTGTTCATGGACATGGAAAAAGGTAAATTTGGGGAAATCCTTAATGGCTCCTACTTTACATATTTTATTTCTAAGTGGCATTCTTAATTAAGGGTAAACAAATGACATAATGAAGCATGAAGGTTAATTTTTCCAATACCAAAGTAAAGAGAAAAAACAGTGAACTGGCTATTACTTTGTTGGAGTCTTCTGCAATTTCATTTGGCATATAATGTTAAGACTTAGATTAATTTGCACTGTAAGTAGTTGTGAAAGATTTGTGTGCCTGATTTTTAGTTTGCCTTTAAATATCTTAAACATATTCATTGTTGAGTCTAGTATTTTGTGCATTAAGAAATTAAGGTTTCGATTGGATTTAATTAAATAGTTTTAGCTTCTTTAGTAATTTGTATAGGAATGACAGTTCCAAAATCCCAAGAATGATTGTGGGGTCTAACAATTTATTTGCATCTTGTGAGAGTAGATGTGGTTGGAAGGATTGGAGAGTAGAAGTGTGTATTTGTGACTAAAGCATATTGGAACTTCCTGTCAAAAAATGCGAGTGGTCCATCACTGGGAAAAGGAAAAGACTGAGAAATCTTTGCCTGTTGATGTTTATAAGAGGGTTTCTTTACCTGGAGACATTGTCTTTGGGGAGGGAATGAGTGGGGAGTTGTCATTCATGGATGAATTTAAGAAGAAAAAGATGCACATATTTTCTTTTGAAGTGAATACTTAAACCTTTGTGACTTGGCTCCATGCACATCTTAGGCACTTTCCCAGTTTTGATATTTATGAGCAAGTCACAGATAGATGAAGTAAAGAAAGGAAAAAACTGGAGGTAAGGAATACCCCAAAGCAGAAAGGTGTACCAGCAAAGCATTGTTGAGCTTTCCTTGGGAAAAATTTAGGAACTGTTAACAAAACCTGTCACAGTGATGACTATATATGTTTGTAAAATTTTTTTTATTATTAGTATCAAGAAATATGGAGACTCTGTCCTTAGAGTGCTTTGTAAACAATGGAACAGATTTAGAATATAATGTATTAAGTTTGTGAAAGTTACTGAATTGTTCACAACAGCCATTTTTGTTTGTCACTGTTGGAAAGTCGTAGTGACTTAGAAACAATATGGGCTCCTGTCCATAAGGCATTTAAGTGATGTTGTGTTTCCTATGCTAGGAAGACAAACTTCTCATTCCTCATTTCAGAACTTGCCTCAGGCTGGGGATGTAGCCCTGTGGTAAGCTCTTGTTGCCATTCCCAGCACCAGAAAAAAACAAAGCAAAACTTGGCTCTCCTGTGGAGTGCCCTTTATGCTCCCTGAACACAGAGAATTTTTTTCTGTCTTACTTACTGCCTAGAACAGAGCCTGACTTAAGCAGAGTGCCGAGTTAAATACTTGTGTTATGAACAATATGTTGGGATACTCTAACTTTTAGTGAAGGCCCTACTTACTTTTTGTTGTAGGACCACTCCAGCCTTACCTTTTCTCCAAAGTCTCCAGCCCACAATGACCTCTTGCAGTGTTGCCTGTTTATATCACACTCTTTGGCATTTAATCTTACATGATGTTATATTGTTATGGAAGTATTTCATGTAGTTTGTTTCCTCACCCAAAATAGAAGCTCTTCAAGGCCAAGGAATATTTATCTACACCATCCCATTTTTGAGAACCGCCTTGGTATTCAGTATACTATATATAGAGAGTAGGTTTGTGTATACTTAGAGAATATTAGTTATGATGGGAAAACATCAAAGATATTCAAAAGGTATTAGGTATTGTTAGTTGGGCAAACCTTGAATGCACATGTGAAGCAGTATGAGAATTTGGAGCAAAATGAAACAGTAATAGCTAACATTTATGTAGTGCTTTAAAAGCGCCAGCTACTGCCCCAGGCCCCTTTACATGTTCATTTGTTTGAATCTCACAGCAACTCTTTGACATAGGTATAGTCATGAGCCTGTTTTTCAAATGACAACAAAGTAGTTGTTTCTTGCCCAAGATCCTGATGCAAGGAATAAGTATGCAGTTTGGCTCTCCAGGGTCAGTGTGGCTTCTCTGGAGCATTTTACTTTATACATTGAAGGGAAATCTAAAAGTTTCACTATTTTTGCAGATGTAAAATATCCTTTTTTTAAAACTTAAAAGTAGCATAAAAGATTGCAGTGGCTCTGGGCTATAGAAACAATGCTAAATTTTCCATATAGAAGTTGATGGTGAATTGGTCAAGGGAAAACTGTATATTGAAATGACTAAAGATGGGGAGAGAAACTGAATTTTGTATCTCAAAGCTGAGTGAGAAATTGAATTCTTTACAGCTGTTGAATTCTAGGATAATGATTGACCACAACCTAGGACAGTGACTTTGTTAGAAATTTAGTGTTGAAAAACTTATGTCAAATAAAATAATACTGTGACACTTGATATCTTACTGCCTTTTTTTTCTTTAAACATTTAAATCTTAATGATAGTAGTTTATCATGATATGGTTGTTACTGAGGATTTCCTGTGTACTTCTGTCCATTTGCTTTGTCCTTTTATGGAATTTTGATCAACTTTTTCAGCTTGTGTTGAGCTATAATAAAGAATACTGTGGGGTTAGTAGACCTGTTCTAATCAAGTAATATTTTTTTTTGGTGGAAAAAATGTAAAATTGTATTGTTGATTTGGTGACAGACCTGGAATCAAGTCAGTTGGAAGCCACCACGTGCAATTAGATGAGGGCCTGCAAACAAAATCCAGCAAGATGAAGAAAAAAGGATATTCTCTGAAAGTCCAATTACATATTCCTTTTATTGGGAGCTGGCAATATAATTTTGGGGACATCGGGCATCAGCAGTCACTGAATCTAAATGACTCCACAGATAGGGGAGTATACACATCACCCCACCGCTGTCCAGGAGTCAGAGGAGGAAATGCCCTTGAATGAAGCATGGGCCACAAACCTGGTTAAGCAGCCAGGGTGGACACACACTTTGCAGGTATAGTATTCTGTATTACAGATCATTTCCACTGGGAAGGATGTTATGTCATTTGTTCTTGGGAATTGCTTCATGATTTGAGACAGTGAAGAACTGAAATGCTGCTGTCATTTTAACATCATCTATTTTGAGATGGCCTACATAGAAGCAAGTTATTATAAATATTGCCCCAAAGCTTGTGTTCTGTTTAGATATCTGAGGAACTAATTTGAAAAAATTGAGTTGAAATAATCTATATGAAAGTATTCATACAGTTGGCACGTTAGATTTAACTTCCATCTCTCCCTTGAATGATACTAGGATAATTTCATGAAATCTTTACCACCCCATTTTATGAATTTCAGGGTTTTTGAACTGGCTCCTGAACATAATCTAGTTTATTAACCAGGAGTGTACATCTAGTGACCGAGGGTTTATTGTAAAATTAACAAGTCTCTTTGCTTTACCTCAGAGACTCAGATTCAGTAGGGACCTGTGTCTGTATTTTAAACCATCTTGAAGTGATTCTAGGGCCTCTTTTCCCTGTTAAAACAGCCAGTCCTGTATTTTATAGATAAGAAAATCAGGGCAAAGCTAAATGACTTGTCTAGAGCTAGTTCATTTGTACCAAAATTTTATCACCAGATAATACATAATTCCAGAATTTTGTGGTTGTGGCTGGAAGAAACTTTCCAGGTTGTCATTCAGTAGCTCTTTTTAAGAGATGAATATAAAGCATGGTTGGGCATACTATTTCTAATTAATATACAAAGGCAAAAAAATAGTATTTTGTTAAAATCTTGTCTTTTGATCAAGCCATGGTAAAGACTGAAAAGGCTATCACCAGAATTTCCATCCAGTGTAATTAATGCTTTTTGTTAATTTCAGGAATTCCTGATTATTTTTAATATTTTGATTGCCTATTCCATGGTACCTTTTAAAACATTTTTTAAAGTATGTATTTTTAAAGCTGAAGTGAAATATTTTAAAATTTCTTGTTGGAATTACTTTTTAATCACCTAAAATAGTAAGAGTTTGCATGGTATTATTAGAACTTTTTAAAATCTGGTTGATTTTTAACTCTTTTTTTTTTTTTTTTTTTTAAAGGCATCTTAACCTTGGAAACAGAGCATGACTGGCTTCTTTGTCATCTTTGAATATGAGAGATAATCCTAGTTTCAGCATGTCCTCAATAGAGATCGACAGACCAGGTTTATTCCTTCAAGAAGCCTCCGAAAACCTGTTGGAGTGGCAGCCATTTCCAGAAGTAAATAATGTCAGATGCCTGTGAGTGGACTGAATGGCCCAGTGACTCATTAAAATATTTGTGGAAGAATATGGTAAAAAACTGAAGAATTACATTTCAAGAAGCAACTCCGATACAATTTAGGATTTTTGAGCAGCTGAAAGAAGATAGTTCTGAAAATAGAAATGACAAGATTCTAGCACATTTCTTTATGTGTTTCTTACATTATCTTTGTTAACACTTTGTGTGTATTTTTTCCATTAGGGCAGTAGCTGGTAATCTGCTTATGATCAGAGTTTTTTCTCTGTGTAGATAGAAAAATGACATCAGTAGGAGGGGAAATAGGAACCATTCAGTGGAATACAGGCCCCCCTGAAACTGACTCTAATCAAATAATTACTAAAGGCTGTGAAATGGAGATAAATTGTTTCTTTATAATGATGTGCTGCTTTTTGTTCAGATTCATTGTGACTTTCGTTTCATCTTTCTTTATCTATTCCCAGCCTTTGTAGAAGTCTGCTTTTATCTTGAATAAGTTTTTGGTACAGACGGTCTGATTATCATATTTTTTCAGTTTAAAAATAAGAATTACATCTTCATAAATAGACCTTTGGTACAGTTGCTATTCTACCCCCAGTTATTTTTCAGGTTCAAGAATAGAATAATTCCTATTCTTTTCAGCTTTGCCCTTTTTTATTTTTATGTTCTCATTCAGTGTTTTGTTGTTGCTGTTATTTTCTAAGTGGAAATGAAAGGTGATTTCTATTTTCCATTATCTATCTGGAAAACCAGGATAACATGGGTGGAAGAAAAAAAGCAAGTAAAATCTTTTAACCCTTGCATTAAATTTCCATCAGACTTGTTTTCCTTCCTTTTTAAATTTTTTTTTTTTAGTTATAGATGGACACAATACCTTTATTTATTTATTTATTTATTTATTTATTTATTTATTTATTTATTTAATGTGGTGCTAAGGATCAAACCCAGTGCCTCACCACATGTGCTAGGCAAGCACTCTACCACTGAGCTACGACCCCAGCCCCATCCATTAGACTTCTTTTAGTGATACTGATGTAATTGTTATCTTTTATCCTTGCCTTTTGTGTGTTGGTGGAGACAGTAAGGAATAGGGATTTCTCCAAGTGCACAGATAGGGAAAGAAAACTTTTGCAATTAGCTAATGAAAAAGTTCTCAGTAAGGTCATTAATATACAGGTACACATTTCAGTAAGAAATTTGTTGGTTAGAGTTGAGAATACATGATATGTGTAAATTTTATTGTCTTCAACTCTTTATTTGTTATGATCCTGCAATTAATGATGATTATCAATAATTTTCTGTAAATTAAGGAAAGTTTTTGCTCTTGTGAATCAAGTTTTACCCAGTAGGAAGAAAAATAAGAAAAAGAACAGATTTTTAATTTAATGAAGCAAATTTTTATAAAGTATTTGTTTAGCTTTACTGTTTTCTTCCCTGGTAGGCCTGTTTTTTTTAATTTCATTCTTTCACTTCTTTCCTCTTCTATCCTATCTAATTACTTTGTTCCACTTGTACATTATTACCTGCCTCTGTCTAGAATTTCTTGTTTGATTTCTTTGTTATTTGCCAGCTCCCTTCCTTTCCTACAATTTAGCCTCCCATTGAAATGTTTTTTCTTTACCTTTTCTTAAGACAAGTGTGCCTCCTTCCCCATCTGCCACTTTAAGTCTTTTTTTGTTGTCATCTCTTATAACTCAGCACCTGTCATCTTTGGCTCCTGCCTGTTTCACCTCTTGTCCACTTGTCTCCTCATCTCCTGTCTGTGATGGTCCATTCTCTTCCAGCACCTCATTCTTTGATTTACTTTCGACCATGGAGCTTGCTGTGTCATCTAGCTCTGTTGCTTCTCAGCACCAAATTAATATTTTCTTCCTGTACTTTTTAGTCATTGTGCGTTTACTCCATGAGCTCCTTTTCTATTTGCCTTGTCCCTGGGTGACGGCTATTAGTAGATGGATTGGTTGGCAGTCTCTGCATAGAACACAGATGCTTGCTGAGTATTTCCTGAGTAGCCAGGATGAATCAATTATTATTAACTTTTCTTAGAACATTAGCTTCCTGTGTTTTGTGCTTCTAAGAATTAGATTGCTATTCTAGAAGATTAATACTCCTTTCAAGAGTCAAGGTAGTCTTATGATACTGTCTTTTTAACTCTTTTATCAAGAGTTGGAGACATTTATCACTCCTGTGTTTTAAAAGATTAAAGAACAGCCAAAGCAAGTTTGGGGTGGGGGCGTGGGAAGGGCAGGAGGAGTAAGGTAAGTACTAGTAGAAAAGGACTCTATTAATAGTTTCTAGAAATGGAAAGAAAACTGAAACCACAGCATTAACATTTTTTAGGTAAAAGGTCCCCTAAAAGAATGAAAAGTACCAGTAATTTCATTAACTAGTTTTATGATTGCATTGTTTTGCATTTCCTTTTAAGTTCTAAGACCTTTATTGTTTTAAAAAAACTGACTTAATCTTGTAACCATTCCTTTTATTTTTGAAAGACTTGATGTCTCCTTAAATATTAACTTTGTCATTTTGTAATTATACTGTAACATTCTCAAAGTGCTATTAACAACTGACTCTGGTTTCATGTGTGGGAAAAACATAAATTTTGTGGTCTTGCCCCTCAGGACTCTAGTTGTATTATAATGAAAAGATAGCTTGTGGTAAGACTTTATTTTATGTTGTTTGTTGATTTACATTTTCTCATATTTTTCCTTTATTCCTCTGTATATTCTTGTTTATGAATGTGTTTCTGTGTTGGAATGTGGTTTTTATAATGTGTTTGAACTGTTAGAGGCTGACTTTTTTTTTTTTAGGTTTGAATAGTGTGGTATAGTTTTATTATAGAATATATTAGTACTGTTATTACTATCATTACTACTTTTCTATTTTAAAATTTTTTTTATTTTTTAATTTTTTTAATTTAATTTTTATTCTCACAGTTCATATAATCTTACATTAACATAGGGTAGTACTGTCTGTCTCAGTCTACTATTTTTCCTGCCCCCATCCCATTTTCCTCCACACCATCCATACTTCCTCCATTCTTTCCTATCCTCCCCATAACCCCTGCCCCTGCCCCCCTTAGGTATCAGCATCCTCTGATCAGAGAAAACATTCAGCTTTTGGTTTTTTGGGCTTGGCTTATTTCACTTAGCATGATATTCTCCAACTCAGCCCATTTACCAACAAATGCCATAATTTTATTCTTTTTTATGGCTGAGTAACATTCCATTGTGTATATATACCACAGTTTCTTTATCCATTCTTCAATTGAAGGGCATCTAGGTTGGTTCCACAATCTAGCTATTGTGAATTGAGCAGCTATGAACATAGATGTGGCTGCATCCCTATACTTTGCTGATTTTAAGACCTTTGGATATAAACCGAGGAGTGGGATAGCTGTGTCAAATGGTGGGTCCATTCCAAGTTTTTTGAGGAATCTCCATACTGCTTTCCAGAATGGCTGCACCAATTTGCAACTCCACCAGCAATGTACAAGTGTGCCTTTTTCCCCACATCCACGCCAACACTTGTTATTGCTTGTATTCCTGATAATAGCCATTCTAATTGGAGTTAGATGAAATCTTAGGGTAGTTTTAATTTGCATTTCTGTAATTACTAGAGATGATGAGCACTTTTTCATATATTTGTTAATAGCCTGTATATCCTCTTCTGTGAAGTATCTGCCCAGTTCCTTAGCCCATTTATTGATTGGACTCTTTGCATTTTTGGTGTACAGTTTTGTAAGTTCTTTATAAATTTTGGAGATCAGTGCTCTGTCTGAAGTGTGTGTGGAAAAGATTTTTTCCCACTCTTTAGGCTCTCTTTTCACATTCTTGATTGTTTCTTTTGCTGAGAGAAAGCTTTTTAGTTTGCACCCATCCCATTTATTGATTCTTCCTTTTATTTCTTGCGCTCTGGTGGTCTTGTTGAGAAAGTCTGGTCCTAAGTCAATATGAAGAAGATTCGGGCCTACTATTTCTTCTGTTTGGTGAAGGGTCTCAGGTTTAATTTCTAGATCCTTGATCCATTTTGAGTCGAGTTTTGTACAGGGTGAGAGATAGGGGTTTAATTTCATTTTCTTGCATATGGATTTCCAGTTTTGCCAGCACCATTTGTTGAAAAGGCTATCTTTTCTCCACTGTATGTTTTTGGCACCTTTGTCTAGTATGAGATAACTGTATTTATGTGAGTTTGTCTCTGGGTCCTCTATTCTGTACATTGGTCTATCTGTCTATCTTGGTGCCAATACCATGCTGTTTTATCACTATTGCTCTATAGTAGAGTTTAAGGTCTGGTATTGTGATACCTCCTGCGTCATTCTTCCTGCCCAGGATTGTTTTGGGTATTCTGGGTCTTTTGTTCTTCCATATGAATTTCATGATTGCTTTTTCTATTTCTGTGAGGAATGTCATAGGAATTTTTATTGGAATTGCATTAAATTTGTACAGCATCTTTGGAATTATGGCCATTTTGATTATATTGATTCTTCCTATTCAAGAACATGGAAGATCTTTCCATCTTCTAAGGTCGTCCTCAATTTCTTTCTTTAATGTTCTGTAGTTTTCTTTGTAGAGGTTTTTCACCTCTTTTGTTAGATTGATTCCCAAATATTTTATTTTATTTGAGGCTATTTTGAATGGAGTTGTTTTCCTCAATTCACTTTCAGATGATTCATCGCTTATGTAGAAAAATGCATTTGATTGATGTGTGTTTATTTTATATCCTGCTATTTTGCTAAATTCATTAATTAGGTCTAAAAGTTTCCCGGTGGAGTTTTTTGGATCCTCTAAATATAGGATCATGTTGTCAGCAAATAGTGACAGCTTGAGTTCTTCTTTTCCTATTCGTATACCTTTAATTTCTGTGGTCTGTCTAATTGCTCTGGCTAGCATTTCCAGCACAGTGTTGAATAGAAGTGGTGACAGTGGGCATCCTTGTCTTGTTCCAGTTTTTAGAGGGAATGCTTTTAGTTTTTCTCCGTTGAGAATGATGTTGGCAGTGGGCTTAGCATAAATAGCCTTTGCAATGTTCAGGTATGTTCCTACCATCCCTATTTTTTCTAGTGTTTTGAGCATGAAGGGGTGTTGTATTTTGTTAAATGCTTTCTCAGCATCTATTGAAATAATCATATGATTCTTAACCTTAAGTCTATTGATGTGATGAATTACATTTATTGATTTCCGGATGTTGAACCAACCTTGTATCCCTGGGGTAAACCCCACTTGATAGGGATGCACTAGCTTCTTAATATGTTTTTGTAAGCGATTTGCCAGAATTTTGTTGAGGATTTTAGCATCTATATTCATCAGAGATATTGGCCTAAAGTTTTCTTTTCTAGATGTGTCTTTGTCTGGTTTGAGGCTGACTGATTTGAGTGTAGTTCTTCAACTTATAAAAAGAAAAACTCTGTATATCACATATCCTGGTATTAAGATATTAAAAATAACTCTACAACTAGGGGCTGGTCATAGCGAATACTCTTTTTGCCAAATCCTCCCTGTGTTGGTGGTGGTCGGGTATCTTGGAGATAGGGGAACAACTAAGGGTCCAGTAATGGTACAGTGAGAGTCACCACACTTTAGCAGCTAGTAGAGTGCCCTTAACACCATAGTTAGGTTACTAACAAGGAATTTATAGCTATGCTAAGTCTTTTTCTGTGCTTTGGGACCATAGAGATGAACAAGGATGGCCTACTGTCTCTGGAAGCTATAATTGAGTAGGGAATATTGATGAGTGAGTGATTGTAATACACTGTGACAAATGCTCTTACAGTAACAGGCTAAGGGGTCAGAGTCAACAAGTGTAAGTCAGAAACCTAAAAAAGTCAGGAATATAAGTTGTATACTTGGTATATGTATATACGTTTTAACTGTGAGATAGTAATTTGTCCTTATTACCTGTGTGAATCAGGCAAGTTATTCCAAACATTCAGCCTCAGTTTCCTCATTTGTGAAAATGGTATTATCTAGTAGTGTTGATATGTAGATTAAGTGAGATAATCTATATTAGATGCCAGTATGGTTTCTTATTCAGTTATTGTTTCGAATTTGGAGAACTAAACAGCCAGTAAAGAAAATGGAATAGAGCTGGTTGTGGTGGCACATGCCTGTAATTCAAGCGACTTGGGAGGCTGAGTCAGGAGGATCGCGAATTCAAAGCCAGCCTCAGCAACTTAGTGAGGCCCTTAGCAACTCAGTGAGACCCTGTCTCTAAATAAAATACAAAAATAGGGCTGGGGATGTGGCTCAGTGGCCGAGTGTCCCTGAGTTCAATCCCTGGTTCCCCAAAAAAAAAAAGAACATGGAATAGGAAAAAAGAAAATTCTTTTTGGAGAGTTATATTCTTAAACCACAGAGATAATGTGACTGCTCAAAAATGCTTGGAATTCCTGTTTTATATTTTTTGCTTTTGTGGTTTTTAAGAAAACACAACAATGTTGCCTTATATAATCAATCCCTTTTTTTTTCTTCTCCTTTTTGTGACCAAAAGTTTATTTAGCTTGATTTACTTACCTATCTTTCAGTGACTTTGGTGTCTCCTCATAACTCAAGCCATTCTCAAAGAACTTATAAATTTGTAGCAATTGAGCATATTTGAAAAAAATGTGCCACATACTTCTAAAGGCTATTTAGCAGGAAGAAGGTCACCATCATTGGAATAGGTCTTTGTAATGACTACTTTCCAGAAAGTTAAAGTAAAAATTATGAAAGAAGTTTTGGAGTATGTTATCAAATCAGTCTTTGTACAGTTATAATCTCAACATTAGGTTTTCATATATATATACCAATCTGAGTATATTTCCTGGAGTATATATGTGTTTTTTGAGACTTGAGCCAAGTTGCTTTTTTGTTATTTTAAAAGGTATTATTTAAATTAATTTCCTTGAACAGAGTCTGACTGAACAATTTGCATTTCTGATATAGAAGAAATTGGCACAGTTATTCAATATTATTTTGTGTTTAGTTGATTATCTTCCTAAGTTATCAGATTTTGATCTGTTGCCTGGACCATATTGATGTATCAGGTTAGGTAAATTTATTCTTCTAATCTGGGTTGTTTGGCCTTTTAAAAAATTCACTAATTCATAGTGTGATTATTGTAATTTTTCTATATTTATAAGGATTATAATTGATAATTTTAAAATATCAGTACAGTCAACCCTCTGTATCTGCTGGCTTCATATCCAGTAGTTCCATATCCACAGATTAAGGCAACCCTGGATCAAAAATGTTTTTTAAAATAACAAATTGTTTCTGTACTCAACATGTACAGACTCTTTTCCTTGTCATTATTACCTAAGCTATATAACAACTATTTGCATAGAATTTACATTGTATTAGGTATTGTAAGCAATCTAAAGATGATTTAAAATACGAAAGGATATGTGCTGGTTCTATGCAAATACTACATTATTTTATATTAAGGAACTTGACTATCTGCAGATTTTGATATCCACAGAGGTCCTGGAATTAATTTCTTGTGGATATTGCGGGAGAACAATATTGAGCTAGAACTACCAACTCAAGATTTTAATAAAGTTCAAAATATATGTTTCTCCTAAAACTGCTTTCTAAAAAGTTTTTATTTATAATCAAGAGGTTTCAATTAGTTTAGTGTATATTTTATGGCTGGTATTAATTTATATTGACATTATATTCATAGGTAATCTGTATTCCCATGGAAGGAAAAAATGTGCATTAATATTTGAAGCTGGTTTAAGCTGATTATGAAAAGTGGCTTTCATTTGGGTTCACTGGAAGATTCTCAGTAGTGCTGTGGGCATGTTAACAACAGTATGTTTAGTTGCCATAATGAATGTCTAGCTAGCAGAAATTTTTGGGAAGTTTCTGCAGGTGTTATAGAATGAGCTGAGGTACTGGTTGTGTCTTTGCTCCCTGTTACATTCTTTGAGAAACTTTTTCCTGTTAGTGTTTTATTTGTACTTGGATATTAAAAAATTAATATTGCCAACAATAATAGTCATCTGTATGGCCAGGCTCTTGATATACCTTTAATTCTTTGATATTTTGTGATTTTCTAATAAAATTTATTAAGAAATATACATGTTCATATATAGTATACAATATATGTTTACATGGATAAGTAAACAGACAAATATTAGGGAAGTTCTGCAGATCAATAGGTTTGTTTTAGAACCTTTAAAAAAACGAGGAAATTGAGAAAGGCTATGCTGCTGTCCAATGACAATAAGTGATGAAACCAGGATTTTAATGAAATCCCAGCCTTTCAACCACTTTTCTATATAGACTTTTAAAATATTTTCCTTTAAAAATCTGTTTTATAAATGCATATTGTTTTGAGCTGAGGAGTACTGTGTCAATTTCTTGTACACTTATCTTTTTTCCCCAAAAGAAAACAAACCAGAAAAAAAACCAAACAACTTTGTTCCTGATTTTAGAAGTAGTGAGGCTTAGTGTTAGGAGTAGTCATTGCTTAGTGGAAAAACAAAACCAGATAAAACAGAAAGAAATAAAGCAGCAATAAGAATCACTAGTAATTCTACCATCAGAGGTTAACATTTTGGATATATGGTTTCCTGACTTTATTTTTATTATTTAAGTGGTGCTGGGGATTGAATCCAGGGTCTCAGGCATACAAGGCAAGTACTCTACTACTGAGCTACATTGCCAGCCTGGTTTTGTGACTTTTTGATGTATAAATACATATACATAGATTTTCAAAACTAATGGCTTCATAATATACATGTTATAACTCTTTCATTTTATTTTACCTTGGTCACACTTTGATGATATTGTTAAGTATATATCTTCATTTAAAATATTTTCCAGGGCTGGGGTTGTAGCTCAGTGGTACAGCACTTGCCTAGCATGTGTGAGGCATTGGGTTTGATCCTCAGAACCACATTACAATAAATAAAGGTATTGCGTCTGCCTACAACTAAAAATATGTTTTAAAAAAATTTCCACTTTCTAAAAATAACCTCTTTCTTTTAGAAAAGTTTTGGATTTGCAAAAAAGTTGCAAAGATAGTATAGACAGTTCTGACATACTCCAGTTTCCTGTATTATTAACATTTTATATTCATGTTATACACTTATTAAAACTAATATCAATACTTTATTATTATTAACAAAAGTCCATACTTAATTCAGATTTCCTTTTTCTTCATATCTTCCGTCTCAGTGTCTCATCCAAGAAACAATGCTATGTTTAGGCATCATATCTCCTTAGATTCCACTTGGCTGTGGCAGTTTCTCAGACTTCTTTTTTCATGACCTTGACAGTTTTTTTTTTTTTGGGGGGGGGGGCTGGGGATTGAACCCAGGGCCTTGTGCTTGCAAGGCAAGGACTCTACCAACTGAGCTATATTCCCAGTCCTGACCTTGACAGTTTTGAGATGCATTAGCCAGATGTTTTTGTAGAATATCCCTCAATTGAGACTTGTGTTGGTCTTCCTGGAGGAGACATGGTTAGAGTAGAGTTAGGAGTTTGGGGGAGGGAGATAATACAGGTAAAGGGACATTTCATCACATCATTTGAAAGGTATGTACCATCAACATTGAGGGTTGATTTTGATCTGAAGCAACTTGCTGAATAGTGTTTGTCAGATTTTTCTGCTATGAAGTTCCCCCTTTTTTCCCTTTCTCGTGTTTTCTCTTGGCAACCCACAGTTAAGACAGAGTTTCTATATAAATTATTGGGAATTTCTATATAAACTATTTGGAATTACTATCGTGCAGGTCATTTCTTCTGTCCAGGAGATTTATCTATCCTCTGTTATTTATTCAATCACTTATATCAGTATAGACTAATGGATATTTGTACTTTGGGTTATCCAAAACTCTTGCTCAAATTTTTATAGCTTTGACCATTGGGAGCTCTTTCAGTTGGTTCCTGTGTCCCTTTGCCATACCCCTATCATTGTGGGTTTATATCTTCATTTTTAAAATAACTTCACAGAGTTCCATTGTTAGAATGTACCATAATGTATTTAACCATCTGGTATTGGTGACAATTTAGTTTGATCAGATTTTTTTTCACTATTATAAACAGTACCTTGATAAGCAGTCTTCAGAAGACATTTATGATAATATTTTCTGGATAATGTATTCAGGAAAAAGTTATTGTATTAAAGGGTCTGGTCATTTTACATTTTATGTGATATGTGACTCTGAAAGATATCTAAAGCAGATTTTTGAGGAACAGGCATTTTCACCGTACCTATGGAAAATACATTTTTTTCAAATGATTGTAGTCACTTACCCTCCTAATTTTTTTTTTCCCCTCCTGTGATTAGAGCTAATGATATATGGGGTACCTGTGGTTCTTGAGCTGCTCGAGGTCACTCCTTGTCTCAAGACACCTGTGCCATCTCAGTGTAGAATCAGTTGCTATATACAGTTAACAGAAGGTGAATTTAAACTCAGTTCAGAAAAAATAAAGCAGTGTTTTCAGATGAAATATCATCATGTTC
Organism: Glaucomys volans; assembly: GCA_020662805.1. Lineage (NCBI taxonomy): Eukaryota > Metazoa > Chordata > Mammalia > Rodentia > Sciuridae > Glaucomys > Glaucomys volans. Next base: position 920,811 of record JAJEJO010003307.1, on the reverse strand, counting down.
TAGCCCTGCATTTTAGAAATAGGAAATTTATTAGATGAGATAATTTGCCTGGAAGCTTTCAGAGAATCTGGATTTCTGTACAAGTCTCAGGATTCCTTATTATATGGGTACGTTTTATGTTCCGTATAAGAAAGGATATACAAACTTTCTATGTTGGAAATTTTCAGACATATACCAAAGAAGACAAAATGTAATTAATTCCGTGACTCCATCACCCAACTTTTTTTATGCTGATTTGTGACCTATCTTGTTAAAAACTTTAGTCAGTTCCTACTACCATATTATTTTGAAGCAAATCTCAGATATTAAATCACTGCATTTATCAATAATATATTCAGATTGGAAAATCTTCTCTCAAAGCATAATCACATTACCACACCTAAAAACATTCCTATTCAAGGAGGATATTATGAAAACTTACAAAATTTATATTTACTATAGAATCTGACAACAGTGAAAATACAATTCCTTGGCATAATCTCCCAGAAATTAGATTCTGTCCACTAGACAGAATGGCCTGGGTTTGGCTTTTCTTAAAATCTGATGTCTGGGGATCTTAGCCTGGAAGAAACAAATTAACCTCTTAGACAAGTCTTTCAGAGGTAGAGAGTTTAAAAGAATATTTAACAGATGTCTCCTAACTGTGTGTATATGCTATTTGCACCTTAACTATCTGAGTGAAGAAGTTCTAAGGACCTATGATGATAAGAATTATTTTTCAGATTTTTCATGTTAACTGAAGCTATGGATGGGAGTACAGTGGTGTGGCCATTCCACTCCAGATCTTCCGTGGAAAGATTTTTGAATGTTAAGATTCCTGCCTGATATGATCCTGAGTTGGGATTTTACAAAGCTTCTAAGAAAACCAACATATTGACATAATAACTGCCTTTGCATTTGCTAGTAAGAAGACTTAAGAGGAAAGAATATCCTTGATATCAGAGGTGATCCCAAGGGCGGAGCAGGCATCACTTACTCTCTTTTCTTCAAGGAGCACATTGTGTGGATTACTTGACTGTCTGTGCCTTACAAGGGTGATTAATTTTCCCAGTGTCTTCAATGTTGCCTTCTTGGGGTTTCACTTGATCTTTCAAGTTAAATGAGATGCTGTTTCTTTCTGGAAAAACAGTTCTGTCTCGGAGGCTTTACAACCAGAGTGACAAACTTCTTAAACACCCATTGAATTTATCCTGGAATTGCCTCTGGTTTTTGACATGTTGTTGAAATATACAATGATTTAAATTGGAGATTTACAATAGTGAAATACAATTCCTGGGGTGAAAATTGTATTTGGGGTGATGGGGTGAAAAAGTTTTCCTTTGACTTTTTTTTTCTGCCACAATTTTTTTTATTGATTCTTTTTAATTATACATGACAGTAGAACCCATTTTGATATAATTATACAGCAGGGAATATATCTTTTTTTTCACAATGTAGATTTCACACAATTCATATAATCTTACATATACATAGGGTAATACTGTCCATCTTAGTCTGCTATCTTTCCTTCCCCCACCCCCTTCTGTCCCATTTTCCTCTACACCATC